>LR738714.1:492571441-492853791 GCA_902687465.1 Secale cereale | reverse complement strand
GGGGGGGGGATATTTAGTAGTAAAAGCATGTTTGCATTTGTTCCCAGAATCAATGCTATGGCGACGTAAATAAGAAAACCAATTTTTTGCATGATCTCGCAAAGAAAATGGAAATAATTTGAATTTCACAACATCATTGTCCACATCTCTTTTCTTTTGCATATCGCATAATTCCATGAAGGTATTGAGATGGGACACGACATCCCCATTTGGAGTGTCGGAAAATTGAGATGGGATTCGATAGAAAAGAGGGAATAGTATGCATTTTTTCATTCAATTCCTTCAATAGGTGTAAAAATGCATTTGAACTTCCTTACTCGAAAGTTGTCCGCGCAGGAGGCGATAGCAGAGTAGCTGGATTTCACACTCAAAGTGTTGAGGCCTATTCTATGATGGAGGGTAGAATACCAAAGTGTGTACCAGTTTGAGAATAAGCATGCGCGGTCTTCTTCAAACCGAAGGGGAGAGCCCCAGTAAGCATTCTCAGTGGTGACAGTCTCCTTTTCAGGAGATAGATGACATTGATCACAATCTATCATTGGTCTAATTGTCATGCTCTTCCTAGTTGACTGAACGACTAGCATTCAGGGCAGTGTGGTGAGGCCGGTTGCCGTATTAATATCACAAGTCTCCGCACTAGTGGCGGGAGGAGCAATCGGAGTGCCAATAAAATCATTGTTATTGGTATTGGAAAAATCACACAACTTAGTGTTCTCTTGCGTCATTTTTGAGCAATTGTAAACAAGAACACAAGTGGACCATAGATTCGACCAGAAAAACGTCAAACGAAAAAGATGGCGAATAAAAATGGCAAATGCTTGTGAAGTGGGGGAGATGAAAACGAGAGGCAAATGGCAAATGATGTAAATTGTGAGGAGATGAGATTTGTGATTAGGAATCTGGTATATGTTGAAGGTGCTCCCCGGCAACGGTGCTAGAAATTTGTTTTGATGACTGCTAGAACTACGTCGGTATTTCCCCAAAGAGGAAGGGATGATGCAGTATAACAGCGGTAGGTATTTCCCTCAGTGATGAGACCAAGGTTAGCGAACCAGTTGGAGAACCAAGCAACACAACGTAATCAGCACCTGCACACAAATAACAAATACTAGCAACCCGACATGTAAAAGGGATTATCAATCCCTCTCGGGTAACGGACGTGATAGAGTTGTAAATATGGATAGATTGAATGATAAATAAGATAAATTGCAGCAAAGTATTTATGGATTTTTGGTTTAGTAGATCTGAAAATAAAAGCAAAGGAAAATAGATCACAAAGGCAAATAGTATGATAAAGAGACCCAAGGGTCATAGATTTCACTAGTGGCTTCTCTTGAGAAAATAGCAAACGGTGGGAAAATAATTACTGTTGGGAAATTGATAGAACTTCAAATAATCATGACGATATCCAGGCAATGATCATTATACAGGCATCACGTCCAAGATTAGTTGACTGACTCCTGCCAGCATCTACTACTATTACTCCACACATCGACCGCTATCCAGCATGCATCTAGTGTATTAAGTTCACGAAGAAACGGAGTAATGCAATAAGAACGATGACATGATGTAGACAAAATCTATTTATGCAGAAATAGACCCCATCGTTTTATCCTTAGTACCAACGATACTAACATGTCGGTTCCCCTTCTGTCACTGGGATCAAGCACCTTAAGATTGAACTCACTACAAAGCACCTCTTCCCATGGAAAGATAAAGAGATCAAGTTGGCCAAACAAAACCCAATATCGGAGAAGAAATATGAGGCTATAAGCAATCATGCATATAAGAGATCAAAAGAAGACTCAAATAACTTTCATGGATATAAAAAGATAGATCTGATCATTAACTCAATGTTCATCGGATCCCAACAAACACACCGCAAAAGAGTTACATCATATGGATCTTCAAGAGACCATTGTATTGATAATCAAAAGAGAGAGATGAAGCCATCTAGCTACTGACTACGGACACGTAGGTCTACAAGGAACTACTCAAGCATTATCGGAGAGGCACCAATGGAAGTGGTGAATCCCTCCGTGATGGTGTCTAGATTGGATCTGGTGGCTCTGGACTCTGCAGCGGCTGGATCGAAATTCTGTCGATTCCTCTAGGGTTTTTGGAATATTGGGGTATTTATAGAGCAAAGATGCGGTCCGGGGGTCACCCGAGGTGGGCACAACCCACCAGGGCACGCCTGGGCCCCCCACCGGCGTGCCCTGGTGGGTTGTGCTCCCCTCGGAGCTCCCCCCCAGGTGCACCCCTGGCCCATTGGATGTCTTCTGGTCCAAAAAAATCCACAAACAGTTTCGCTGCGTTTGGACTCCATTTGATATTGATTTCCCGCGATGTAAAAACATGCAGAAAACAGCAACTAGCACTTGGCACTATGTCAATAGGTTAGTACCAAAAAATGATATAAAATGATTGTAAAACATGCAAGAATGATAATATAACAGCATGGAACAATAAAAAATTATAGATACGTTGGAGACGTATCACCCAATGAAATGGCAAGATCGTTCGCGCTTGCCCGCCATTAAGAGGCAGATCGGTACGTCAAGCGTTGTGAGGCAGAGGAGGCGGATTACTGCCTCTGCGCTACGAAGACGCCACACACCAGGGAGCTGCTGGCGAGGGGCTACCGGAATACCGCCCCCAGGAGGTATTATTAGTTTTATTATTGTTTGTTTTCAATTCTATTCATTGTACCTAGTAGTTAAGTATCATCACGTATATCTAATGATATTATATATATTCTATGATGAACTAATGAACAATTAATATATATATTATGAATTCCATTTTCTATCTATTTTTGTACACTAATTTGTATCTAGTTGTTATCATCCACATATACAGAATGGAAAGCATATACACACACATTGAATCAGAACATAAAAAGAACTGAAAATAGAGCACACACATTGAAACAGAGCAATAAAAAGAGCAATATTATGATTGCTGTGAATACATAGAGATCCACGTCGAAACGACTCAACAAAATAAAAAACGTCCATGAGACCATGACCAGCAGCCCTTGCCTACGGTAGCTCTTGGCTCTGCCGGAACTCGTGCAGGCGTTCGTCCAAATGATCGACACGCTCGCGGTACATCTGGAGCGCGATCTCGAGCTCCAAGTTGGCTATTTCATCAGAGATCACCAGCTCGAGGATGCGACGCCATGTTCCTCTACTGCGCCCAAGTGGACACCTAGTCCAAGGAGGCGGTTGAGCCTAGCGACCAGCGCGTTAGCATCGAGCGGGCCGCGGACAAGGCGAACGGCGTGACCCATGGGAACTGCACGGCATGCGTCCGGTGCAAGTACGGTGCGGCCGACCTCTGGTGCAAGTACAGTGTAGAGGGCGTCTTCCCACTCCTAGCGAGAAATGGGGGTACTAACGGGACGTGTACCCAGCTACGACGCCTAGTTGACAGCAGGCAAGCGTCAATGGATCCGCTCTTGCTGTGCAGCATGCCGCGCCTCTCGCTCTATGGCGCTCCAACGGTCTCGTCGTGCAGCGAGCCACAACCTATCGGCGTGGACGCGCCTAGCTTGCTCTGTTGCGCGCCATCGATCATGTTGTGCGGCGAGCTGCAGCCTCTCGGCACTGACATGCCTATCTTGATCCGCGGCGCTGAAGCACCATGCGCCAAGGGTCTGCTCAACCCTAGCGATGACATGCATCACATCATCGCCCATCGTGTTGCTAGGGAGCTCCTTGGCCTCGACGGGTCGTGGCACCTTCTCATTTTCCTCGTCGACGAGGTTGATGGCAGAGGCGGCGCTTTGGTGGGTTGGCATGCTTGAAAAAGGTGGATGTGCTACAGGTTGCGCTTGTTGCCTCCATGCGTCGCGTGCCACCTATTTTTATGCGCAATATCGCCGGGTGGTGGGAAACCGGTGAGGAAATGGTGGGAAACGATGGTGTGTTCATAAAACGCCATCAATTAATGGAAACTTAGCATAGAAGGAACATCGAGCTAGCACAAGAAGTAGATGATGATCAGATGATCGTTTATCCTAGTTAATTATGCATGTAATAGTTTACTTTGGTGTGTGGAAATGTCATGTGTGTACTAGCCACCTATGTAATTGGATGTTTGCCGTGTATTACACACATCTTGTTTATGTGAAATGTTTCTGTTCTCTTGGCTCAACACAAACAGTTTATCGGAATGAACTGTATGCCCTCCATTGCACACACCTTGATCTGGATGAATTGTTTCTGTTCCGTTGCCTAATAAAAAATAGTTCATCCAAGTGAACCATATGCCGTATATCGCACACACCTTGATCTGGCTGACTGTTTTTGTTGTTCCGCCTCATCACAAATAGTGTATCTGAGTGAACTGTATGCCATATATCACACACGCCTTCATCTGGATGCCCGTTTCTTTTGTTCTGCCTCATCGCAAATAGTTAATTGAACTGAACCGTATGCCTCGCATCGCACACGCAACTAAAATTTGAACCGTGTGTGAAGAAGTACACCCCTGCAGGGTTAATGATCTATTCGAATGGCCGCGTCCACGCATATGGAATACATGGAAAGCCTATATGGTTCATAGATAAATTGAAGTGGATACTCTAAAGTGCGCAAGATAAGTGTGAGTGCTATGGATGGCCTTCTCGTAGGGAGACGAGGGCGGATCCATGGTGGTGTACTGTTATGGTGAATATGTGGACTCGTGTGCGCTTTCTCACCCCAAAGAAAATACTGGCAGTCATAGTATAGGATAGCCACCAAGTCAAAGCTGGCTTGATGCAATTAAACTCCACCACCCCCTTTGTTGATACTGATGCATATGTAGATAGTTCTGATGTAAGTCTTGATGGGTACTTTTCTACTCATGTTTTCTTAATTTATGTTTTTGCAGAGGAGATTTCTGCCTCACTTTAGATTCCTGCGATGAGTTCGACGTTGACCGATTAGCTTGGGAATCCAAGACGGAGGTCTGGCTCCTATGGAGGGTCTTGTAGATAGTCAGGATTTCTAGCCTTCTTTCTTTTCAGATGTCTGTACTCAAACATGATAAGCTTCCGCATGTGCTTGTTGCTTGTATGACTCTGTATGTTAGGTCATGAGACCCATGGTTGTAATATCATGCTATGTATGTCTCCTCCAGGCCTTTTAAATGAATATTCTGAGTCAAAGAGTTTTGTTGTGATGCCACGTTATATTTACACATATCGAGTATATTGTGTGTATGTTATTGAAATGATTGGTATGTGTGGGATCTGACACCTAGTTGTTTATTCTTGGTAGCCTTCCTTATGGGGAAATGCCTCCTAGTGCTTCCACCGAGCCATGGTAGCTTGCTACTGCTCCAGAACACATGGATTCCCGACATGTGTCCTTCTTTGCTCTTGTGTCTGTCCCTTCGGGGAAATGTCATGTGGTGTTTACCGGAGTCCTGATAGCTTGCTACAACCCGGTTACACTCGCTGCTGACCGACACGTGCATTGCTGGGTCTTGTATGCCTTTTCGTGGAAGTTTGTGCCACCTTGGGTTTACGACTAGTCATGCCGGCCCGGGTTATTTGTCATATGGATGCTAGCGAAATTACCATATACGTGAGCCAAAAGGCACAAACAGTCACGACCCAGGTAAGGTGGCAGTCGTGGGTTACCGTGCGTGAGGCCGCAAAGTTATATGATATGTTACATGCTAGATCGGTGTGACTTAGGATCGGGGTCCCGACAATCGGTCTAGTAACTTAGTCAATTGCTTCGGGACAATTCCGCAAATCCTACCACCATTTTTCCACACTCGCTATACTAATCTAATTAATCTTTTAGTAAAACATCACCTAACTTTTACTTCAACGTTCTTTATTATCTTGCAAACCTATCCATTTACACCTACAAAATACTTCTAGTTTTATTCTTGTTATAGGTAAAGCGAACGTTGAGTGTGTGTAGATTTGTATCGGTGGTCGATAGTACTTGAAGGGAATATTAATTCTACCTTTAGCTCCTTGTTGAGTTTGACACTCTTACTTATTGAGAAAGTCTACAATTGATCACATATACTTGTGGGTTATCACTTCCTCCTCGGCGTCCTCGGACACCGCCCTCTTCCTCTTCGGGGAGGGCGCTATCTCCTCCATCTCCTCCACTTCCTTCCCATCCTCGTGGGTGGAGGAGGCGTGGGTGTCCTCGGACCGGGCCTCTGAATGTTACCGGATGCAAGGGATGCCCTTTCCCTTGAGACGCTTTGGCTCCTTGGGTGGAACGACGTACGGCTCCTTGGCCACAAGGGCCGTGAGCTGAGGTGACTTTGCCTCCTCGGGCATCGGTGCCGGGCACAACGTCTGTGTGTGCCTTGAGAATCAGTTTCTAAGAGAAGGAGAGAATGGGTTCAATTATCCTTATGAGAGAGATCTACGAAGCATAATATAAAGCAGTATACCATAAATTACCTCGGAAGCATCGTGGGCGGTATCAAAGCCGCATTCCGGCTCCTCCTGGGCGAATTAGTTCTGAGATGACTTGAATAGCGTTGTCCACATCCCGGGCAGGTAGGTGTGGAAGAAGCTCTCCACTAAGGACGCGTCTTCGGGCTTGTAAGCCCACATCGGGGTCGCCCAAATTTCCAGTGGCAAGATGCAGCGTTGGAGCATGACGTGTACCATGTCCACCAGCTTGATCTTCTTTTTGTCTGCCAGAAGCTTGACCATCTGCTGCAGCTCGGCCACCTCTTCAGGGTTAACCCAATCTACGCCCTTCCTCTTCCAGGAGACGTGCCTCCTTGGGAGTCAGTCGAGAAGGCCGGGACTTCGACCGGGCCGCCGGCGAGTGACTCGATGATGTAGAACCATTCACGTTACCACTCCTTGCGGGTTTCTACGAATGTGCCTTTGAACAACCCGTCCAAACGTGGTCCATTCTCTACCTGTCTAGACGGTTGGTGTGCGTCCAAACTTCCACATATGTGTCGTATGTCTAGACGGTTTAAGCCAGGTCTGTGAGGACTGGTTGAATGGCAATTTTGCGTCCAAACTGTGACTGAACAACCCGTCCAAACGTTGGAGACGGATTTGAGGACTCCGGTCATACATGCTCTAAGAATCGCCAATCGGGATTGGTCAGTGTAGGTGTCTCGCAAGACATCGCAACAATCATTCACAGCGGGAAAAGATTTGCCACCTACTAGTAGATAGAAGAACTAAAGAAGATCGTCAGTCTTCCGTTTCGTCGAATCTCTGAGTCAGCGTAGCGACTAACTGCTGCGTAATCGTGGACCATTCTCTACCTGTCTCGGTGGGCCGCGCACGCCCCTATCCAAAGGCAGTCGACCCCACTGCCGTAGTAGCACTGGCCCCGCGTCACAGAGACATCTCCAGCGAGTGACCGGCGGGCCACTGGCGGTCGGCAGCAGAGCTAGGCCGCAAGCCCGCAACCCGCAAGGCAGGCACCCCCACCCCCACAAGTCACAGGAAGATACTCCCCATTCCCGGGACTCTTTCACCAACTCCCGGATTCCGTTTTGCATCCGCCCGCTCCGCTCCGCTCCCGGCGCATCATTCCTTGCCAGCGGCCCACGCAAATCCCAAATCCCAAACCCCGCGCCGATGGGCACGCAGCTCGAACCCGCCCGCGCCGCTCTTATACGCCGCAGCCTGCTCGGGCAGCCGTGATAACGCTCCGATCCTTCACCTCCCGCGCCACGCGTACGTGCTGCTGACTCTGGTGGCCTGGCTGTGTCTTGGCCTTGCGGCGGCGCGGCGGGATGCTGGGGTCCGGGCTGAATCTGGTGACCACGGTGATCGGCTTCGGGATGAGCGCCACCTTCATCGTCTTCGTCTGCGCACGCCTCATCTGCGGACGCGCCGTGCGGGCCGACGCCGAAGCCGACGCCGGCGCGGTCGCCGCCGCCCGAGCCATGGCGCCGGGCCCCGCGCCCTTCGACTTCGACATCGAGTTCCGCACCGCGGATCTCAATCGCACGGTGAACTTCTGTCGTTTCCGCTGCTGGTAGCATATTATATTAGCATCGTGTCATGTGTAGCCGATTGATGTCGGAGTGGAACAGCATCCAATGTAGATCGGCGTGCGCTGCGTACCAAATTGCGATCGAAACCGTTGGTATTGGCGTAGAACACGCAAAAGCTCGGTTGTGTGTCGATTCATTAGAACAAGAAGAAAATAATATGGCTCTAACAGAGGTTCCGGAGATGCTTGCTTCCCGGAGCCTCCCGTTGGCCACATTGCTTTTTAAGTTTTACCCTACACGTCAAGTTCAATTGTGTGCAGTGCAGTGTTATATGATCCAGTATGTGAGATAGTCGACTGATCAGTGGAAGTGCTCAAGTACCTCAAATGAATATATGATGAATGGTTCACTCATTTAATTTACTCTAACTGAAAAAAGACTGAAGTTTAATCCATGTAATTGAAGTTGTTAGATGCGTATTGCTACTTTATACTGCATGTACATATGTATTTCTCGCTCGCAACATCAGGGTTGCATGTGCATACTACATATTTTTGCATGATTAGCATAAGTTTTTTTTAAGAAAATATAAACAGATTGTGCATTTTCTTTCTAAAAATATTAGAAAGCGGATAAAACTAGGCCAATGCGCCTCAAAGCCAAACTCGCAATAACTAGGCTCCAAAAAGGAAAAAAAAAGGAAATTGCATTGCTAAAAAGGGTTGCTGATGTTATTTGGTCGTTAATATAAGGTTAGCAGGATCATGGACAGTTTGATCATTTGCACTGTTAATCTGAACTTTGGACAGTATTACCCCCTCATATTGAAATGTCTTAAATGGTTTGCTT
This sequence comes from Secale cereale, assembly GCA_902687465.1. Taxonomy (NCBI): domain Eukaryota; kingdom Viridiplantae; phylum Streptophyta; class Magnoliopsida; order Poales; family Poaceae; genus Secale; species Secale cereale. Next base: position 492,845,001 of record LR738714.1, on the reverse strand, counting down.
TTATGGCTGATTGGTTTCAAGACATCACTTTCTTATGTACGTCTAGATAGGTTGGTCGACAGGTGATTAAACTTTTTTTCTCTGAATGTGTTGTATATAAAGTGTATTCTGAATTGCTTGAGAGAAGTTAGAATCGGATTCTTGCCAGCAGGGTGTCCTTTGGAATATCAACCTTTACAGTCATGCACCCAGGCTAACTTTTCAGTTGAAATGACAGTACACAAATGCAAATATTTGCCTTTCAAGAAACCTATGCATGCACAACATTTTTTATATGTCTATCACGAAAACTCAAAGCATTTTTGCTACGTTGCCCTAATTTCATCTCAGTACAAGTTACAGTGGGTTTAATTTTGCATTGCCAAAGTTCCTCGCAATGGTATACATGGAGCACATTAGGCCCCTTCCTACACTTTTGTCCATAGTTTGATGCCTGATAATTAGAGAAAACTAATAATAACCTATTCCTGCACACTTATATATGACTGAGGAATTTATTGTCGTTGATTCATAACTTGTGTAATCAGTCGAGCATACCATTCATTGGCAGAACGAAACCATTTAAGTTCCAATCGTGCAGGCACTCCTAGAGTCTTAGAGAGTAAGATGATCCTCATGTTTCTTAGAGGGCTTTCAGTTAAATATCTATACTCTTCATGGAAATTATGTGCTTTGTAGTCAGTATACAGTTACCTTATAGTGTAGAACTTGACACAATTCATTTGGCTTTGTTCAACAGATTGAGAACACCTGCAGTGGATTGGAACCTTTCGTTGTTGCTGCAATTCCTACAATGACGTACAGCTCTGAGGCCTTCCATTCAAAAGATGATGCCCAGTAAGTACACCATATGTTCTAGAGTTAACTTGTTGCAATTTGCTCTGCTCCTTTTATCTTATTTTCCCCTCAAAGCATGTGGTCAGTTAGCATGCAGAAAAGTACAATGTATAATAGGTGCGACATACAGCTGTGAAAACATTGTTAATTTGCGATGATCCAATGCTCGAACCTTGGAATATTACTAATATTTGATATTAGATGAGTTATCTCATGAGTTGTGAAGCATGTAAGCCTGGACAGCTGGTTGAGGGGCTTCAGTTAGGAACTGATGCTACAGCTAAACAAAAATGCACCTCTCTGGGCTAGCTTTTTGAGTTGACATTTATAAGCTATTTTACCGTAAGGAGTACTACTATCATGTTTCTGGAATAAGAATTACAAGAGCCGTCCGTTGTTCTTCTTTTCATTGTTTTCAATTGCGGAAAGGAAATGGAAAGGCCTGAACATTGAGACCACCCGTATTTATCCAACATGACCCTTTGTGCCATCTGAGTAATGAACCTCTTAAATGGATTAAAATATACCATCCTCAGATTGTTAAGTATGTCATCGTGATTATTTACATATATGTGTACTTGGCTTGCATTATGTGCGAGATAGGCATAAGTAGCATTCTTTATTGTCATATTCTTAATTCTTTAAAGTTAAGTTCAAGAATTTTTGGTGAAAAGAATACGAGAAGATGACATATATTTTTCTTCATTTGTTGTCCATATCATTTGTAAAACAGTCTACCAACTAAATAGTAATATGTTCAAGAGATAATTGGGATTCTGTTCCCGCTTGATGATGGTTCTTTAGGTATGCTGCGATATGGGTGTAGAACACTCACATACTATTATTTGACTTCCGAATCAAACAAATAACATATTTCTTGATTTATTTTTCTTTCTTCTGCAGGTGCTCCATATGTTTGGGTGAATACGACGAGAAAGAGATCCTGCGTATAATGCCCACGTGCCGACATAATTTTCATCTTGCCTGTATAGATATATGGTTACAGAAGCAAACGACTTGCCCAATATGCCGAATCTCGCTGGACTTACCGGGTGGAAAAGCTACTGCTTCCCCTGCCCGTAGCCTCCCTCGATTATTTGCCCACCCTGAGAGCTCTGCCAGTCGATCGCCGCATTGGATACTTCCTATGCATCGTGATCGTGGTGGAGGTAGAGGCAACAGACCGGCCTCACAAGAATCATTTGAAGTGGTCATAACATGAAATGCGCTGAGGAAAAATCAGGACACGTTGGTGAGGCTGTGTTCCTTCCGGAGCATCGAGGACGTCTGCCATTTGCAGAAATCCTGTGCATCCTTCCTGCATCACAACACATTGGGCATAGAATTGGAGGAATTTGTTTGTAGGCATGCTTTGCACATCACGGGTTGTAGATTAGCGAGTTCCCCCTTTCGCCACGCCGCGGCTCTTTGTATGTTCTTTTTGATGTGTATTTGTTGTATATTCTCTAAGGAAATAGTAATACAGATCAGATGCGGAGCTGCGAAAATATTTGTGGCTGCTCCGCTCGTCAGACAAATCGTCGGCGCTTCTGAACTGCAGGAGTATTTACCACTTTCCAGCTTCGATTGCCCTTTAGGGCCAGTTCTTTTCCTAGTTTTTTTGAGCTTCCGGAATAAGTTGTCCCTTACCCAGCTTATTTTAGAAGCCCAACCAAAATATTCTTTTAGAAACCTATTAGTCAAGTCTTAATTACCCTCTCTCTGTTCACTTTTATAAGGCCTTGAAGACATTTCAGACAATGTGCAAAGCAGTCCATTTTTATTGGTCTGAAACGACTTACAAAGGTGAACTGAGGGAGTACTAGGCTTCTTAAAAGATAAATTTGATTGGATTTCTGAAATAAGATGAGTAGGGAGCAGCTTATTGTAGCTTATTCTAAAAGTCACCAAAAGAACTGGCCCTTAGCCTTTGATATTGCGTTCACAAGGCTGGGTGTCCTCACTTTATGTGAGCGTTCTCTCATCTACGTAGTAAAAAACAGAGAAACAACACACATCTTTAAAATCTTTTGGAGTACGAAAGGAAACTCAACGGTTGCCCCTCCTTTTTGGCTGTGGGTCCAGCTCTGCTACTCCTGTACCAACATCAGTGACATCTAATCAACGATGATGAGGACACATCAACAGCAGTGACTCATGTACTACTCCTTTATCTCTTGCTTCTTCACTGTGTGAGCGACCGTAAGGACACATCATGGTCCATGAATAGGGTTTTTTCGGGTTTGTGCAACGGCGGAGCTATCATGCATTTCTAACTAATCCCTATAAAATAGTGGAGTATCCGTCCGAATAAACTTTAGTAGAGCATTTATGTTTCACTAAGTTTTGGTCGGTTCTCGCCGATCCACTAAACTTAGCGGAGTAAAACATAAGTTTGCATAAACTCAATCTAGTTTTAACTGAAATTTGCATCAATTTAAATATAAATTCAACATAGTCTTGACAACCGAACATTAAAACATAAATTAAAACATATTACTAAACTTAAACCAGACTACTCATCAGCCATAGTAGAGGTAGAGCCAATCCTTCCTTGAGAGGCTGCCGCCGGTGAAACATGGGTCCAGGCCCGTGCCATCATCGTCGGAGTCCGGGAAGATGCTCCACCACTCCTCCACGTCGAACTCCTTCTCCCCGCCGCCCTCCTTGCCGCCTTGCACCTCGTTGTTGTTGATGATGATGACCTCCCCGCCACTGTCAGCGAATATCACCCGCTCCGCCTCCGCGAGCTCGGGGTGCTGGCGGCAGAGGTCCTCCATGTATGCCTCGGTGGCGGCCTCCACCTCAAGGCGCTCCCTCACCTCTCGGTCCTCTCGAGCCATAATCACGCTCACCACACTAGGCTTCGGCGGGACGAGGTGGACCGATGCCGTCCCGAATGGGAAGTTTAGCCGGGCGGCGGAGCCGTGGCACTAGACCTGCCACCTGTCATATTCCATCTCCGCGAGCTCCGCTGTGCGGAATGATCCGACCCACTTCCTCTTGTGGGTCTTCCGGGCAGTGATCTCCGCCACCCATGTCCCCCACGAGCGCTTCCAGATGCCGAGGTAGGTCCTCTGCGTCGGCCGCGACGGAGGGAGCTCCGGGAAGTTGGTGAATCGGGTGTGGGCGGGCGGATCGGGCGAGCAGTAGCGGCTTGATGATGCGCTGCTAGACGACGACCCGCAGGAGTGGCAGCATGACTCCGCGCTGCACATCCGTGGCGGGGACGTCTGGCCACTGTGTCCGGCCATTGGGAGGAGAGGGGGCGGCGGGGAAGGGCGGGAGACACGCTGGCGGCGGGGCGAGGGGGAGAAGATGAGACAGAGGAGGGGAAGAGAGGAAGATATTATTTTACTGGGCCGCCGAGCGGTGGAGTAAGTATAAGGAGATTCGTAGTGTCCGAGTATAATTTTTACTCCACTATGGCCTATTGGGGATCGGTTAGGTCCCGGTTAAGGCATCTCCAACGGCGACCTGCAAATTTCCTCCCGCATACGTCCGCGGACCGGGGGAGGGGGGACCAGTCCACGGACATGGATGCGGGAAGCCGCCATCCAACTATAGCCGCATACATCCGGCCTTCCTCATTTTTAAGTCCGCACGATCAAATAGGCGCATAGAAAGGGTACAGATGTTCAAATAGCCCCATGCAGTAGTAGTTCGAATTTTAAAAAGTTCAGATATTACGTCCCAACATTGTTTTCCCCTTTAATCGTCCACTGATGCTCAATCAGATCCTCCTCTAGCTGCTCGTGAATTGGTAGATGCCAAATTTGTTGATGCGTTTGAATAAACACTTCAAATGTGGTCGAATTTTGGTCTAGAATTTGGATAGGATCACCCATGTTCTCAAATTCTAGAGCTGCAACAGCATCGCCGCCCTCATCCTCGATGATCATGTTGAGCATGATCACACAACATGTCATCACCTCCCACAAGATCTCTGGATCCCATTGTTTAGCAGGTCCATGGACAACTGCGAAACGGGCTTGCAGAACTCCAAATGTCCTCTTGATATCCTTTTCTAGCTACTTATTGTCTTTGGGAAAAGTGAGCCTTTTTCTGCCCAACTGGGTTAGAGATGGTGCTGATAAAGATAGCCCATGGAGGATGGATACCGCGAACCATATAGTAGCCCATGGTGTACTCATGTCAATTGATCGTATAGTGGCAAGGATGAGCTTTTCCTTCAATCAGCGTCACAAACAATGACGATCACTGCAACACATTGATGTCATTATGAGACCTGAGCATGCCCAAGAAAGCGTGCCAAATCCAAAGATTATGTGATACAACTGCTTCAAGAATGATGGTTGGCTTCTTAACCTAACCCTGATATTGTCCTTGTAAAGCCTTTGGGTAGTTATTTCATTTCCAATGCATGCAGTCAAACGATCCAAGCAAACCTAGCACTCTCTTGCTTCTGAGATTGCCAAGAGCGCCTCGGTGTCTGCCATAGTTGGTTCTCTCAGGTACTAAGGTCCAAACACCTCAACCACGGTAGTTGCAAAACTGACCATGGGATCTCCGCATGTGGTCTCAGACATCCGTAGGTACTCGTCCCACAAATCAGCGGTCGTGCCATATGCAAGCGTCTGGTGTGTGGTTGTGCTCTTCTGGTAACAAGAGAAGCCAATCGTTCCCATGGCGTCCTTCTTCAGGATGAAGTAGTCATTGTAGGGCCGGACACAATGATACAAATAATCGAAGATAGTCTTGCGCATCCGAAAACAGCGACAAAAATGGTCAGCGAATAGTGCATCGGGGGCAAAGTAGTTGGCCATCAGTGTTAAATGGCTGCAGTCTCCTGTTGTGGTTGAGCACTCGATGACCCTTTATCGAGCCATTGAAATTGAGAACATGCTCCTCTGCACGCTCCGCGCCTTCGAGGACCACCTGCATCACCGACGTCTCGTCGAAGTACTCCTCGTCCGATGAGCCGTCAGATGACTCAACATACTGCTCATATATGTACTCCAAATTGGAATCCGTTGCTCGAAAGAAGAAGGGAAAACTATTTTTATCTCTGGCGATTAATCGAACAGTTGTCGAGCATGCTGAGTATAGAAGTAGGCAGATGGTACCTGGCGGGGCGGGCGGAGGGTAGGTGTTGAACGACGACAGGAGAGAAGCAGGGTGGAGCCTTGCTGGAGCGCTGGACATGACGAAGACATAGAGTTCTACCAGGGGTGTGGCATGGCGGTCGGGGTGGTGGAGCGGCGGCGAAGGCAAGAAAGAAAGATGGAAAGAGAGAAAATGGGAAGGATGGAGTGGTGTGGTCAGCGAAGGGTTTTGGGTGGGTCGAGGGTGTGAGACTCCTACATTTCGTGTGTCCCGACTCCAGCAAAGCTCCTCGACCTTTTTCTCCAGTTTGCAGGACAAAACACGCATGAACCTCCTCACAGACCAATACATGCCCGTGTTGAATGGCTTTCATGGTCCGAACATCACAATCTGGACATACGCGGGCGGTTTGCGGGTCCGCCTTAAACATCCCCTTAGAGGAGTAAAACTAGGATTTTACTGTTGTAACCATATATCGGGGATCGGTTAGAAATACCCTTAGAAGGGACAGACCCAAGAATCAATGATAGAGAACCGAAGTCATGTTATCCATAATAATGCCAAACATTCAAGGCATATATTTGGATTTGCTACCACATTCCCAGTCCACCTCAAAAACTACAACTCTAGTGATATTAATATGCAGAGTAAATAAAAATGGAGAGAGTAATAAAAATTATTCGACGAACCGGGACGTGTATATCCCTTTCGACTGATTCAGGCACATCGATCGAGGGGTTACCGTTGGGAAAAAATGGCACCGGCGTAGGCAGGGCGGCCGGTCGATATACCTCATGGATTCTCATGTATCACCATCCGTTACGACTGCTATCTATGGGGATAGTGATCTTAAGCAGGAGCTGGAATCATCTAATCAACTTTCGTGACTTTGTCTCCATCACCCTCTTTGCACATTTTTACACGTCTCTAGGATATCCGAAATCGATCATGCTCTTTGCTCGGCAGCCATAGAGATGATGTGATGCTATTGCTCTTTTGGGGCTCAGCTTAGCCTATAGCTATCAGAAAACTTGACCTAATGAAGTAAACTGCTAGTAGTTTGCATGGACCGGACAGACACCAGCGGTAGTCCCAAGACGAATGACAAAAGAAAAGAGAGAATTATGAAATATTACTGCTAAGAGGAGTCAGGAGACTCGCGACAGGAACTTCATGAGAGAAGGGCGCTAGATATTATGGCCAGGGACAAGGGTTTAAGTAAGGTTTGCAAAAGAGAATTTCCTCTCGAATCACCATGTAAGAAAGCGGACAAGTACTCCCTTTGTCCAGTGTCAAAAATCGTATTATATTATTTGACAGGGGGAGTATATCTTTTCAGATGATCACCAACTACTCGCAATAATCACTCCCTTTGAAACTATTTCCTTTGACCACCGTTTCGTTTGGAAGAAAAAGTTGACCGAGCGTGCATGTCGTACCTCCATGTCGTTCCCCTAATAGCGATGCGAACATCCCCCCCCCCCCATGAAATATCCAGTAATTGAACATGTGATAGTAAAAGCGGTTGAACTTTGAAAACATATTCTTGTATTACTTATATAATCAGGCATTATAACCACTCTTAGTAATACTCTAGACGTCCTTGACCAGAACCAAGCCAAACAACAGTTTAACCATGCAATCTACCAAAGCTCATCATATAGTGACTAGAACTATTCTAGCTACGTCTAATATTAGTAATATAAGAACTACGGTCCTTCATACTTTCCCGAAACTCTCTAACAACAAATAAAGCATACCTTGATCTGTTTATGTTGGCAAGCATCAAGCTTTAAGGATATGTATTTAAGAACTAAGATAAGAAGCAATATCTTGTATAGCAAACAAGATATATTTAACTTTGTGTTTTTACATGAAATACATGTGTTTTACCCATTTCATATCAAAATGAAAAGGAGAAAAATAGTGTACAAGAGTAATTTACATTTCCACATAGCTAGCTAAACTTATTACACCCATGAGGGGGCAACTACGGAACTGGCGCAAAGGCCATTCACACTTTATTCAAGTCCTCCACAGGCCACATCCACCATAGTACATGAGAGACCATTAAAATTTTGCCTGTTCCGTTCCCTCCAAACATTCCCACGTAGGTGGTCGCTTAACCATACATCATGCAAGCGTCGGCATCAATAATGTTCCGCCAGCCCTCAACACTAGAAAAAATTGGTGCCGCCCCGTGGAGAATGGATAGCCAAGTGGTGATAATGCCCCATACACCACGGAGAAAAAACACTCCCTGAGAGGTTCTCATTTTTTTCATATCTAGTGAGGCAGAGCTTACAAACCTCGTCATGAGGCCAACCTCAAATGGTCAACCAGTCCATGATAAGGGCCTTCGAGTGGAGATGTCCAGTTGGATGTCCTGCAACAAGCACCAAAGAGTGATATATTCTTGCATCTACAGAGTGTTGGTAATGCTCTAAAGCTAATTGGTATAGATGTTGTCACAAAGCTAATTCATAACATCTCCGCACTTTCGCCTTGCAAGAAGAAAAATTGACGATGCAATGTCCTTGGAGGCCCTACCATCTAACACTACTGGAATCAGCGATTTTGCTGTCTGTCAGTTCTTTACCGTCTGCTAGTGGACGACATAGAATGTCTTTGCCGTCAGCTACCAAATAACAGACGGCAAAGCACTGGCTGATGACAAAGATTATCTTTGCCATCAGCAAGTACTTTGCCGTCTACTAGCAGACGTCAAAGATTCTTTGCCGTCCGCCGGCAGACGGCAAAGAGGTGGTGGTGGGGTCCACTGGTTGCCAGTACACGGCAACGGTCCACCCCACCTCTTTGTCGTCCGCTAGCGGACGACAAAGAAAACACTACCTAACTGCACCTAACATTAACAACACCGGCTACCTCTCTGCCACTCGATCCACCCCTCTCCCACACCCCTACCCCAATCTCCACCGCCGCCGCCCTTTGGCCGCCCCCTGATCCCCCGCCGCGCCGCCCCACCAACCGCCGCCCGGCAGCCTCACCGCTGCCCCTTCAGCCCCTCCGGCCCGGCACCCCGCCGCCCCGCAGCCCCGCCGGCCTGGCGGCCCGGCGCCCCGATGACCATGGCCACTCCTCGAGCGCCTCCTCCTCCTCCGTCCCGGTGCCCGGCCGCCCCGCGGCCTCGCCGGCCCGGCACCCGTTCGCCCCGCCGAGGAGAACTTGGTATTGAGATCCAAAGAGAGAGAACAAGCCATCTAGATACTAGCTATGGACCCGAAGGTCTGTGGTAAACTATCCACAACTCATGATGATGATGTAGAAGCGCTCCGTGGAAGATCCCCCCTCCGGCGGAGCTCCGAAACAGGCCCCAAGATGGGATCTCACCAGAACAGAAGGTTGAGGTGGTGGAACTAGGGTTTTCTCTCCTCTTCTGATGGTTTTGGGGTACGTAGATGTATATAGGAAGAAGGAGGGCACCGGGGGCCAGACGTGGGGCCCACGAGGCAGGGGGGCACACCCTGTAGGGGGAGGGGGCGTGCCCCCACCCTCATGGACGCCACGTCTGCCCTATTCCGTGGTTCTCAAGTCTCCCGTGCGTATTTTGCTCCAAAAATATCTCTCCCGAAGTTTCGTTTCGTTTGGACTCCGTTTGATATTCTTTTTCTGTAAAACCCTGAAATAGGCAAAAAACAGCAATCTGGACTGGGCCTTTGGGTTAATAGGTTAGTCCCGAAAATAATATAAAAGTGTATAACAAAGCCCATTAAACATCCAAAACATCTTAAATAATAGCATGGAACAATAAAAAAATTATAGATACGTTGGAGACGTATCAAGCACCCCCAAGCTTAATTCCTGCTCGTCCTCGAGTAGGTAAATGATAAAAACAGAATTTTTGATGTGGAATGTTAACCAACATAGTTTTCAATGTAATTCTCTTAATAGTGGCATGAATGTTCTGATCTGAAAGATTCAAGACAAAAGTCTATATTAACATAAGAAATAACAATATTTCAAGCATACTAACAAAGCAATCATGTCTTCTCAAAATACTATGGCTAAAGAAAGTCATCCCTACAAAATCATATAGTCTGGCTATGCTCCCTCTTCATCACACAAAATATTCATATCATGCACAACCCCGGTTTCAGCCAATCACTTGTTTTCATACTCTATTCTTTCAAACCTTTCAATTTTCACGCAATACATGAGCGTGAGCCATGGATATAGCACTATGTGGAATAGAGTGGTGGTTGTGGAGAAGACAAAAAGGAGGGAGATAGTCTCACATCAACTAGGCATATCAACGGGCTATGGAGATGCCCATCAATAGATATCAATGTGAGTGAGTAGGGATTGCCATGCTACGGATGAACAAGAGCTAAAAATGTATGAAAGCTCAACAAAAGAAACTAAGTGGGTGTGCATCCAACTTGCTTGCTCATGAAGACCTAGGGCATTTGAGGAAGCCCATCGTTGGAATATACAAGCCATGTTCTATAATGAAAATTCCCACTAGTATACGAAAGTGACTAAACATGAGACTCTATCATGAAGAACATGGTGCTACTTTGAAGCACGAGTGTGGAAAAAGATAGTAGCAATTGTCCCTTTTTTGGGCCTTTCTTTTTTTTCTTTGGCCTTTACTTTTTTTTGGAGTGGCTTTCTTTATTTAGCCTTTCCTCACATGGGACAATGCTCTAATAATGATGATCATCACACTTTCATTGAATTACAACTCGATATTACAACTTGATACTAGAACAAAGTATGTCCCTATATGAATGCCTCCGGCGGTGTACTGGGATGTGCAATGAATCAAGAGTTACATGTATGAAAAATTATGCATGGTGGCCTAGCCACAAATACGACGTCAACTACATGAGCATGCATGGCAATATGACAATATGAAGCGTGTCATATGAATGAAACAGTGGAAAGTTGTTGGAAATATGCCCTAGAGGCAATAATAAAAGTATTATTATTATATTTCCTTGTTCATGATAATTGTATGTTATTCATGCTTGAATTGTATTGTACGGAAACAGCGATACATGTGTGAATATATAGACCACAGTGAGTCCCTGGTAAGCCTCTAGTTACTAGCTCGTTGATCAACAGATGGTCACGGTTTCCTGACCATGGACATTAGATGTCATTGATAACGGGATCACATCATTAGGAGAATGATGTGATGGACAAGACCCAATTCTGAGCCTAGCACAAGATCGTATAGTTCGTAATGCATAAGCTTTTCGGTGTCAAGTATTTATTCCTTAGACCATGAGGTTGTGCAACTCCCGGATGCCGTAGGAATACTTTGGGTGTGCCAAACATCACAACGTAACTGGGTGACTATAAAGGTACGCAACGGGTATCTCCGAAAGTGTTTGTTGAGTTGGTACGAACCGAGACTGGGATGTTGTCACTCCGTATGACGAAGAGGTACCTCTGGGCCCTCTCGGTAAGACATCATCATAATGAGCTCAAAGTGACTAAGGAGTTAGTCACGGGATGATGGATTACGGAACGAGTAAAGAGACTTGCCATGACGAGATTGAACAAGGTATCGGGCATACCGACGATCGAATCTCAGGCAAGTACCGTACCGATGGACAAAGGGAATAACATACGGGATTGAGTGAATCCTTGACACAGTGGTTCATCCAATGAAGATCATCGAGGAACACGTGGGAACCAACATGGGTATCCAGATCCCGCTGTTGGTTATTGACCGGAGAGTCGTCTCGGTCATGTCTACGTGTCTCCCGAACCCGTAGGGTCTACACACTTAAGGTTCGGTGACGCAAGGGTTGTAGAGATACATGCACATGGAAACCCGAATGTTGTTCGGAGTCCCGTATGAGATCCCGAACGTCACGAGGAGTTCCGGAATGGTCCGGAGGTAAAGAATGATATATAGGAAGTCCAGTTTCGGCCATCGGGTGAACTCCGGGGGTCACCGGGAGTGTCCCGGGACCACCGGAGGGGTCCCGGGGGTCCATCGGGTGGAGCCACCCATCCCGGTGGGGCCCCTAGGCCGCAAGGGGGAAGGGGCCAGCCCCTGGTGGGCTGGCGCACCACATGGGCCTCCCCCTCCATGCGCCTAGGGTTGAAACCCTAGGGGGAGGGGGCACCCCCATGCCTTGGGGGGCAAGTATACCCCCCTGGCCGCCGCCCCCCTGGAGATCTGATCTCTCCAGGGCCGGCGCACCCCCCTGGCCCCTATATATAGTGGGGGGGGAGAGGGCAGCCGCACCCCAAGCCTCTGGCGCCTCTCCCCCCTCCCGTCACACTTCCTACTCCTCCGCAGTGCGCCGGCGAAGCCCTGCAGGATTTCCTGCTGCATCCACCACCACGCCGTCGTGCTGCTGGATCTCCGATGACCTCTCCTCCCCCTTGCTGGATCAAGAAGGAGGTGACATTGCTGTACCGTACGTGTGTTGAACGCGGAGGTGCCATCCGTTCGGCGCTAGGATCATCGGTGACGAAGAACGCGAAGAGTACGACTACTTCATCCACGTTCCTTCGAACACTTCCGCACGCGATCTACAAAAGGGTATGTAGATGCACTCCAGTATGCTCGTTGCTAGATGTCTCCTTAGATTGATCTTGGTGAAAGCGTAGAATTTTTTTGAATTCTGCTACGTTCCCCAAAAGTGGCATATGAGCTAGGTCTTTTGCGTAGCATCTTGCACGAGTAGAACACAAAGCAGTTGTGGGCGTTGAGTTTGCTCAATTTTCTTGCCGTTACTAGTCTAATCTTGATTCGGCGGTATTGTGGGATGAAGCGGCCGGACCGACCTTAGACGTACGCTTACGTGAGACTGGTTCCACCGACAGACATGCACTAGATGCATAAGGTGGCTGGCGGGTGTCTGTCTCTCCCACTTTAGTCGGATCGGATTCGATGAACAGGGTCCTTATGAAGGGTAAATAGAAATTGACAAATCACGTTGTGGTTTTGGCGTAGGTAAGAAACGTTCTTGCTAGAAAACCTATAGAAGCCACGTAAAACTTGCAACAACAATTAGAGGTCGTCTAACTTGTTCTTGCAGCATGTGCTATGTGATATGGTATGGCCAAGAAGATGTGATGAATGATATATGTGATGTATGAGATTGATCATGTTCTTGTAATAGGGAATCACGACTTGCATGTCGATGAATTTGACAACCGGCAAGAGCCATAGGAGTTGTCTTAATTATTGTATGACCTGCGTGTCACTGAATAACGCCATGTAATTACTTTACTTTATTGCTAAACGTTAGCCATAGTAGTAGAAGTAATAGTTGGCGTGACAACTTCATGAAGACACGATGATGGAGATCATGGTGTCAAGCCGGTGACAAAGATAATCATGGTGCCCCGAAGATGGAGATCGAAGGAGCAAGATGATATTGGCCATATCATGTCACTTTATATGATTGCATGTGATGTTTATCATGTTTATGCATCTTGTTTACTTAGAACGACGGTAGTAAATAAGATGATCTCTCACTAAAATTTCAAGAATTGTGTTCCCCCTAACTGTGCACCGTTGCTAAGGATCGTTGTTCCGAAGCACCACGTGATGATCGGGTGTGATAGGTTCTAGCGTTCGCATACAACGGGTGTAAGCCAGATTTACACGAGCAATACACTTAGGGTTCACTTGATGAGCCTAGCATGTACAGACATGGCCTCGGAACACGGAAGACCGAAAGGTCAAACATGAGTCGTATAGAAGATGCGATCAACATGAAGATGTTCACCGTTGATGACTAGTCCGTCTCACGTGATGATCGGACACGGGCTAGTCGATTCGGATCATGTATCACTTAGATGACTAGAGAGATGTCAATCTGAGTGGGAGTTCATTAAAATTTGATTAGATGAACTCAATTATCATGAACTTAGTCTAAATTCTTTACAATATGTCTTGTAGATCAAATGGCCCACGCTCATGTCACCCTCAACTTCAACGCGTTCCTAGAGAAATCCAAGCTGAAAGACGATGGTAGCAACTATACGGACTGGGTCCGTAACCTGAGGATCATCCTCATAGCTGCCAAGAAAACTTATGTCCTAGATGCACCGCTAGGTGACGCTCCCACCCCGGAAAACCAAGATGTTATGAACGCTTGGCAGTCGCGTTGTGATGATTACTCCCTGGTTCAGTGCGGCATGCTTTACAGTTTAGAATCGGGGCTCCAAAAGCGTTTTGAGCACCACGGGGCATATGAGATGTTCCAAGAGCTGAAAATGGGTTTCCAAGCTCATGCCCAAGTCAAGAGATATGACGTCTCCGACGCATTCTACAGCTGTAAGATGGAGGAAAACAATTCTGTCAGTGAGCACATCCTCAAGATTTCTGGGTTGCACAACCGCTTGTCTCAGTTGGGAATGAATCTCCCAGACGAAGCGGCCGTTGACAGAATCCTCCAGTCACTCCCACCAAGCTACAAGAGCTTCGTGTTGAACTTCAATATGCCGGGGATGGAAAAGTCCATTCCCGAGGTGTATTCAATGCTGAAATCAGCGGAGGTGGATATCAGGAAGGAACATCAAGTGTTGATGGTCAATAAAACCACTAAGTTCAAGAAAGGCAAGGGTAAGAAGAACTTCAAGAAGGACGGCAAGGGAGTTGCCGCGCCCGGTAAGCCAGTTGCTGGGAAGAAGCCAAAGTATGGACCCAAGCCTGAAACAGAGTGCTTTTATTGCAAGGGAACGGGTCACTGGAAGCGGAACTGCCCCAAATACTTAGCGGACAAGAAGGCCGACAACGTCAAAGGTATATGTGATATACATGTTATTGATGTGTACCTTACCAGCGCTCGTAGTAGCTCCTGGGTATTTGATACCGGTGCAGTTGCTCATATTTGTAACTCTAAGCAGGAGTTGCGGAATAAGCGGAGACTGGCGAAGGACGAGGTGACGATGCGCGTCGGGAATGGTTCCAAGGTCGATGTGATCGCCATCGGCACGCTGTCTCTACATCTACCCTCAGGATTAGTTTTAATTGTTATTTAGTACCAGCTTTGAGCATGAACATTGTATCTGGATCTCATCTTATGCGAGATGGCTACTCATTTAAATCTGAGAATAATGGTTGTTCTATTTATTTAAAAGATATGTTTTATGGTCATGCCCCGCTGGTCAATGGTTTATTTTTGATGAATCTCGATCGTGATGATACACATATACATAGTGTGAATGCCAAAAGATGTAAAGTTGACAATGATAGTCCCACATTTTTGTGGCATTGCCGCCTTGGTCATATTGGTGTCAAACGTATGAAGAATCTTCATGCTGATGGACTTCTGGAGTCTCTTGATTATGAATCATTTGACACGTGCGAACCATGCCTCTTGGGCAAGATGACCAAGACTCCGTTCTCCGGAACAATCGGGCGAGCAACCAACTTATTGGAAATCATACATACCGATGTGTGCGGTCCAATGAGTGTTGAAGCTCGCGGAGGCTATCGTTATGTTCTCACCCTCACAGATGACTTGAGTAGATATGGGTATATCTACTTGATGAAACACAAGTCTGAGACCTTTGAAAAGTTCAAGGAATTTCAGAATGAGGTTGAGAATCAACGTGACAGAAAAATAAAATTCTTGCGATCAGATCGTGGGGGTGAATATTTAAGTCATGAATTTGGCACGTACCTTATGAACCGTGGAATTGTTTCACAATTGACACCGCCCGGAACACCTCAGCGTAACGGTGTGTCCGAACGTCGAAATCGTACTCTGTTGGACATGGTGCGATCTATGATGTCCCTCACCGATTTACCGCAATCTTTTTGGGGTTATGCTTTAGAGACTGCCGCATTCACTTTAAATAGGGCTCCGTCGAAATCCGTTGAGACGACACCGTATGAACTTTGGTTTGGCAAGAAACCGAAGCTGTCGTTTCTGAAAGTTTGGTGTTGCGATGCTTATGTCAAGAAACTTCAACCTGAAAAGCTCGAACCCAAATCGGAAAAATGCGTCTTCATAGGATACCCAAAGGAAACAATTGGGTACACCTTCTACCACAGATCCGAAGGCAAGGTCTTTGTTGCCAAGAATGGATCCTTTCTGGAGAAAGAGTTTCTCTCGAAAGAAGTGAGTGGGAGGAAAGTAGAACTTGATGAGGTGACAGTCACCCCTCTCGAACCGGAAAGTAGCGCAGCGCAGGAAATTGTTCCTGAGGTGCCTGCACCGACAAGGGAGGAAGTTAATGATGATGATCATGAAGAAACAGATCAAGTTACTACTGAACTTCGAAGGTCCACAAGGGCACGTTCCGCACCAGAGTGGTACGGCAACCCTGTCATGGAAATCATGTTGTCAGACAACGGTGAACCTTCGAACTATGAAGAAGCGATGGCGGGCCCGGATTCCAATAAATGGCTTGGAGCCATGAAATCCGAGATAGAATCCATGTATGAAAACAAAGTATGGACTTTGGTGGACTTGCCTGATGATAGGCACGCCATAGAAAATAAATGGATATTTAAGAAGAAGACAGACGCGGATGGTAATGTGACCATCTATAAGGCTCGGCTTGTCGCTAAGGGTTATCGACAAGTTCAAGGGATTGACTACGACGAGACTTTCTCTCCCGTAGCGATGCTGAAGTCAGTCAGAATCATGTTAGCTATTGCCGCATTCTATGATTATGAGATATGGCAAATGGACGTCAAAACGGCATTCCTTAATGGCTTCCTCAATATTATTATCCTCATATCTCAAAACAATTATCAAGCATCCAACTTATCATCATATTCAATGCACTTAGTGTGATTTTTTTACAACATTGATCTTGGATGACTATCATGTAAAGGCTAGTTTTATAGCCAAAGCACATTACCATGCTGTTCTAATAGACTCTCAAAAGGATATAAGTGAAGCATGAGAGGTCAACAATTTCTACAAAATATAATTACCACCGTGCTCTAAAAGATATAAGTGAAGTACTAGAGCAAAAACTATTCAACTCAAAAGATATGAGTGAAGCACATAGAGTGTTCTATCAATTCCTAGGCCATATTTATCTCTCTCAAAAAGGTGTGTCCAGAAAGGATAATTGTGGCAAAATAACAAGCAAAGACTCAAATTATACATGATGCTCCAAGTAAAACACATATCATGTGGTGAATAAAAATATAGCTCCGAGTATAGTTACCGATAGATGAAAACGAAAAGAGGGGATGCCTTCTCCGGGCATCCCCAAACTTAGGCTTTTGGTTGTCCTTGAATTTTAACTTGGGGCGCCTTGGGCATCCCTAAGCTTAGGCTCTTGCCACTCTTTGTTCCACAGTCCATCAAAGCAACACTCAAAACTTGAAAACTTCACAACACAAAACTTAGACAAAAATCTCGTGAGCTCCGTTAGTATAAGAAAACAAACCACTACTCAAAGGTACTATAATGAATTCATTTTTTGTTTATATTGGTGTTAAACCTACTGTATTCCAACTTGTCAATGATTCATACTTCCTAATACTACTCATAGATGCATTGAAATAAGCAAACAACACACAAAAAACATAATCTCTCAAAAACAGAACAGTCTGTAGTAATCTATAGCTTTCGCATACTTCTGTAACTCCAAAAAATTGAAATAAATTTATAAACGTGAGAATTTGTCTATTAATCATCTGCAAAAGAATAAACTAAATAGCGCACTCCAGTAAAATCTGGTGACCATTCTAGCGAGCGCTAACGATTCTATTTTTCACAGCAAGATCATATAAACTTCACACAAGTCTTCCCAAAGGTTCTACTTGGCACAAACACTAATTAAAACACAAAACCACATCTAAACAGAAGCTAGATGAAATATTTATTCCTAAACAGCAGCAAAAACAAAAAATATAAAATTTGGTTGCCTCCCAACAAGCGCTATCGTTTTATGCCCCTATCTAAGCACGATACAAGGATAGATATAGGTATTGCCATCTTTGGAAGGCAAGCCATAAGTGGCTCTCATAATAGATTCATATGGTAATTTAATTTTCTTCCTAGGAAAGTGTTCCATGCCTTTCCTTAATGGAAATTGGAATCTAATATTTATCTCCTTCATATCAATAATTGCACCAATCGTTCTAAGGAAAGGTCTACAAAGAATAATAGGACATGAAGGATTGTAATCTATATCAAGAACAATGAAATCTACAGACACATAATTCCTATTGACAACAATAAGAACATCATTAATCCTTCCCATAGGTTTCTTAATAGTAGAATCGGCAAGATGCAAATTTAAAGAACAATTATCATGCTCATGGAAACCTAACAAATCACACAAGCACCGAAATCACACAAAGAAAAGCATTCAAGATCTTTAATTTTAATTTTAATAGTAGGTTCCCACTCATCATAAAGCTTTCTAGGGATAGAAACTTCTAATTCAAATTTTTCTTCATAAGATTGCATCAAAGCATCAACTATGTGTTTGGTAAAAAGTTTTATTTTGACTATAAGCATGTGGAGAGTTTAGTGCGGATTGCAACAAGGAAATACAATCAACCAAAGAGAAATTATCATAATTGAATCCCTTGAAATCCAAAGTAGTGGATTCATCACTATGCAAAGTTTTAATCTCTTCACTCCCACTTTTAACAATTTTAGCATCAAGGTCTAAAAACTCCAAATCATTGGAACACCTTAAAGTAGACTCATCTCCAATCCTATCTTTATCAAGATTAATAATAGAAAACAAGGATCTAATAGGAGACACATCAATAACTTTCAGATCTTCATCTTTATTTTCATGATAGCTAGAAGAACACACTATTATATAGTTCTCTCTTTTAGCACGCATCCTAGCGGTTCTTTCTTTGCATTCATCAATGGAAATTCTCATGGCTTTGAGAGACTCATTGATATCAAGCTTAGGTGGGATAGATCTAAATTTCAAAGAATCAACATCAAGAGTAATTCTATCCACACTTCTAGCCAATTCATCAATCTTACGCAATTTTTCTTCAAGCATAGCAATGAAATTCTTTTGTGAATTCATAAACTCCTTAACACTAGTTTCAAATTCAGAAGGCATCTTTCCATAAGAGTTGTTGTAGGAATTACCATAATTATTAGAGGAATTACTAGGAAAAGGACTAGGATTAAAGTTTCCTCTATAGGCATTATTACCAAAATTATTCCTACCAACAAAACTCACATCCAAAGATTCATTATTATTTTCAATCAACGTGGACAAAGGCATATCATTAGGATCAGAAGAAGCACTCTTAGCAGCAAATAATTTCATAAGTTCATCCATCTTTCCACTCAAAACACTAATCTCTTAGATAGCATGCACTTTTTTACTAGTAGATCTTTCAGTGTGCCATTGAGAATAATTAACCATAATATTATCTAGGAGTTTGGTAGCTTCTCCTAAGGTAGTTTCCATGAAAGTGCCTCCAGCGGCCGAATCTAAAAGATTTCTAGAAGCAAAATTCAAGCCAGCATAAAAGTTCTGAATAATCATCCATAAGTTCAAACCATGCGTAGGGCAATTACGTATCATTAATTTCATTCTCTCCCAAGCTTGTGCAACATGCTCATGATCTAGTTGCTTAAAATTCATAATATCGTTTCTAAGAGAGATGATCTTAGCAGGAGGGAAATACTTAGAGATAAAAGCATCTTTGCACTTATTCCACGAATCAATACTATTTCTAGGCAAAGAGGAAAACCAAGTTTTAGCATGATCTCTAAGTGAAAACGGAAATAACTTCAATTTAACAATATCATTATCCGTATCCATTTTCTTTTGCATATCACACAAATCAACAAAGTTGTTTAGATGGGTAGCGGCATCTTCACTAGGAAGGCTGGAAAACTGATCTTTCATAACAAGATTCAACAGAGCAGCATTGATCTCACAAGATTCAACATCGGTAATAGGATCAAGCGGAGTGCTAATAAAATCATTATTGTTGGTATTGGAGAAGTCACACAATTTGGTATTGTTCTGATCCATAGTGACAAGCAAGCAATCCAACACACAAGCAAACAAGAAGCAAGCGAACGATAAACACACGACAGAAGAAGGGCAAATAAAACGGCAAGGGTGAAGTGGGGGAGAGGAAAATGAGAGGCAAAAAAATGTAATGCGAAGGATAAGGGTTTGTGATAGGTACTTGGTATATGACTTTTGCGTAAGCCTCCCCGGCAACGGCGCCAGAAATTCTTCTTGCTACTTCTCGAGCTTGCGTTGTATTCCCTCGAAGAGGAAAGGGTGATGCAACACAGTAGCATAAGTATTTCCCTCAGTTTTTGAGAACCAAGGTATCAATCCAATAGGAGACCACGCGCGAGTCCCTCGCACCTGCACAAACAAATAAGAACATCGCAGCCAAAGCGATAAGGGGTTGTCAATCCCTTTACGGTCACTTACGAAAGTGAGATTTGATAGAGATGATAGTTTGATATTTTTGGTATTTTTGGATATAAGAACAGGATGTAAAAGCGGAAAAGTAAAGTAGATTGTAGACTGATATGTTGAGAATAGACCTGGGGGCCATAGTGTTCTCTAGTGGCTTCTCTCATGATAGCGATATTCTACAGCGGGTAAACAAATTACTATCGAGCAATTGATAGAAAAGCGAATACTTATGATACTATTTAGGCATGATCATTATATATAGGCATCACGTCCGAGACAAGTAGACCGAAATGATTCTGCATCTACTACTATTACTCCACAGATCGACCGCTATCCAGCATGCATCTAGAGTATTAAGTTCATAAGAACAGAGTAACACCTTAAGCAAGATGACATGATGTAGAGGGATAAAATCAAACATAGTGATATAAACCCAATCTTTTTATCCTCGATGGCAACCATAAAATACGTGCCTTGCTGCCCCTACTGTCACTAGGAAAGGACACCGCAAGATTGAACCCAAAGCCAAGCACTTCTCCCATTGCAAGAACTATAGATCTAGTAGGCAAAACCAAACCAATAATTCGAAGAGACTTGCAAGGATATTATAATCATACATAAAGAGTTCAAAAAAGAACCAAATATTTCTCATAGATAATCTTGATCATAAACCCAAAATTCATTGGATCTCGACAAACACACCGCAAAAAGAGATTACATTGAATAGATCTCCTCGAAGACCGAGGAGAACTTGGTATTGAGATCCAAAGAGAGAGAAGAAGCCATTTAGATACTAGCTATGGACTCGAAGGTGTATGGTAAACTCTCACAACTCATGGTGAGGCGATGATGATGATGTAGAAGCACTCCATGGAAGATCCCCCCCTCTGGCGGAGCTCTAAACAGGCCCCAAGATGGGATCTCATGGGAACAGAAGGTTGCGGCGGTGGAACTAGGGTTTTCTCTCCTCTTCTGATGGTTTCGGGGTACGTAGATATATATAGGAAGGAGGGCACCGGCGGCCAGACATGGGTCCCACGAGGCAGGGGGCGCGCCCTGTAGGGGGGCGCGGCCCCGACCCTCGTGGACGCCACGTGTGCCCTATTATGTGGTTCTCATGTCTCTCGTGCGTATTTTCCACCAAAAATATCTCTCCCGAAGTTTCGCTCCATTTGGACTCTGTTTGATATACCTTTTCTGTAAAACCCTGAAATAGGCAAAAAACAGCAATCTGGACTGGGCCTTGGGTTAATAGGTTAGTCCCAAAATAATATAAAAGTGTATAACAAAGCCCATTAAACATCCAAAACATCTTAAATAATAGCATGGAACAATCAAAATTTATAGATACGTTGGAGACGTATCAGTATGATGTGCCCATGCCGGAGCCTGGGGCTCGACGACAAGGACCAAAGCCATTTCCTCTGCCACGGGAGCACGGTCAGGGCTTGATGCCCTACCAGAGTCCGTCGCCTCACGACAGGCTCAACGTCCCTGGCAACACCTTTGCCGGCCACCCCTGGGGGCTCAGTGAGAAAGTACTTGCCGGAGCCTGATTTCCTTCGCTTGTTCTGCTCGATCGATGGTTCAATAGATGGCTGAATTAATCGAAGCACAAAGGTACCTGGTTCCACGGGTAGTTTGAGGGCGGCGCGTTTTGACAAGTAGTCGGCGATGTCGTTCTCTGCTCGGGGGACATGCTCTGCTTGTATACCATCAAAACGCTCCTCCAGCTTCCTCACTTCATCCACATAGGCTTCCATCAACAGGCTCTAGTAATATTTGTTCATTTGCCTGACGACAAGCTGCAAATCACCTCTGACGATGAGCTTCTTGATTCCGAGGTCTGTCGCGATCCTGAGACCAACAAGTAGTCCCTCGTACTCGGCAGTGTTGTTCGTTGACACCTCCCTGGGGAAGTGCATCTGGACCACATACTTGAGGTGCTCTCCGGTGGGTGCAATGAGCAGCACACCAGCATCGATGCCTTGCAGCGAGAATGCCCCGTCAAAGTACATAATCTAGTCGCGACTCATATCCTTGCCGGGGAGAGTAGTCTCCTGGATCTCTTCGTCAGGCGTTGAGGTCCATTCTGCAACGAACTCCGCCAAGACTCTACTCTGAATCGTCGAAGTGCTTTCAAATTTCAAATCGAATCTTGATAGTTCCAAGGCCCACTCCACAATCCTCCCAGTCGCATCTGGGTTATGCAATATCCGCTGCAATGGGAGGCGGGTGACGACGGTAATTTCATGTGCTTGGAAGTAATGACGCAGCTTCCTCGAGTGTAATGCCCAGGATGGGACTATACCTCCTACGTGTCGAGGCACGACTTCAAGGTATAAGCCCATTCTGGAATGATCTCAAGTTTGGTATCTTTGCGCGACTCATGTAAAAGAGGGATGAAATTGCAAAAGGAGATAGTTGGCTTACACTCGCCACTTCACACAATACATTACATAAACAAAACATCATTCAAAACATCACAACCCGACTACGGGCGAAGATCCAAAAGAAAGATATCAAAACATAAAGCCACAGGTCCAAATCGCCCCTAGTAGAAACCACTACTGATCGTCGAAAATGTCACAAGCAAACGGCCACTCTCTTCATCGAGCTCCCAGTGAAGTACTTGAACGAGCTCCTGCATCATTCTCGGCTGAACCTGCATCTGGTGTTGTAGTATCTGTGAGCCACGAGGACTCAGCAATCCCATAACCATGGGTATCAAGACTAGCAAAGCTTTATGGGTAGGGAGAGGTAAAGTGGTGAGGTCGCAGCAACGGCTAAGCATAATATGGTGGCTAACTTACGAGTACAAGAATAAGATGAGCATCTACGCAAACGGTCGCAACTAGTAGTGATCGCTAAAGATCCTGAACTACATACGAGTCAAACATAACCCCACCGTGTTCTCTTCTCAAAGTGAAAAGAGACAGTCACGGTTACTCACACAGTTGTGTGTTTTACTTAGGATCCTCTGTCAAGTTTTCTACAACCGGACATTAACAAATTCCAATCTGCCACATAACCGCGGGCACAGCTTTCGAAAGATTATAACCGTGCAGGGGTGTCCCAACTTAGCCCATCACAAGCTCTCACGATTAGCTGAGGTGATAAATATAATATCATCACCCCTTATCTTAGGGAAATCCGATCAGGCTCGGCATCCCGGTGCACAAGACATTTCGACAATGGTAAAACAAGTCCAGCAAGACCTCCCGGCGTGCCGACACCCTGATAGTAGCCGCGCGTATCTCGTCTCAGGCCACGACCGGATGGGCGATTATACGAGTAAAACCAATCCTCGAGTTTCCCCGTGGTGGCCCCGCATACTCCCCGTATGGGACCAACACCATCAGCACTGGCCCCCCTGTTATGTAGAATTAAGAACCCGGGGACATGACCCCCTATGCAATTAATTAATTATTTAAGTTGTTATTATGAGCAAATTAAAACCAATGTTGGGCCTTGCTGGAGGATTTTTATTCAAAGTCGAAGTGTCAAGGGGTCCCCATCCACCCATCGTGTAAGGAACGCAAAATCAAGCAACATAATGCCGGTTTATCGGCGCCTAAGGTGGCATGAGTGGAACAAAACACCGAGCAAAAGGCCAAGCCTTCCACCCATGCCCAGTATATAGGTGTGTTAATAATAATAATAATAGATATTGTGATATTCCAACAACAAGTTCCCTCCTGGAACGAATCTTCATCTTCACCTGCAACTAACAACGCTATAAGAGGGGCTGAGCAAGCGGGTAACATAGCCAAACAGTGGTTTTGCTAGGAAGGTTTCAAAGGTTAGAGGTTTCATGGCAACAAGGAGAGGGCTGACAATAAAAGATGGGTAGCGCGACATGTAACGATAGCATCGAGACAACTAAGCATGGCAATGGTAGTAAAGGTATCCAAGGGTATGATCATCTTGCCTGGGATCCTGCAAGGAAGAAGAACGGATCCATGAAGTAGTCGGAGCAACATAGTTGAGCGAATCCTCACAACTCCGGAACGAAACCGAAGCTAACAAGAGAAGCAACCGGAAAGAAGCAAACAACACGGTAAACACACAAGCATAAACATGGCATACGATGCACATCCAAGTATGATGCATGTCCGGTTGAAGTATGCATGGCATGGCAATGTGCACAAACAAAACTACAAGTTAAGTGGAGCTCAATATGCAACGAGTTGCATATTGGCGAAACACCACATTTTTAATTATTTAATTGACTCTCGTTTATTTACAAGAAAAGATTAAATGTTTTTAACATGGCAAGAGGCGAAGCAAAAACAAACTACCTATTTAGGCAAGTTTTAATGAAGCCGGAACAACAAACAACAATTCCGGAAAATCCCCATGTGCATGTTTAGCAATTATTAAGCAAACAACAACTCACACGTTTTAATGTTGTTAACATGATGCGGATGACATGATCAAGTTTATGCAATTTTTTTATTAAAAGTGAACATGAAGAGATATGAAGTATTGTCACCGTGGTGGAAGGAAAGGGTGCCGCGGCAACGATCCGAAAATGATGCAACGACAACATCTCGGTTCCGGTAACTCGTTGAGAGACCGGTGCGAAAGAAAAAGGTGGCGTGAGCGAGTCGAACAAGATGAAAGGTGGGGTGATCCCGTCACCGGGTTCCCACGGGTCGGCGACGAGGCAACCGAGGAGCACGACAAAAGCCGATACGGGCACGGAGCACACAAGGGAAAACATCTCATACAACATAACAAGCATTCGACGGGTCATCGTCTCGGGGTTATACCTTCAGAACATTCGTTTCGGGGCGGTTCGAGGTCGTCGAGGGACGTAGTGGAAGTAGTGGAAGTAGACGTTCTCGAGGCGGTCGTGGTACACGTTCGTAGAGGGAAGTAGTCGTTCACGTTGCCAAAACGAAGTAGTGGTACACGGCGACGGTAGTCGAACTTGACGCTTGCATTACACGGGTCCTCGGCGACGGTAGTGGTACACATTGATGTAGTGGTACTCGCGGTTCTCGTGGGTAGTCGTACTCGAGGGTCGTAGAGGAAGTTGACCGATCTGAACCCTTCGGTGTCGTCGTGGTACTTGCTGTCTCGACGACGATAGTGAAACTTGACGGGTCCGAGGGCTTCGTGCGTCATGGTACTTGGCGAATCCAGGGGTGCATCTTGGCGACACTTGGACAACGGAGACGGTCATGTAGTTGAACTTGGTGTATCCTCGAACTTGACGCCCCAAAGTCCTGGCACGTAACAGCAGGCAGAAAGGCAAAGCAGCGGCAGCGGCAGCAGCAGCATAGCTGGCCGGAAGAGACGGCCATGGCAGGGAGGCGATGCTGCTCGGGGTCGAGGACGGCCAGCGGTTGCACGGATGACGACACGGCCGGGGAGGTTCGGCGATGGAGGCGAGGCAGGGAGGCCGGAGACGCGACTTCGATCCGGCGGCGGGCATCAAGGGTGCAGCGGCGTGACACCAGAGCATGGGCTCGTCGGCCTGCTGGTCACTGGCGGGGCGTAGTCCGACGAGGCTCGCGAGGCCTCCACGCGTTGGGGATGAAGCAGAGCGGAAGGCGCACGCGAGGTGGTCGCCGACGTGACGAAGAAGGCGCGTCGCAGGGCGGCGCATCGGGCGGATCACGGCCGGATCCCGCCGAATCCGGGCCGGAGATGGCCGGGGGCGGCTCGCACGAAGGAGGGGCGGAGCGGAGGTGGTCGGCGGGGAGCCGTCGTGACCTGGTCGGCGGCGCGTGGGGGAGCCGCGGATGGGACGCTCGAGCAGGGGCGTCGGGACCGTGGCGAGGCGCGGGGGAAGGGCGAAGAGCATTGAGAGGGAGAGGTCGGCGGCGCTGCGGGATGAGATGGGGAACGAGCTATGTGGGTGGATTGAGGGAGAGAGCGAGGGGAAAGGGTTAGGGTTAGACAAGGGTGCGGGTTGACGAGGCCTTGGGCCTAGGGATCACATGGGCCGCGCGGAAGCAGACCGGCCTGGCTGCTGGGCTCTCTGCCTCTCTCACTCTCTTCTCGCATTTCTTTTTCCATCTGAAAAAATAGAACAAAAGATAGAAATGCCCAAAGAGTTTGGAGATGGTTTTGGCTGAGATAAAAGTATCCCTACCACCCTGGAATTGCGGCTATTAAAAAAAACTCCTTTGGCAATTTTTAGAGGCTACTAATTTATGCAAGTTTGAAAATAACTCAAACTTGAATAAATCCGAAGACCAACCAAAGCACTACCAAAAGACATGAAAAATTGGAGGAGGTGGTCTTGGCATAAACTATAATTGGCAGGAAAAGAATGAACATTTTAATGTGACAGAAAAATGTCACTCGCAGTGAATGGGCAAATTTGAAAGAAGGTAGCTAGTGAATGGGTTTCAACTTGATGAGGGATTTGGTGGCAAGAGAAAGATGAGAGTATAAGATGTAGGTGAGGAGAAGGAGTTCACACAATCACAATTAAATTAAATATGCCACAACCAAAACAATGATGATCTAAGATGCATGATGCAATGCACAAATAAAATAGAGAAAGCAAATAAAACACACGGCGAAACCCAAAATAGCTGGAAGTCTTCTGGAGCGTCGGTCTTGGGGCGTCACATCGAGGCCATAAGGAGTCCGAAGAACAATTTCTGCACGCCGGAGTACCTTGACCTAGCCCCCTGCAAGAGGGAGCTAACAAAGTAAACCGGGTGCTGCATCATCTTCTTCTTCTGCATTACTCCATCTGGTTGCGTCGCTTTGGCCCTAGTGGCATCAGGTTCTGTCATTGCTATCGCTTCCGTGTTGACCTCCCTTTGGGCCACTAGTGCATCATTGACCACTTGATTCGTTGCCGCTATATACAGCAACAACGACTCTTGTGGTTTAGGCGCAACCAGTATCGGCGTAGAGGAGAGGTATTTCTTCAAATCTTGAAGTGCCGCTTCGGCTTCTGGGATCCACTCCATCGGGCCCACCTTTTTCAAAATCTTGAAAAAGGGGATGGCGCGCTCGACACATTTGGAGATGAACCTGCTCATGGCGGCAACGCAACCAGCAAGCCGATGCACATCCTTGATCTGCCTGGGCGTTTCAATCTGCTCGATGGCCTTGATCTTGGCTGGATTCGCCTCAATTCCACACTGTGACACGAAGAAACCGAGAAGCTTGCCGGACGGGACGCCGAAGACACACTTCTCAGGATTCAGCTTAAGGTTGACCTTGCGAAGATTCACGAACGTCTCTTCCAAATCTTGTACGAGCGTTGCTTTGTCCTTGATTTTAACCACTATATCATCCATATAGACTTCCATATTTCTATGTAGCTGAGGCTCAAAACCAATCTGGAATGCTCTTGCGAATGTCGAGCCATCACTCTTCAACCTGAAAGGCATCCGTATGAAACAATACGTACCACATGGGGTGATGAATGTTGTCTTCTCTTCATCTTCTCTTGTCATGAAGATTTGATGGTAGCCTGAGTAAGCGTCGAAGAATGATAAGAAGTCACATCCGGCCGTGGAGTCCACAATCTGGTTGATGCGCGACAACGGGAAAGGGTCTTTTGGACAAGCCTTATTGATGCCTGTGTAATCAATACACAGTCTCCACTTTCCATTTGCCTTGCGCACCACCACTAGATTGGCCAACCACGTTGGATGGAGCACTCCTCTCACTAAGCCTACCGCCTCTAACTTCCTGGTTTCCTCTGATGAATTCTTGCCGCTCTAGAGCTTGCTTCCCGACCTTCTGCTTGACGGGTCGTGCGTGAGGGCAGGCAACAAAATGGTGCTCAATCACCTTCCTGGGAATGCCGGGGATGTCAGACGCTTGCCATGCAAACACGTCGACATTCGCCCGCGGGAAAGTGACGGGCGCGTCTTGCTATTTGCTGTCGAGGGCGGAGCTTCTGGTGAAAGCCCCTCCCGTGCCATCCTCCTTGACGGACACCTTCTTGGATTCTGGTGGAACAACTCTGGATTTCTTGCTCTTGCCGGTGGAGCTCTCTGGCGCATTCTCAACGGGAGCACAGCACTCTGAAGAGGAGCACTTGCCGGAGTAGGCGCGAGAGGTCTTACCGGTCTTCTTCCCTCCCGGGGCTTCAGTGGCAGGAGCAAGTGCCTTGGCGGCAGTTGCTGCATCTGCCTCCCGGTAAAGCTGATCAGCGCAGATCAGCGCGTCCTTCTTTTCGGAAGGGCCTGTGATGATCGACATCGTCCCAGACATATTCAGCGTGTTGTAGGCGTAATGTGACGCCGCCATGAACTTGGCCAATGACGGGCGACCGAGGATCCCGTTGTAAGGCAAGGGGATCTCGGCAATATAAAAAACAATCCTCTCCGTCCTGTAGTTTAGCTTGCCCCCGAATGTCATGGGTAGTGTGACTTTACCATTGGGCTGACTCCTCCCTGGGTTGACTCCTTGAAATGTGCCCGTCTCCTCGAGGTCTCCATCAGGGATTTGCAGCCTTTTGATCATGACGGGCGAGATCAAGGTCAGACCGGCCCCGCCATCAAACAACATCTTCTTCACCTCGAGGTTGCGTATTGTTTGTGAGACCAACAACGGCAAACACCCGACGGCGGTTGTGCAATCAGGGTGGTCCTCGATGTCAAAGATGATAGGAGTGATGGACCACTCAGCGGCTTCTGGGCATCGAACAATGGCTCCGCTGCTGTGATCTCACGCGCCCACTGTTTGAGTTGGCGGTGAGAGGTGTGCAGGGAGGCACCGCTGTCGACGCACATGGCCTCCGTGGCTTTCTGGAACTCTTGCTCGCCGGACTCATCGTCCTCATCACGATCATCATCTTCTCGCTTCTTGTCACGGCTACGGGCGGGCCGTTCTTGTTGGTTATCTTTGCCGCGGTGGCCAGGCTGGCCGCCACGTTTCTTGCCGGATCCCTCAGCACCATCTTGGCCTTTCTCCTTGTCCCTCCTTTCATATTCGGCCTTTTGCTTCTCTACGAGCTGCTCGACTTGTCGGCAGTTCTGGAGGTCATGGCGTTTTGTGCGGTGGATCTTGCAGTACTACTTGTCAGAGCTTCCTAGCTTGTCGGCGGCCGCCAAGGCCCGGCAGGCGACGCACCCGGCGATTTCCTTGCCGGGGTTGTCTGCCTTGGTTTTCTTGGCGGCGCCGGCGTCGTCGGATCCCTCGACGGCAAGCACAACCTTGCCCTTGCATTTCCTATTGCGCCGTCGGCCCTTTTTCGTCGGGGCGACGACGTCTTCATCCGAGGAACCGGTTTCCACACCGGTGTCTTCGTCGGGGGTACTTCCTTCCATCTTCAACCCAAGCGCATCTATCGGATAGAACGTAGAGTTCGGCCACATCCTTGACTTTATTCATCGCCAGCTCCTCACGCATCTTGCAGTTGCGCACATTCTGATGGAACGCGCTGATGATGGCGGCGGGATGAACGTCCGGGATGTTGTACTTCACTCGGCTGAACCTCTGTATGTACTTGCGCAGGATTTCACCTTTCTTTTGGGGGATGACAGGCAAGTCGCTTGCTTGGCCATGAGCTTGGTGGACTCCCGTAAAGGCGCCAACAAACTCATGGCACAAATCCGACCAGAAAGAAATATAAGCTACCGGCAAGTGCATCAACCATGACATGATGTTGGGTTTAAGTGCCAGCAGGAAATAATTGGCAAGCACCTTGTCGTCGCGTGCCCCAGCAGCCTGCATCGCGATGGTGTAGATGCTGAGGAACTCTGACGGGTGAGTCTTACCATTGTACTTCTCGTCGACGTCGGGCTTGAAGGTGCGGCGGGTGGGCCATTGGAAACGCCGCAGCTCGCAGGTAAAGGCAGGACAGCCTACCTCATAAGGTAGGCCTCCAGAGCCTCACGGTGCTGGGTGGTCCATAGTGGGCCCTGCCCGCCTATCCGACTAGTGGCGCACCTCGCGCCGGCGCTGAATGGTAGTTCGAGCGTCCTTGTGGGCACGCTCCCGGAGAACTTGGCGCTGATCGCGGTGGGTCCGTGGGTCGGACGATGCTATGGATATGTTATCACAAGCGTCATCTCGACAGACCGGGGCTCGTGGTAGCTGGCGAGGAGGAGGAGAATGCACCATGACTGCGGCGCCTCTGGTCCTTCCACCGCTGGCGTGCGGCGGCTCGATAGATTGTCGGCCTGAGGGCCCCGCCGGCCGTGGTTCGTCTTTGTTGGCGACGGCGAAGAGGTTCCGAATGGTAGCTCTCCACTCATCGAGCTTCTCCGAAGCAGAGGGGGGAGTCGAGGAGCAACTGTGCACGCGCCAAGGCCTCCGCCGGCGTGGGTGGCGGCAAAAACTGTGTGGACCGTGACGCGCTGCAACTTCTAACCATGTTAGAAGGAGCTCTGTCACGGTCCTGCAAATGCACGCCGTTTTTGCCAGCGCCTTGGCGAGCATGTTGATCCTCTACACCTTGCGACTGATGCGCAGGGCTCTTTCCGCAGCGGCGCCGGGGGTCCTCAGCATGGCGACGCTGCTCATTTTGCATGACCTGGGAAGAGCCCGCCGTGGGCACCGCCGTGGGCGTCTTGGAAGTCGCTGCGTCGCCTGTGCGTGGTATGACGCCGCTCTTCGAGGGGCCCGCGCCGCTTGCGGGGGCCCCGGCTCCGCCCTTGGACTTGGTGGCGTGCGGCTTGTCGTCTCGTGCACGAATGACGCTGCTTGCCAGGATTCGGCTGCTGGAACGACGCGGTTGTTCGCGGGTCGCACCTCGGCTTTCATCCATGACCACCCCATCGCTAGCCTGCGCCGGCACGGGCCGTTCGGCTCTAAACGAACCGATCGCCGCGATCGTCTTCTTCTTGGGAGCCATGGCTATGAAGAACTGCTACACCAACTGCTTAGACCGGATTTTCACAACTGCGCCCCTACCTGGTGCGCCAAAGATGTCGGTATGAAACGACACCTATGGGATCACTGGAATCCCTTCTATGGTTGACGGGCGCGAGGTTGTGCAAAGAGAGGGTCTGAGAGTCAGTACAAAGATCGTTTACCCAGGTTCGGGCCGCGAGAATGCGTAATACCCTAGTCCTGCTTTGGTGTACACTCGAGTGTTCTTGAGTTCTTGAACTAGCTACGGTGCGTGTCTAGCTTTCCAGGGTCCGAATCCTTCTCTAGTATGCCGCGGGCCTCCTTTTATAGTCAAAAGGGGTTACCACAGTGGCACACAGGAGGTGGAAAGGTATACAGTGCATAGGCTTATCCCATGCCATTACGGGACAAGACGCATTAAATGCGCTGCTTTGGTGTCTATTTGATTTGTCGGGGACGGAAAAGAAGCCTGTCCCATCCGCGCCCGTTCCGTCTGTCGTGACGTGCGTCCAAGCTAGCGGGGCAGGCAGCTGAGGTGGCGTGGTGGTAGGGTCTTCACGAAGACCTGCATGCCACCACGCAGGTGCTTGACTAGCTGGACCAGGAACCACGTACTGCAACTTGAGTACCTGCCTGGACCATTGGGTGGGCTGCTGAGCTGGGGCGATGATGGGGTGGCAAGGGCTTGCCGCGGTCCTATGTGTGTTCCCGGCAAGGGTCTTGCCAGGGCCTCCGTGAGCTTCCTCGGCAAGAGGCTTGCCGGGGCTTTGGGGAGCATCCTCGGCAAGAGGCTTGCCGGGGCTTTGGGGTGTCCTTGGTGAGGAGCCTTGTCGGGGCCTCGTGGGCATCCTCGGTAAGGGGCCTCGTGACTGCGTTGTCGTCTGGTTCTCATCTCGTGAGCCATAGACCTTTGTCTTCACAAAGATCTGCATGCCATCACGTGGGCGCTTCCCGAGCCTTGGTTCCAATGATGTTGATGACGTTGGAGCTCCTAGGCTCAAGGGTGGCTGCGATTGAGGCGTTTGGGTGAATCGCCCCGTCAAGGGTTCTTGCCAGGGGTGCGCAGGCCGCCTTGGCAAGTGTCCTTGTCGAGGGAGAGCCTATATCCTTGCTTGGTCTTCTCGTGCCACCGTCTTGGCGTTGTTCTGGTAACTTTGCGTCTCTGGCTTCCCTCCCCTGCTTTGTTATGTTTGGTCACAAGCGTGGCTCTGACTACCCATGCACAAGGGGTATAAAAGAGCGCCCCTACTTTTGTACACCGACACAACGTAACTGGGTGATTATAAAGATGCTCTACAGGTGTCTCAAAAGGTGCTTGTTGAGTTGGCATAGATAGAGATTAGGATTTGTCACTCCGTGTATCGGAGAGGTATCTCTGGGCCCTCTCGGTAATGCACATCACTATAAGCCTGGCAAGCAATGTGACTAATGAGTTAGTTACGGGATGATGCATTATGAAACGAGTAAAGAGACTCGCTGGTAACGATATTGAACTAGGTATGATGATACCGACGATCTAATCTCGGGCAAGTAACATACCGTGACAAAGGGAATGACGTATGTTGTTATGCGGTTTGACTGATAAAGATCTTTGTAGAATATGTAGGAGCCAATATGAGCATCAAGGTTCCACTATTGGTTAGTGACCGGAGATGTGTCTCGGTCATGTCTACATAGTTCTCGAACCCGTAGGGTCCGCACGCTTAACGTTTGATGACGGTTTTTATTATGAGTTATGTGTTTTGGTGACCGAAGTTTTTTTGGAGTCCCGGATGAGATCACGAACATGACGAGGAGTCTCAGAATGGTCGAGAGGTAAAGATTCATATATTGGAAGGTTATATACGGACACCGGAATGGTTCCGAAGAAGATTGGGGATTTTTCGGAGTACTGGGAGGCTATCGGGACCCCCCGGGAAAATTAATGGGCCTCATGGGTCATGGTGGAGAAGAGGAGGCAGGCTACAAGAGGTGGCGCGCGCCTCCCCCTTGCCCAACCCGAATTGTACTAGGGGTAGGGGTGCGCCCCCCTTTCCTTCTCCTCTCCCCCCTTTCCCCTTTCCCCCTCTCTGTTGGAAGGAAGGGGGGCGAATCCTACTAGGAGTGGAGTCCTAGTAGGACTCCCCCATGGTGCGCCACCCCTAGGGCCGGCCACCTCCTCCTCCCCCCTTTATATACGTGGGCAGGGGGCACCCCAAAGACACAACAGTTGTTTCTTAGCCGTTTGTAGTGCCCCCCTCCACAGTTTACTCCTGTGGTCATAGCGTCGTAGTGCTTAGGCGAATCCCTGCGCATATCACATCACCAACACTGTTGCCACGCCGTCATGCTGACGGAACTCTCCCTCGACCCTCTACTGGATCAGGAGCTCGAGGGACGTCATCGAGCCAAAGGTGTGCTGAACACATAGGTGCCATACGTTCGGTACTTGGATCGGTTGGATCGCGAAGACGTTCGACTACATCAACCGTGTTAATACAACGCTTCCGCTTTCGGTCTACGAGGGTACGTGGACACACTCTTACCGTCTCATTGCTATGCATCTCCTATATAGATCTTGCGTGAGTTTAGGATTTTTTGAAATTGCATGCTATGTTCCCCAAGAATTGTATCAACTCGGTGAGACCGAAGTGAAAAAAGGGTACATAGAGAATCTGTCAAGCCAACTCAGTGAGACCGATTGCATGAACTCGGTGAAACCAAAATAAATGCAATTGATCACAGGGCGCTGGCAAGGCCATCTGAGTAAGACCGAGATCCGGATCGGTGGGACCAAACTGTTAAGGTTTCTGGCAGTGGCTATGTCAAGTAAACTTGGTGGGTCCGGGTAGGAAGTATTGGTGTGGCCGAGTTGGTGTTTAGGGTTTTGACATATTTGGATGAAGAAAGTGGCTGAGGGTTTTGGAGCAACATCACTAAGCACTTGAGCAATCATATCATTAAGCAACACATCATCCCCTTTTAATAGTATTGGCTTTCCTATGGACTCAATGTGATCTTGGATCACTAAAATAAAGATGAAGAATCTTGAGCTTTTCCCAATCTTTCTCCTTAGCATTTTGAGGGGTCCACTTCTCTAATCCATGCCATGCCACTGTTGAACTTTCCTAAAATATACTGGATAAAACTATTAGTCCAACAAGAGATATGTTGACATTAATTACAAAAATCACCCATGGAGCACTTGTGATTTCAATCTCCCCCTTTTGGTAATTGATGACAACATACATCAAAGCTTTAAATAAAAGATATGAAGAATAATAAGCAAAGCTTTGGAAGGACATGTAACATGCACAGGCTTCCCCTACATGTATGCAATCATGTAAAGATGAGATAAAATAGTATGAGAGTGCATAGCATGACAGAGTAGATAATGTGTTACATGTATCTTGGCTATATTCATCGGAGAAAATGATATGATTGAGATATACCTTCATGTTAGTGACTCCCTCTTGCAAACAATATGTGCAACAACAACAAATCATCATGCACATGAGTGTGATGCATATACTTACCTTATGGTCTTTGAGATGAATCTTGAAGAAGTAAACTTGAGAAAACAAGGTTAGATAACACAAGAAAACTTCAAGCAAGAAGGATTTCCAGAACCATAAGATTTCCAAGACTGGGATGACATGTAATAGGTGAGTATCACAGAGTGAGTACTACTTTCAGATATAGACATGTCCCCAAGGGCTTAAAGATTTTGCAATAAGTTCTAAGGATTTTTCTCCCCTTAAACATGGATTATTTCTCCCCCTGAATCTTTCATTTGATATTGGGAGAAGATATGGTGAGATAAAATCAGAGCAACAAGTAAGTCAATTAGAGCAAAAGATAGCAAAAGATATTGCAGGACTGATCAAATACTGACATGTCTTTTCCCTCCTAAAGACATGTGACTTTCCCTCCTCTTATAACAATGCATCTTATTCTCAACAAAGCTTTCTCTCCCCCTTAGGGTTAAGCTTTGATGCTCTCCCCCTTAGGCTTAAGTTTTGATGCTCTCTCTTAGGCTTAAGCTTTGATGCTCTCTCTCTCCCCCTTTGACATCAATTTCCAAGAAGGGATCTTTAGGGATATGAGTCATGTGAGAATGGTCATGGAGGGACACAAATAAGGCAAAGTTCAACTCAAGATGAACTTAGAGGAATAGAATCATTGAGTGGAGCTGAAGAAAATAGGCAATGTAAAATGGCAAAAGTTTTCTCAGCAGTGAAATCAGTGGCGCCGATCTTTTCCTTCGGTGACTCTGAAATGGTAGAGTCACCGAGGGTGCTCATCGGTAAGACCGAGTTAGTCCATGTCGGTTGGACAAATGAACTATGTACAAGTAAACCTTGCATTTCATTCAGGCTGACGGGCTTGCATTGGTGAGACCAAGTTCAATGCAGGGGATTTTTTTTGTCAACTCATCTCACTATGAAAATGAAATCTCACAAGTGTTTGCAATGAATTTGCTAGAAAAGTAAAAATTAGAAAAGAAAGAGAAACAAAGAGGATCTCAATGATGTTTTTTGATTTAGGAGAGGGAAACACAATAGAAGGCAAGCAAAGAAAATGCAAGACAAGTGAAAGAAACACTAGAGAACTTCATCTAGAGAAGGTCGGCGACATAGTCACCTATGTTATAGTATATTGACTTAGGAGTCAAGTAAAGCACTTAATCATAGGTCATACTCATTGTTTAAGCTCAAAATGGGGTTATCATTTTTCATTTAAGCGTCTTGCTGTATTCACATCTCGTTGAGTTGCTTCAACTCATGTCTTGGAGTAAAGCTTCTCTAAGACGGAATGGCATACCTTGGGTAGTTGTTGATCTTGATCATGTAGTTGAACTTGTTGTGGATGCTCAATGTTGATGTAGTTAATTAAGAGTTGGAGCATCCTTTGGAGTTGAAGTTCATCTTCCTACATGGGTTAGTTTTGCAAGGAATAGCACTTGTGTATCCAAATTGACAAACAATTGAAAATTGATACCA
This sequence comes from Secale cereale, assembly GCA_902687465.1. NCBI lineage: Eukaryota > Viridiplantae > Streptophyta > Magnoliopsida > Poales > Poaceae > Secale > Secale cereale. The sequence goes on along the minus strand of LR738714.1, from coordinate 492,808,993 downwards.
ATTTAAATTTGATATGTGGAAATAGTCAAAGGATATGTTGAGTGGCTTCATGCTTCCTTGATATCAACAACCAAAGCATAGATACTTGCTGATATAGAGATTGCTCAAGATGTGATTGATATGCAATCTCATAGATCGGGGCTCATCCAAGTACCTACAAGAGTTAGAGAGCATGCAAGGGTGCAAATATATATCCAAGACATATGATCATCATCATAAGAGAAATATCAAGGATTAGTTACAAAGGCTCATGCCTTGCATGTATACAAATGGAATCTCCATTCCTGATATGTCCATTTTGCATCATGATTTTATATCGATATTTATTGCATTATGGGCTATTACTTCACATTATGTCACAATACTTATGCCTTTTATCTCTTATTTTACTAGGTTTATATGAAGAGGGAGAATGCCAGCAGCAGGAATTCTAGGCTGGAAAAGGAGAAAATATTAGAGACCTATTCTGCACAACTCCAAAAGTCATGAAACTCCACGAAAGTCAGTTTTGGAATATATTAAAAATATTGGGCAAAGAAAGCACCAGAGGGGGGCCACCCACAATCCACGAGGGTGGGTGGCGCGCCCTACCCCCTGGGCGTGCCCCCTGCCTCGTGGGCCACCTGGAAGCCCCCCGATGCCCATCTTCTGATATAAGGTGTCTTTTGCCCTGAAAAAAATAAGAAGGAAGCTTTCGGAACGAAGCGCCGCCGTCTCGAGGCAGAACCTTGGCGGAAACAATCCAGGGCTCCGATGGAGCTGTTCTCCCGGGGAAACATCCCTCCGGGAGGGGAAATCTTCACCATCATCCTCACCAGCGATCCTCTCATCGGGAGGGGGTCAATCTCCATCAACATATTCACCAGCACCATCTCCTCTCAAACCCTAGTTCATCTCTTGTACCCGATCTTTGTCTCAAAGCCTCAGATTGGTACCTGTGGGTTGCTAGTAGTGTTGATTACTCCCTGTAGTTGATGCTAGTTGGTTTATTCGGTGGAAGATTATATGTTCAGATCCTTTATGCACATTAATACCCCTCTAATTATATGAACATGAATATGATTTGTGAGTAGTTACGTTTGTTCTTGAGGACATGGGAGAAGTCTTGTTATAAGTAGTCATGTGAATTTGGTATTCGTTCGATATTTTGATGAGATGTATGTTGTCTTTCCTCTAGTGGTGTTATGTGAACATAGACTACAGGACACTTCACCATTGTTTGGCGTAGGGTAAGGCATTGGGAAGTAATAAGTAGATGGTGGGTTACTAGAGTGACATAAGCTTAAACCCTAGTTTATGCGTTGCTTCGTAAGGGGCTGATTTGGATCCATATGTTTCATGCTATGGTTAGGTTTACCTTAATTCTTCTTTCGTAGTTGCGGATGCTTGTGAGGGAGGTTAATTATAAGTGGGATGATTGTCCAAGGAAGGGCTGTACCCAAGCACCGGTCCACCCACATATCAAATTAACAAAGTAACGAACGCGAATCATATGAGCATGATGAAAACTAGGTTGATGATAATTCCCATGTGTCCTCGAGAGTGCTTTTCCTTATATAAGAGTTTTTACAGGCGCGTCCTTTGCTACAAAAAGGATTGGGCCACCTTGCTGCAGCTTGTTTACTTTTGTTACTTGTTGCTCGTTACGAATTACCTTATCACAAAACTATATGTTACCGATAATTTCAGTGCTTGCAAAGAATACCTTACTGAAAACTGCTTATCATTTCCTTCTGCTCCTCGTTGAGTTCAACAGTCTTACTTATCGAAAGAACTACGGTAGATCCCCTATAATTGTAGGTCATCAAGACTCTTTCCTGGCACCGTTACCGAGGAGTGAAGCGCCTTTGGCAAGGAAAAATTTATATAGTGTGCTGAAATTTACTGTCACTTGTTACTATGGAAAATAATACTTTGAGGGGCTTGTTCGGGGTATCTTCACCCCGACCAGTAGAGCAAAGAGTTGCTCCTCAACCTACTGAACCTACTAAAAATGTTTACTTTGAAATTCCTTCGGGTATGATAGAGAAACTGTTAGCTAATCCTTTTACAGGAGATGGAACATTACATCCCGATATGCACCTAATCTATGTGGATGAAGTTTGTGGATTATTTAAGCTTGCAGGTATGCCCGAGGATGTTATCAAGAAGAAGGTATTCCCTTTATCTTTGAAGGGAAATGCATTGACATGGTTTAGGCTATGTGATGATATTGGATCATGGAACTACAACCAATTGAAAATGGAATTTCATCAGAAGTTTTATCCTATGCATCAGGTTCATCGTGATCATAATTATATATATAATTTTTGGCCTCGTGAAGGAGAAAGTATCGCTCAAGCTTGGGGAAGGCTTAAGTAAATGTTATATTCATGCCCCAATCATGATCTCTCAATAGAAATTATTATTCAAAAAATTTATGCTCGGCTTTCTCTCAACAATCGCTCCATGGTCGATACTTCTTGTACTGGTTCTTTTATGATGAAGACTATTGAATTCAAATGTGATTAATTGGAAAGAATTAAACACAACTATGAAGATTGGGACCTCAACGAAGGTTAGGAGTCAATTATAACACCTAAGTTTGAATGTGTTAAATCTTTTATGGATACCGATGCTTTTCGTGAATTTAGCACTAAATATGGACTTGACTCTGAGATAGTAGCTTCTTTCTATGAATCATTTGCTACTCATGTTGATCTCCCTAAGGAGAAGTGGTTTAAATATCATCCTCCCATTGAAGTAAAATTAGTTGAACCTATTAAAGTTGAAGAAAAGACTATCACTTATAATGTTGATCCTATTGTTCCTACCGCTTATATTGAGAAACCACCCTTCCCTAATAGAATAAAGGATCATGCTAAAGCTTCAACTATGGTTTGTAAGAGTAAATCTAGAACACATGCACCCTCTAAGAAAATTAAAGTAGAACATAGTATTGCTATGGTTAAGGATCTCATGGTCGATAATATTGATGGGCATGTTATTTACTTCTGTAACGAAGCTGCTAGAATTGCTAGACCCGGTAGTAAAAATAAACATAGAGTTGTTGTAGGTATGCATGTTGTTTCTGTTAAAATAGGATATCATTGTTCTCATGGCTTATGCGATATGGGTGCTAGTGGGAGTGCAATAACTCATTCCTTATATAAAGAGATTATGCATGATATTGCACCTGCTGAGATAGAAGATATTGATGTTACAATTAAGCTTGCCAATAGAGATACTATTTCACCAACTGGGATTGTTAGAGATGTTGAAGTCTTGTGTGGGAAATTTAAATACCCTACTGATTTTCTTGTTTTTGGTTCCCCACTAGATGACTTTTGTCCCATTATATTTGGTAGACCCTTCTTGAATACTGTTAATGCTAGGATAGACTGCGAAAAGGATATTGTTACTGTTAGTTCAGGGGATATGTCTCATGATTTTAATTTTGCTAAATTTCGTAGACAACCCCATGATAAAGAATTGCCTAATAAAGATGAAATTATTGGTCTTGCTTCTATTGTCGTGCCTCCTAATGATCCTTTAGAACAATATTTGCTTGACCATGAAAATGATATGTTTATGAATGAAAGAAGGGAAATAGATGAAAAATTCTTTAAACATGGACCTTTATTGAAACACAATTTGCCTGTTGAAATCCTAGGGGTTCCTGCTCCACCCAAGGGTGATCGTGTGTTTGAGCTTAAACCTTTACCTGATACTCTTAAATATGCTTATCTCGATGAAAATAAGATATATCCTGTTATTATTAGTGCTAACCTTTCAGAGAAGGAAGAAGAGAAATTATTGAAAACTTTGAAGAAGCACTGTGCTGCTATTGGATATACTCTTGATGATCTTAAGGGCATTACTCCCACTCTATGCCAGCACAAAATAAAATTGGAGAAAGACGCTAAACTGGTTGTTGATCGCCATCGACGGTTAAATCGTAAGATGAAATAAGTCGTAAGAAATGGAATACTAAAGCTTATGGAGGTAGGTATAATTTATCCTGTTGCTGATAGTCAGTGGGTAAGACGTGTCCATTTTGTCCCTAGGAAGGGAGGTGTTACTGTTGTTCCCAATGATAAAGACGAATTGATCCCACAAATAATTGTTACAGGTTATAGAATGGTAATTGATTTCTGCAAATTAAAAAAAGCTACTAGAAAGGATCATTACCCTTTACCTTCTATTGATCAAATGCTAGAAAGATTATCCAAACATACACATTTTTTCTTTCTATACGGTTATTCTGGTTTCTCTCAAATACATGTGTCAAAAGAGGATCAGGAAAAGACCACTTTTACTTGCCCTTTTGGTACCTTTGCTTATAGACGTATGCCTTTTGGTTTATGTAATGCACCTGCTACCTTTCAAAGATGTATGACTACTATATTCTTTGACTTTTGTGAAAAGATTATTGAGATTTTCATGGATGATTTCTCTATGTATGGAACTTCTTTTGATGATTGCATAAGAAACCTTGATCGAGTTTTGCAGAGATGTGAAGAAACTATTCTTGTCTTGAATTGGGAGAAGTGCCACTTTATGGTTAATGCAGGTATTGTCTTGGGGCATAAAATTTCTGAAAGGGGTGTTGAAATTGATAAAGCTAAAGTTGATGCTATTGAAAAGATGCCATGTCCTAAGGACATTAAAGGTATAAGAAGTTTCCTTGGTCAAGCCGGTTTTTATAGGAGGTTCATTAAATACTTCTCAAAAATTTCTAGGCCTCTGACTAATCTCTTACAAAAAGATGTTCCTTTTGTCATTGATGATGATTGTGTAGAAGCATTTGAAATACTTAAGAAAGCCTTGATTTCTGCACCTATTGTCCAGCCACCTGATTGGAATTTACCCTTTGAAATTATGTGTGATGCTAGTGATTATGCTCTAGGTGCTGTTCTAGGACAAAGAGTTGATAAGAAATTAAATGTTATCCAATATGCGAGTAAAACTCTAGACAGTGCCCAGAGAAATTATGCTTCTACTGAAAAAGAGTTTTAGCAGTTGTATTTGCTTGTGATAAGTTCAGACCTTATATTATTGATTCTAAAGTAACTGCTCACACTGATCATGCCGCAATTAAATATCTTATGGAAAAGAAAGATGCTAAACCTAGACTTATTAGATGGGTTCTCTTGCTACAAGAATTTGATATGCATATTATTGATAGAAAGGGAGCTGAGAACCCCGTTGCCGACAACTTATCTAGGTTAGAGAATGTTCTTGATGACCCACTACCTATTGATGATAGTTTTCCTGATGAACAATTGGCTATCATAAATGCTTCTCATACTGCTCCATGGTATGCTGATTATGCTAATTACATTGTTTCTAAATTTATACCACCTAGTTTCACATACCAGCAAAAGAAAATGTTTTTCTATGATTTAAGACATTACTTTTGGGATGACCCACACCTTTATCAAGAAGGAGTAGATGGTGTTATTAGACATTGTGTACCTGAGCATGAACAAGAACAAATCCTACGCAAGTGTCACTCCGAGGCATATGGAGGACACCACGCTGGAGATAGAACTGCACATAAGGTATTGCAATCCGGTTTTTATTGGCCTAGTCTTTTCAAAGATGCCCGTAAGTTTGTCTTGTCTTGCAATGAATGCCAAAGAATTGGTAATATTAGTAGACATCAAGAAATGCCTATGAACTATTCACTTGTTATTGAACCATTTTATGTTTGGGGCTTTGATTATATGTGACCGTTTCCTTGATCTAATGGGTATAAACATATTTTAGTTGTTGTTGATTATGTTACTAAGTGGGTAGAAGCTATTCCTACTAGTAGTGCTGATCATAACACCTCTATTAAGATGCTTAAAGAAGTTAGTTTTACAAGGTTTGGAGTCCCTATATACTTAATGACTGATGGTGGTTCACATTTTATTCATGGTGCTTTTCGTAAAATGCTTGCTAAGTATGATGTTAATCATAGAATTGCATATCCATACCACCCACAGTCTAGTGGTCAAGTAAAACTAAGTAATAGAGAAATTAAATTAATTTTGCAAAAGACTGTTAATAGATCTATAAAGAATTGGTCCAAGAAACTTGATGCTGCATTATGGGCCTATAGAACTGCATATAAAAATCCTATGGGTATGTCTCCATATAAAATGGTTTATGGAAAAGCATGTCACTTACCTCTCGAACTAGAACATAAGGCATATTGGGCCATTAAAGAGCTCAATTATGATTTCAAACTTGCCGATGAGAAGAGACTATTTGACATTACCTCACTTGATGAGTGGACAACCTAGGCCTATGAGAATGCTAATCTGTTTAAAGAAAAAGTTAAAAGATGGCATGACAAAAGGATGCAAAAGCATGAGTTTAATATAGGTGATTATGTTTTGTTATACAACTCTCGCTTAAGATTTTTTGCAAGAAAACTTCTCTCTAAATGGGAAGGTCCTTACACTACCGAGGAGGTCTATCATTCCGGTGCCATAAAAATCAACTACTTCAAAGGCACAAATCCGAAGGTGGTGAACGGTCAAAGAATCAAACATTATATCTCAGGTAATCCCATAAATGTTGAAACCAATGTTATTGAGACCATAACCCCGGAGGAGTACATAAGGGACACTTTCCAGAATGTTTCATACTCCAAAAGGGAATAGGTATGTGGTACGATATGTAAACCGACTCCAAAACAGTTCTAATAGCAGTATTTCTCCGTTTTTAAATATTTTTAAAAATAGGAAAATAAGAAGTAGCCCGAAAGTTACACGAGGCATCCACGAGGGTGGAGGGCGCGCCCTACCCCCATGGGCGCCCCCTGCCTCGTGGGCACCTCGTGAGCCCTCCAGACTCCCTTTTCTTGCATGATACTTTTTTTGGTTGGTAAAAAATCATTATATAATCTCCCGAAGGTTTTGGACACGGTACCATGACAAAATCCTCTGCTTTTGTTTCGAGCTATTTTTTCTGATAGATCTAGATCAGCATGACGTCTTCAAGTGCCCCCAAGGAAAAGTTTTTCGAGAAGGTCATCAACCCCTACCTCACAGAGGTGGTGCAACACCCTCAGACCATTGAGATGCGTGAGGGGCTGCTGCACATCCGCGATGTTGAGGGACCAAGGAGGACCAAAAGCATGGAGACAAGACTCGAAGCAATGGAGCAACAAGTTTTCAAGTGCCAGGGGATGGTGGAACACAGACTCAACGCCAACCACATGATGATCGCGGAGTTCACCAACAACCACAAGCTAGATGCCAAGAACATTGGGGAGACCATCTTCAAGCTTCACGAGAAAATCGAGCACCTCCAAGCCCAGATCTATGACCTGCAAAACCAAAACTGTGAGTATGAATATAGATTCAAGAGGATGAGTTTGGATGCATATTTGAGGATCCCGGAGACTCGATCATCCTTCTATGATGGTGAGCCTATGCCTTGGAATATGGACAACAAGCCTACATCATCAACAACTCCATCATCACCACCTCTGAAGAAAGAGACATAAATACATGGGTATGGGCAGTCCCCTTGGCAACTGCCAAGCGTGGGGGAGGTGCCTAGGTATCATATCACCATCACACTTCTATCTTTACCGTTTTTCTTAGTTCGATCCTTTTGGTTATATCTTGATCTAGTAGAATAAAGTTTAGTATGATCTAGCTTTGAGTTTTTGTGTTGATCCTTATCTATGGAATCGAGTCCGTGAACTATATATAATAAAGATTAGTCTTGAGTCGAGGGCTTGGTTATGTTGCTATGATCTTGAGGGAAAAACGAAAAAAAGGGGAAATAATAAAAAGAAATAAAGATATCATATTGATCTTATGGAGAGTAGTGACTTCACATATAAAGAGTATGATGAATAAAAGTTGTTGAGAGTTGACAAACATAGTTTTGGTCATCGTTGCAATTAATAGGAAGTAATAAAGAAAGAGAGATATTCACATATAAATATACTATCCTAGACATATTTTATGATTGTGAGCATCATTAAAATATTGTATGCTAAAAAGTTGATGTTGGACAAGGAAGACAACGTAATGGGTTATGTTTTCTTATATCCGAAATAAATTATATAGTCATGGATCATCCAACATGTTGAGCTTACCTTTCCCCCTCATGCTAGCCAAATTCTTTGCACCAAGTAGGGATACTACTTGTGCTTCCAAATATCCTTAAACCCAATTTTGCCATGAGAATCCACCATATCTACCTATGGATTGAGTAAGATCCTTCAAGTAAGTTGTCATTGTTGCAAGCAATAAAAATTGCTCTTTAAATATGTATGATCTATTAGTGTGGATAAAATAAGCTTTATACGAGCTTGTGATATGGAAGAAATAAAAGCGACAGAGTGCATAATAAAGGTCCCTATCACAAGTGGCAATATAAAGTGATGTTCTTTTGCATTAAGATTTTGTGCATCCAACCATAAAAGCACATGACAACCTCTGCTTCCCTCTGCGAAGGGCCTATCTTTTATTTTTGTCTTATACCTTATACAAGAGTTATGGTGATCTTCACCTTTCCCTTTTACATTTTATCCTTTGGCAAGCACTATGTGTTGGAAAGATCCTGATATATATATATCCAATTGGATGTGGGTTTTCATAAAGCATTATTGTTGACGTTGCCCTTGAGGTAAAAGGTTGGGAGGCAAAACTATAAGCCCCTATCTTTCTCTGTGTCCGATTAAAACTTCATACCCATAAGTATTGCGTGAGTATTAGCAATTGTGAAAGACTAAATGATAGTTGAGTATGTGGACTTGCTGAAAATCTCTTATATTGACTCTTTCTGATGTTATGATAATTTGCAATTGCTTCAATGACTGAGATCATAGTTTGTTAGTTTTCAATGAAGTTTCTGATTCATACTTTACATTATGAATAGATTGTTACTTCAGCATAAGAAATCATATGACAATATATATGTTGCTATTCTAAGAATCATCATGATGCCCTCATGTTCGTATTTTATTTTATCAACACCTTTATCTCTAAACATGTGGACATAATTTTCGATATCGGCTTCCGCTTGAGGACATGTGATGTCTAAGCTTGGGGGAGTTGATACGTCCACTTTGCATCATGCTTTTATATCGATATTTATTGCATTATGGGCTATTACTTCACATTATGTCATAATACTCACTACAAAAAAAGACACATCCATGACATTTTGGGCCGACCAAATTTTTTTGTCATACTTATGACACTTCTATGACAATAATTGTGACAAAACACGGTATCATCATAGATGTGGTGGGGTCCTACTTCTATGACAAAAAATCATGACAGAAAATGGGCTTTTTGTCCTGGGCAGGCCGGAGACGCAGCTGCATGACATTCTTTGGGCCACCCATGACGAAAAAACCGTGGTAGAAGCGAGGGCGAGGAAAATATCGGGGTGTTCCCGGTTACGGTGGGTGGTAGGGTCCGAGCGATGCGCGTTTCTCTCATACACGCACGCGCGTGGTGCAAGGCATTGGGCTCTGACTGAACCCGATTGAGGCGTTGCGCTCTAACTGAACCCGAGCGATTGCACTGGAGGCTACGCGTTACTGAACCCGAGCGATCCGATTGATGGCTGTTAACTAAACCCAATCGAGCGATTCCTTCACTAATGCTGCTAACTGAAGCCGATCGATGCTGCCTCTGCATGAACAGTGAGCGTTGCTGGGGGGTTTGGATGAACAGTTCCCGGTGGGGGTGGATGAACAGGACCCCCTGGTGTTGCCTCCGGATGAACAGGACCCCGATCGATCGAGCCGGTTGGGGCTGCATGAACAGGACCCCGTGGAGGGCTGGATGAACAGGACCACCCCATGGAGGGCAGGATGAACAGTAGATGATGGAGGGCTGGATGAACAGTAGCCCGTGGAGGGGTGGTTGAACAGGAGCCTGTGGAGAGGGCTGGTTGAACAGTAGCCGGTGGAGTAGCGCGCGGTGGAGGCTGAACAGTCACATGTGGAGGCAGGAGGAGGTCGACGGTGGATGAACAGTAGCCCGTGGAGGCTAGAGGGGGTCAACGGTGGAGATGAAGAGTATCCCGTGGAGTCCCGTTTTGCGGACGCCGCACCCCTCCCGATGAACAAGACCCCCATTTAGACCGTAGCGCTCCAACACAAGTCCATTTCCTCCGTTTTGCGGTACGCCACATCCCTCCAGATCAACATGACCCCTATTTTGACTGTAGGAGCTCCATTTCCTCCGTTTTCCGGTACGCCATACCCCTCCCGATGAACAGGATCCCGTTCGACGGTGGCCGGTCGAACACAAGGCCGTTTCCTCCGTTCTGCGGTATGCCAGGCCTCGTTTCCATCAGTTGTTCCATCCAAGCCCAACCGATGAACACGACGACGCATTCCGTTCCGACCCAGCCGGTTGGCTCCCCATGAACACGACGACGACGCTGTTTCTCCGTTCTGACCCAGCCATGTACACGAGCCCTGGCCGTACGTATGCGCGAGTAGGCGTTCGAGACCCTTCCCGTATGTAAGTACGTGGCCGTATTTTCTTTCTTGCACACTGGCCGTTGTACGTACGTGTACATGCTACGTGTGCGCCTCTACTACGACATGTGCACGCCTCTACATCGACCAGTATGTAAGTACACGTTCGCGACCAGAATGACAATGCTACGTACGCTTCGACCAGGTGGGTCCCGACTGTCATGCACTTCCTTGCCTGCGAAGAAGTAGCTGGTGGGTCCCAGCAGTCATCGGGCCGAATCGTTTTTTTGCCTGGACGCACTTCCTTGCGTGCGAAGATGTAGCTGGTGGGTCCCAGTAGTCAGGGGGAAACGTTTTTTTCACGAAATACGGTGGCCCGTTCGGTGGGTCCCCGCTGTCAGGTGGATGAATAATTATTTTGCGCGTCATAAGGAGGCTCTTCCTTGTTGCAGCCGTGGACCCAACTATCAGCCTCTCCACGTACAGTACTCTTCCGATGGAAGTCAGTCGTTGACCACATTGACCACGCCGTGCCGAGAGCCCCAAGGCGGTGAACGACGGTGAGGCCTAGGAAGGGGATGATGCAGAGCCAAGGAAGTGAAGGAAATATGTCCTAGAGGCAATAATAAAGTTATTATTTATTTCATTATATCATGATAAATGTTTATTATTCATGCTAGAATTGTATTAACCAGAAACTTAGTACATGTGTGAATACATAGACAAAACAGAGTGTCCCTAGTATGCCTCTACTAGACTAGCTCATTGATCAAAGATGGTTATGTTTCCTAGCCATAGACATGAGTTGTCATTTGATCAACGGGATCACATCATTAGGAGAATAATGTGATGTACAAGACCCATCCGTTAGCTTAGCACTATGATTGTTTAGTTTTACTGCTATTGCTTTCTTCATGACTTATACATGTTCCCATGACTATGAGATTATGCAACTCCCGAATACCGGAGGAACACCTTGTGTGCTATCAAACGTCACAACGTAACTGGGTGATTATAAAGATGCTCTACAGGTGTCTCCGAAAGTGTTCGTGGTGTTGGCATAGATCAAGAATAGGATTTGTCACTCCGAGTGTCGGAGAGGTATCTCTGGGCTCTCTCGGTAATGCACATCATAATAAGCCTTGCAACCAAATGACTAATGAGTTAGTCACGAGATGATGTATTACAGAACGAGTAAAGAGACTTGCCGGTAACGAGATTGAACTAGGTATTGAGATACCGACGATCGAATCTCGGGCAAGTAACATACCGATGACAAAGGGAACAACGTATGTTGTTATGCAGTTTGACCGATAAAGATCTTCGTAGAATATGTAGGAGCTAATATGAGCATCCAGGTTCCGCTATTGGTTATTGACTGGAGATGAGTCTCGGTCATGTCTACATAGTTCTCGAACCCGTAGGGTCCGCGCGCTTAACGTTTTATGATGATCGCTATTATGAGTTTATGAGTTTTGATATAACGAAGGTAGTTCGGAGTCCCGTATGAGATCACAGACATGACGAGGAGTCTTGGAATGTCCGAGACATAAAGATTGATATATTGGACGATTATATTCGGACACCGGAAGTGTTCCGGAAAAGTTTCGGATTTAACCGGAGTGCCGGAGGCGGTTACCGGAACCCCACCGAGGGAGTATGGGCCATAGTGGGCCTATGAGGGCAAGTGAGGGGCAGACCATAGGGCGGGCCGCACCCCCTAGGGTTCCTAGTTGGACTAGGAAAAGGGGGGCAGGCGCCACCTCTCCTTTCCTTCTCCTCTCCCCCTTCCTTTCCTACTCCTGGCGCGCTTTAGAAGGCCAGCCGCACCTCCCCCCTTGCTCCTTTATATACGGGGGCAGGGGGCACCCAAAGACACACAAGTTGATCAGTTGATCTCTCCCAACCGTGTGCGGTGCCCCTCTCCACAGAAACACACCTCGGTCATACCGTTGCAGTGCTTAGGCAAAGCCCTGCGCCGGTAGCTTCATCATCTCCGTCACGACGCCGTCGTGCTGACAAAACTATATCATGAGGCTCTACTGGATCAAGAGCTCGTGGGACGTCATCAAGATGAACGTGTGCTGAACGCGGAGGCTCCGTACATTCGATGCTTGATCGGTTGGATCGCGAAGAAGTTCGACTACATCAACCGCGTCACAAGACGCTTCCGCTCCCGGTCTACGAGGGTACGTAGACACACTCTCCCCTCTTGTTGCTATGCATCTAGTAGATAGATCTTGCGTGATCGTAGGAAATTTTTGAAATACTACGTTCCCCAACAGTGGCATCAGAGCCAGGTTTATGCGTAGATGATATGCACGAGTAGAACACAAGTGAGTTGTGGACGATACTAGTCATACTACTTACCAGCATGTCATACTTTGATTCGGCGGTATTGTTGGATGAAGCGGCCCGAACCGACATTACGCGTACGCTTACGCGATACTGGTTCTACCGATGTGCTTCACACACAGGTGGCTGGCGGGTGTCAGTTTCTCCAACTTTAGTTGAATCGAGTGTGGCTATGCCCGGTCCTTGTGAAGGTTAAAACATCACATACTTGACGAAAAATCGTTGTGGTTTTGTATGCGTAGGTAAGAACGGTTCTTGCTAAGCCCGTAGCAGCCACGTAAAACTTGCAACAACAAAGTAGAGGACGTCTAACTTGTTTTTGCAGGGCATGTTGTGATGTGATATGGTGAAGACGTGATGAGTTATACTTTATTGTATGAGATGATCATGTTTTGTAAAGTTCTCAGCAACTGGCAGGAGCCATATGGTTGTCACTTTATTGTATGAAATGCAATCGCCATGTAATTGCTTTACTTTATCACTAAGCGGTAGCGATAGTCGTAGAAGTAATAGTTGGCGAGGCGACAACGATGCTACGATGGAGATCAAGGTGTCGCGCCGGTGATGATGGTGATCATGACAGTGTCTTGGAGATGGAGGTCAAAGGCACAAGATGATGATGGCCATATCATATCACTTATATTGATTGCATGTGATGTTTATCTTTTATGCATCTTATTTTGCTTAGATCGACGATAGCATTATAAGATGACCTCTCACTAAATTTCAAGGTATAAGTGTTCTCCCTGAGTATGCACCGTTGCGAAAGTTCGTCGTGTCGAGACACCACGTGATGATCGGGTGTGATAAGCTCTACGTTCACATACAACGGGTGTAATCCAGTTTTGCACATGCAGAATACTCGGGTTAAACTTGAAGAGCCTAGCATATGCATATATGGCCTCGGAACACTCGAGACCGAAAGGTCGAGCGTGAATCATATAGTAGTTATGATCAACATAAGATGTTCACCATTGAAAACTACTGCATCTCACGTGATGATCGGACATGGTTTAGTTGATATGGATCACATGATCACTTAGATGATTAGGGAGATGTCTATCTAAGTGGGACTTCTTAAGTAATTTGATTAATTGAACTTCAATTTAGCATGAACTTAGTCCTGATAGTATTTACAAATTATGTTGTAGATCAATAGCTCGTGTTATAGCTCCCCTATGTTTTTGATATGTTCCTAGAGAAAAACTAAGTTGAAAGATGTTAGTAGCAATGATGCGGACTAGGTCCGTGATCTGAGAATTATCCTCGTTGCTGCACAAAAGTATTATGTCCTTGATGCACCGCTAGGTGACAGATCTTTTGCAGGAGCAGATGCAAACATTATGAACGTTTGGCAAAGCTCAGTATGATGTCTACTTAATAGTTTAGTGCACCATGCTTTACGGCTTAGAACTGGGACTTCAAAAAGGTTTTGAACGCCACGGAGCATATCAGATGTTCCAAGAGTTGAAATTAGTATTTCATACTCATGCCCGTGTCAAGAGGTATAAGACCTCTGACAGTACATTGCCTACAAGATGGAGGAGAATAGCTCAACTAGTGAGCATGTGCTCAGATTGTATGGGTACTACAATTGCTTGAATCAAGTGGGAGTTAATCTTCCAGATAAGATAGTAATTGACAAAGTTCTCTAGTCACAATCACCAAGTTAGTAGAACTTCGTGATGAACTATAATATGCAAGGGATGACGAAAGTAATTCCCGAGCTCTTCGCTATGCTGAAATTGGCGAAGGTAGAAATCAAGAAAGAGCATCAAGTGTTGATGGTTAATGAGACCACTTGTTTCAAGTAAAGGGCAAAGGGATAGAAGGGGAACTTCAAGAAGAATGACAAGCAAGTTGTCACTCCCCTGAATAAACCCAAAGCTAAACTCAAGCCTGAAACTAAGTGCTTCTACTGCAAAGGAAATGGTCACTGGAAGTGGAACTGCCCTAGATACTTGGCGGATAAGAAGGATGGCAAAGTTTTTTTTGGAACGTAGACGCAAGATTGCGTCCGGCTTTAAATTAATAAAGCCACCAGGGCAAGTCACACGCACAACATTCAAATAATACAGACCGAAAGTATCTGCACCAACAGGGGAAACACCGCAACCGGCCGCAGCCAAAGTTCACAAACACAAAAGGAGACAAGGGGAAAACAACGAAGGCGGTAGCCAGCCGAAGATTATGAAATTCCGTCGTCGCGTCGGGCTTGGCAGGTCGACATTTTGATCTTCTCCATGACGCTCAACATGACTTGTTCATCAAGCGCTTTCCCCAACGGCATCCACACCTGGAGGAAAATGTGACATTTACATAATACATCAGCAGGGTGTTTTGGGAACTTATGTTCGATCGTAAACTTGTTACGCACGGTCCAAAGAGACCACAGGAGCGCCCCTACGCAACGCCACAGGATTCTAGCCGATGGCCCTTTCTGTGCCGACAGGATCTCAAATAGGTCTTTCGACGTGTGGGGTTGCCAGTTTTTGTCAAAAGTATCCCTGACCGCACTCCAGGCAAAACGGGCAAGCACACATTGGAAGAAGATATGGTTAGCGTCTTCAGCCAGCCCACACAACGTGCAATTGCCATCAGACGGGCCGTTCCGCTTGGCCACGTTATCGGCGGAAGGAAGCCGATTTCTCAGCATCTGCCACATAAAAATTTTTATTTTCAGAGGCACACCCGCTTTCCACAGTCCCCTAACCAAGGAAAGAACCGGTCCGTCAGACATTTTGTAATAAAGTGATTTGACTGTGAACACCTTTGAGGACGAAAGCTTCCACGAGATTTCGTCAGGTTCGGGGCAAATCTCTAAGTCTCTCCACGCCACTACTAAAGATTCCCAGTTGGCAGCCTCCACCGGCCCAAGCGCGCGGATGAAGGATATTGCCGGAGGACTAACACTTAGGGCATCTGCCACCATAAGATTGGGGTCTGTGGCCAGATGGTACAGTTCGGGGTGAGACTCCCACAGAGGGGATTGCTCCCACCAAAGGTCAAGCCAAAAGCGGGTAGAGGTACCATTCTTAACATTAAACTTTGCCCCAAGAGCGAAAGCTGGCCGTACTGCCTGGATCCCTTTCCAGAAAACAGAGCCAGAAGCTTTTGCTTGAAAAACCGTGCTGTTGGGAAAATATTTGGCTTTAAGGATGCGGGCCCAGAGACCGGACTCATTTTGCGCAAGCCGCCACCACCACTTGGATAAAAGCGCAACGTTCATAAGCTTGGAATTGATGACACCTAGTCCCCCAAACTTTTTGGGACGGCATATTGCCGCCCATTTGACCAAGTGGTATTTCTTTTTGTCACCCGTTCCTTCCCAAAAGAAACGAGCTCGAGGGGTGTCAAGTTTGGCGTGTACCCCATCCGCTAGGAGGTACATACCCATGATGAACATAGGGAGAGAGGACAGACTCGAATTGGTCAGAATGAGCCTAGCCGCAGACGATAGAAATCTACCTCGCCAAGGGCTAACACGATTAGCCACCTTCCCATACAAAGGTTCCCACTCCCCAATGGTGAGTCCGCGGAAAGAAATTGGTAAGCCCAAGTATTTTATAGGAAAGGCGCCACGTCTACAGTTTAGAAGGTTAGCTACATGGGAGCTCGAGCGGTCATCCATCCCTATGGTGTAGACCTCACTCTTGTGGAAATTAATCTTCAGACCCGACATGAGTTCGAAAGCCAGAAGGATAAGTTTGATGGAGGCCACACTAGAGTCATTTGGTTCGAAAAGGAGGAGCGTATCGTCAGCATATTGGAGGTGAGATACACCCCCTGGAATGAGGTGAGGAACCAGACCGGAGATGTGACCGGCAGCACACGCACGACGAATCATCGCGGCTAGTGCATCCGCCACAAAGTTGAAAATTAAAGGTGAGCTCGGATCCCCTTGTCTGAGTCCCCTCTTGTTGCGGAAGTACTTGCCCAACTCGCCGTTGATGGTAATCGCCGTGTGACCACTAGACACTAAGTGCATAATGCGATGGACAAAACCTGCCTCAAAACCCTTTTTGAGGAAGACTTCCTGGACAAACGCCCAATTCACCCGGTCGTATGCCTTCTCAAAATCAAGCTTGAGTAAAACTCCCTTAGTTTTATTCTTTTTAAGCTCGTGAATAATTTCCAACAGAGCAATCGGGCCTTCTAAAATATTTCTATGTTTGAGGAAGCCCGTTTGGCTATGACTAATCGTGCGCTGCGCAATGGGGGCAAGGCGCGACGCATAGGCTTTGTCACAAAGTTTGAAGGGCACATTGATGAGAGTGATTGGGCGGAACTGACGGATGTTGTCAGCACCCTTAACCTTTGGAATAAGGCTAATGGCGCCATAGTTCAGGGTGGAAATATCAACAGTTCCTAAGGCAAAACCGTTAATAATGTCGTAGAAGATATGTTTCAGCAATGGCCAGAATTTCTTGAAAAATTCCACGGGCCAGCCGTCGGGGCCAGGAGCCGTGTCATTTTTCATATCCAGCAAGGCCGAGTCAATTTCTTCCGGAAGGAAAGAGAGCGCTAGGCACTCGTTTTCCTCCTCCGACACCCTCTCGTCCGGATTCCACAAATCCGAGCGAAGGCAAAGAGGTTTTTCACTGGCCGTCCCCAGAAGGTCAATGAAAAACTCGTAAACGTGGTTCTTAATTTGTTCCTGAGTAAGCAACAGTCCCGACTCGGATTGTAGGCGTAAAATAGTACTTTTGCGCTTTCTACCATTAGCATACGCGTGAAAATAACCCGTGTTCGCGTCTCCTTTCGTAACCCATTTGACGCTGCCCCTACGGCGCCAGTATTCTTCTTCTGCCCGTAGCAGAGCCAAGACTTGGTCTTCTAAGGAATACCTATGCGCCCATTCGACCTCTGAGAAGGGCCGTATGTCAGCTTCCAAGTCTAAGCGGGCAATTTCGTCCATCAACCATGATCGCTCCTTTTTGGATGCGCTACCTTGATTCGCACCCCAGCCACGAAGAAAGGCCCTAAGCTTACTCGCTGCCGCGGTCCAGAGACCTACAGGGGACCGATGAGGTCCAGATGTTGCGATAATGTCGTTCCAGCGGTTGCGAACCATAAGCTCAAAACCCTCGAACTCAAACCAGGCTGTTTCAAAGTAGAAACGTTGGCTACGTCTAATCAAATCCTCCCCTGAGGAAAAGATTAGCGGAATGTGGTCCGACCCTATGCGAGTCTCTGCCACCAGCGAGCAGAGAGGGAATAGAGCCTCCCATTCCGGGGTGAAAAACACCCGATCTAGAACACTGTGGACAGGGTTAGTTTGTTTGTTTGTCCAGGTGTACCTGGCTCCTGTCCTAGCCGCTTCCCGCAGAACAGCCGCAGCGATAGCCTGGTTGAACATGGACACCCTTGTCCAGTCAATATTGTTGTTATTTTTGTCCGCACCCGAGCGGATCAAATTGAAATCGCCCCCGACGACGACAGGAAGGTTGAGATTGCGTTTGGCACTAACTACTAAAGATAGCTCATGAAGAAACTCTAGTGAACGATCGTGATTCGCCGGGCCGTAGACGCAGATTGTCACCCAAGACAAACCCGTCCCCTTGTGTTTGATGGTCGCACACACACAGAAGAGCCCTACCTCCCAAGACAACACCTCACAGATATCCCGATTACAACCCATGATAATGCCACCGGAGTGGCCCGAAGAGGGCAGCCAATGCCAGTTAAAACGTTGAAGAGGATCCAAGGCAAGTAAATCCCTATGTGAGAAATCTAACTTAATCGTTTCCTGGAGAGCAATAACATCGATGCGTTCCTTAGCTACTAGCTCTCGAAGCTGGGTGCGGCGGCCAGAGTGACCGCAGCCCCTAATGTTCCAGAAAAGGAACCGCATCTAAATAATACGATTACGGAGGCGAACACCCCTAGAGGTGATCACCTTGGCCACTTTCTTCTTCGTCCGACCCCGCCCCTGCGGGTCACTCGGAGGAGAAGGAGGTGCATCAAACCCATTAATCGATGCAACCTCATTGGGCTCCCTGCTATCCCCAGCCCCAACTGGAATAGACTCGGGCAGAATCGGTTGAGCGCAACGAGAAGCAGCCTCAGCCAGGGCGGCCTGAGCTTCTTCGCGCGCCCGAATGAGTGTGATAACCTCCCCAGAGGGATTAGGCACATCCACTCCAGCGTCGTTCAGAATCGAAACAAGATGACTATCAGAGAAGGCATTGAGAATGCGGAAAGAGGGAGGAGGATTACCTGTGGCCTCCATGTTCTTGTCGGCAATGCGAAGCTGAGCGCTCTCCATGGATGACAATTCCCCAAGCTTGGCCTTGGCACGCGCACTCGGCGCCCGCTGAGCCACCGGGGTTGCCCGCGATCTCTTGGCCTTGCTGTTGTTGCCGTTCGTGCCCAGAGCAGCTCCCAGATCGCCTCCCAGCTCAGCCGAAATCCCAGGCCCCGAGGGAGGAGCCTTGGACGTCGGCTTTCGCCCCGCCGTCTTCTTCGGTTGACGCCCAGCGCTGTTGGAACCCCTCTTAGGGCCCGGCGTATGATCGTTGTCCGCCAGCACAACAAGCTCTTGTTCTTCGCTCACAGGGATGCTGGGGGGGATGGGCACCTTGGTTCCTCCATCTCCGGCTTGGCAAGCCAGAGGGTTATCGATGAGGTTGGATCCGTATTCGTTGAAGGAGGAGTCGAGGGATCGGGCCAGCGGAGGCACGCTAACCGCAGTGTCCTGAGTAGCCGCTCCCAAGGTACCCACATCAGAGGTCAGAGCTCCCAGCTTTTCCCAAGTCTCAGTGTCAATAGAGGTATCATGTAGGCTGTCATCTGGTTCATCCGTAGCCGCCGGAAGAGGGGGGGCAGTAGTAGATTTGGGAGCCCGTGCGCCGGCCCCAACCGGACCGCACGGAGCGGCACCCGCAGATTTGGTCGTCGGGGCGGACAGACCCAGAGGCGGTTCCTTGGCCGAAAGAGGGCCGGTCACTGCCAGGGGGGCACGGTCTCCGCCACGCTTAGGCATCACCTCCCTCTCCACCTTGATCTGGTATCCTTCACTGTTGAACCAAACTTCAACCACGCCGTTGAGCTTCTCGGGGGCACGGCAAGCAATCTTCATCCTGACAGGTCCCAACCTAATCAGAGACAGTTCATCCACCACTATTGGCCGTCCCAGCATACGTAAACCTTCCTTGATTCGGTCCTCGCGGCGGTGCTTCTTAGGAATGCCATAAAGACGCACCCACGTCTCCGGCATGAGCATAGGTGCAATCTCCTCATGAAGCATATCCCGCACCCTTGCGGTTATGTCATGGATAGATAAGAAGAGCTTCCCACTAGACTTAGCCATGTGAAGGAGATCAGCAGAGGGAAAAACCACCAGAAAATCATCATCGCCCACTTGCGTTACCTGCCATTCCCAGTCATTGGCCGCCATGTGTTTGAGCTCCTGCTTGAGAATGCGGAGCGTCAGCTTCCCAGGATCGGCCGAAAGAATCGCCGCGTTCTTGATGCGTTCGTCGATGGGCAGCTCCAGGGCGTCGTCGTCATCGTACTCCAAACAAAAGAATCCCTCTCCAGAGATCGCACTTCCCATGATCTGCAAATGGAGCTGCCGACCCCGCGTCGGGCAGTTAGCCGAAGTGTGGCCTTCCTCCTTGCACAACACGCATAAAGGCTTGTACTTGCACTTGGATTGATAGTGACCCAAACGTCCACACTTGAAACACTCAATCTCGGGCGCCTCCTCCACCGGGATTGGCTCCGCCGCCGTGCCCTTGGAAGCAGCAGGGGGCCCCACACCCGCCATTTCTGGCTTTGCCCGAGGCTTGGGAGGGAGGGGAACGACCCCGCTACCCTCAGCGTAGATCTCCCCCTCCGACTTCTTCTCCAGCGCACGCCGGCGCTGGATCTGGCCCTTTTTGTTCTTCTTCGCTTGCTGTTGGTTCCACCAAGGGGGGGGAGGACCCCAGTCCCCCTCGCGCCCGCCGTGGTCGCGCGACCCGTCGTTCCAGCCGCGGCCCTCGCGGCCGTCCGAGCGGTCACGCATCGGCCTCTTGATCTTGGCACGGAGATCCTGCTCCAAGCGGCGCTCGTCCGCCGGATCCAGGGGCTGGAGTGGCCGTTTCTCCGCACGGCGGTCGCCCATGACCACCGCCGCAAAGGACTTGTGAAGGGGAGGAGGGGGAGGGAGAGAAACGAGAGAGCGGGCAGAGTGAGCAAAGCGGCGGATCTCAGAGTGAGTGGCCGGAAACCCTAATAGAGGGTCAAGGCAGCCGCGGCGCAGCCATATATACCGCGAGCCCCGGCCCGCAGAGGGCGGAGGCAAGGTGGGCCGGGCGGGCCCAGGCGGAGCCAGACCCACAGGCCCAGGCGCCACCACCCGCGCGGCATGGGCAGTCGGGCCAATCGCTAGAGGCGCCCAAGATGTTGGGCCTACCAGCCCACGGGCCCCCCCGACGCCACCAGAGGCCCAGCCAGATCTGGGCGTCCAGGGAGAGAAACCGGCCCGTCCGTCGTGGCGCAACCGGAACGTGTCACGGCCCCAACCCTAGGGCCCGGCACGGTCGCCGGCCCCGACCCGCCGCCGGGGGGCGCCGCCGCACTGAGGGGCGGCGACGACGAGGGAGACATCGGGGCCAGCAGAACAGGCCACTCCATCGAGGGACCACCGTGTGACCTAGAACCCACCGGAGACATAGCTCTGGACAAGGGGGCCACCGCCTCCCTCCGGCCGCCGTGGCACAGCCCCGCCGGCGACCAGATCCGTCGAGCCAGAGACCGAGGTCCCTTGCCCCCGGGCGCAAAACGGCGTCCCGCAACCGACTCCCGCTGTCCAGCCGCAAGAGCCACGAAATCCCCAATCGTAGGTCCCGCCGGAATCCGCCGTGGAGAGGGCGACTCCAGCACGCCGGAAGGCGCCGCCGGCTCGTCGTCCTCCGCATCCGAGACCTCCTCCGCCAGCGCCCAGAAGCGGTTAGAGCGCGGAGCCGCAACGAGCCGCGGCAGCTCCGGCGACGCATCCCCCAGCCGACGCAGAACGCCGCGAGGAGAGCCACCCCCATGGCTCACCGCCGTCCAGGCACCAGCCCGCGACGGGGGCTGGGACACCTCCCGAGCTACGGCGCCCGGGCGCCCCACCCCGCACTCCGCAGAGACAAGGTCCGCACCGCCGGCGAGCGGAGGGGCTCCAACCTCCCCGGCAAGGAACGCGGCGGCGGAAGGGGGCGCACCCGCCGCGCACCCCGCGCTCCCCAACGGTTGGAATTCAAAACTCGCCATCCCGAAGGATGGCAAAGTGAACAAAGGTATATTTGATATACAGATTATTGATGTGTATTTTACTAGTGTTCATAGCAACCCCTGGGTATTTGATACCAATTCAGTTGCTAAAATTAGTAACTCGAAACGAGAGTTACAGAATGAACAGAGACTAGTTAAAGGTGAAGTGATGATGTGTGTTGGAAGTGGTTCCAAGATTGATATGATCATCATCGCACACTCCCTATACTGTCGGGATTAGTATAGGACCTAAATAAATGTTATTTGGCGTTTGCGTTGAGCATGAATATGATTTGATCAAGTTTGTTGCAATACGGTTATTCATTTAAAGTCATAGAATAATTGTTATTCTGTTTACATGAATAAAACCTTCGATGGTCATACACCCAATGAAAATAGTTTGTTGGATCTCGATCGTAGTGATACACATATTCATAATATTGAAGCCAAAAGATGCAAGGTTAATAATGATCGTGCAACTTATTTGTGGCACTGCCGTTTAGGTCATATTGGTGTAAAGTGCATGAAGAAACTCCATAGTGATGGACTTTTGGAATCACTTGATTATGAATCACTTGGTGCTTGCGCACCATGCCTCATGCGCAAGATGACTAAAACTTTGTTCTCCGGAACAATGGAGCGAGCAACAAATTTGTTAGAAATCATACATACTGATGTATGTGGACCAATGAGTGTTGAAACTCGCGGCGGGTATCGTTATTTTCTGACCTTCACTGATGATTTGAGCAGATACCGGTATATCTACTTGATGAAGCACAAGTCTGAAACATTTGAAAAGTTCAAAGAATTTAAAAGTGAAGTAGAGAATCATTATAACAAGAAAATAAAGTTTCTACGATCTGATCGTGCAGGTGAATATTTGAGTTACGAGTTTGGTCTTCATTTGAAACAATGTGGAATAGTTTCACAACGCACGCCACCTGGAACACCACAGCGTAATGGTGTGTCCGAACGTCGTAACCGTACTTTATTAGATATGGTACGATCTATGATGTCTCTTACCGATTTACCACTATCGTTTTGGGTTATGCATTAGAGACAACTGCATTCACGTTAAATAAGGGCACCATCTAAATCCGTTGAGACGATGCCTTATGAACTGTGGTTTGGCAAGAAACCAAAGTTGTTGTTTCTTAAAGTTTGGGGCTGCGATGCTTTGGTGAAAAAAACTTCAACCTAATAAGCTCGAACCCAAGTCGGAGAAATGTGTCTTTATAGGATACCCAAAGGAGACTGTTGGGTACACCTTCTATCACAGATCCTAAGGCAAGATATTCATTGCTAAGAATGGATCCTTTCTAGAGAAGGAGTTTCTCTCGAAAGAAGTGAGTGGGAGGAAAGTGAAACTTGATGAGGTAATTGTACCTTCTCCCGAATTGGATAGTAGTATATCACAGAAATTGGTTCGAGTGATTCCTACACCAATTAGTGAGGAAGCTAATGATGATGATCATGAAACTTCTGATCAAGTTACTGCTGAACTTCGTAGATCAACCAGAGTATGTTCCGCACCAGAGTGGTACGACAACCCAGTTCTGGAAGTCATGTTACTAGACCATGATGAACCTACGAACTATGAGGAAGCGATGATGAGCCCAGATTCCGCAAAATGGCTTAAGGCCATGAAATCTGAGATGGGATCCATGTGATGAGTCCAAAACGTTTCTATAATTTCTGCTTGCTCCATGCCTCTTTTGTGTGATATTGCTATGATATTTATGCCCTTCCATACACTTTTGATCATATTTGGACTAACCTATTAACTCAGTGCACCCCAGTGCCAGTTTCTGTTTTCTGCTGTTTTTGTATTTCAGGTTTTCCCATTACGTAAATTGCCATAAAAATTCCGGGAAAAATATATAAAAAATCAGCGTTCCAGAAGCTTCCGTGCGGCCAAAGTAGGGCCAGAGGGGGGCCACTGGGGCTCCAGGCGCCCTGGGGGGGCGGCCCCACCCCTGGCCGCGCCTGGGCCCCCCTGACCTCCACTGATGCCCCCTTTTGGTATATATTTACACCGCGTCCCGAAACCCTCGAGGACGGAACCCTTTTTCGCGATCTCATCTCTGTTCCGCCGCCGCCGCGCTTCCAAGATCGGGAGCACCAGGAGAACTCTTCCCGGCACCCTACCGGAGGGGAGAACCACCACCGGGAGCCTCTCCACCACCATGGACGCCTCCCGGATGAGTTGTGAGTAGTCTCCCTTGGACCATGGGTCCATGACCAGTAGCTATGTGATGTTCTCCTCCCCTCTTTGTTCTTCACCGATTAGATCTCGTGAGCTGCCCTACATGATCGAGGCACATATGTAATCCTTATGCTGTTGCTATGATGAGTTTGCTGGGATCCGATGGATTATGAGATTATGTTCAGATTGTGTGTGAGTAATATATTTGATTTACCTCTTTTATATTTATGTTCTTGAGTAATTCTTGCATGTTCTCCGTTGCTGTTTATTGCTTTGGCCAAGTAGTAGGTAGTAACTCCAAGAGGGAATGTTATGCTTGATTGTGGGTTCATGCCCCTCGATGACTAGCTTGAGTGACAGAAACATGAGTCTAGGGGATGTGCTGTTGCCACAAGGGGAAAAACAACGGTGCTTGTACTTGCGGGTGCAAGGATTGTTTACTTTACCCAAAGTTCTTTTAATGCAGTTGTCTGTTGCTTTGAGTTTACACTATGGGTGGGACTCGCAACTTAATACCAGCGAGATGTTCTGGATAGATATCTCAAGGTGGATGATTAGTAGTAGATGTAGATGGATTTCGGTCTACTTGCCTTGGCGTACCGCCCATGCTTTTGAGCCTCTACCTTTCTTGCAGCATAGTTAGCATTGGTTTGCGCACATAATTGTAATGCCCAGGATGGGACTATATCTCCTACGTGTCGAGGCACGACTTAAAGATATAAGCCCATCCTAGAATGATCTCAAGTTTGGTATCTTTGCACGACTCATGTAAATGAGGGATTAAATTGCAAAAGGAGATAGTTGGCTTACACTCGCCACTTCACACAATACATTACATAAGCAAGACATCATTCAAAACATCACAACCCGACTATGGGTGAAGATCCAAAGAAAGATACCAAAACAACATAAAGCCACAGGTCAGGATCGAATCCTAGTAGAAAACCACTACTGATCGTCGAAACGTCACAAGCATACAGTCAAACTCTGCAACGAACTCCAAGTGAAGTACTTGAACCATCTCCTGCATCAAACTCGTCTGAACCTGCATCTGGTGTGGTGAAGTAACTGTGAGCCACAGAGGACTCAGCAATCCCGTTCCCGGGTAACACGACTATTTAAGCCTTGGGTGAGGACAAGGCTGAAGAAAGAACAAGAGGTGAAGGAACAACAAGAGTCTGCAGTAGCAACTAGCACTAACTTACGTAGAAGAGAGCGAGAAGAGAAAGTGCCTCGGTCGAGAGATGATCACGAAGTGATCCTAACTAAAGCCGGTCAAACATAACCCCACCGTGTTCAACTCCCGAATCCCTATTCGGAAATTGACAGTCACGGTACACACGCTGGTAGTGTATTGAAACATTGTGTCAAGTTATCTACAACCGGATATTAACAAGCTCCCATCTGCCACATAACCGTGGGCACGGCTTTCGAAAGTTCAAACCCTGTAGGGGTGTTCCAACTTGACCCATTACAAGCCCACGATCCGCGGAGTCGCAACTCCAAAGTGGGAAGACCCGAGTATTCTCGGAATCCCGTGCTCAAGTTAAACCGAACTAAGGTAAGGCTAATCCAGCAAATCCTCCCGGCGTGCCGACACCCTGATAGTAGCCGCGCGTATCTCGCCTCAGGCCACGACCGGATGGGACAAGCTACGGGTTTTACCAGACCTTGAGTTTCCTCGAGGTGGCCCCGCAGGTTGCCCAGTTCGGACCAACACTCATGTGGAGCACTGGCCCGGGGGGTTGAATTAAAATAAAAGAGTGTTTGCAAGACCCTTATGCATGTTTTATTAGTTATTAGGCGAATAGTACCAATGTTGGGACTTGCTGGAAAAGACTTAGCACTTAGCGGTTTATCAAGGGGGTCCCATACACCCCAACCGTGTTAGGAACGCATAATCAAGGAACATAACACCGGTTTATACGGTTCCTAACGGCATGAGTGGAACAAATCACCAAGGAAAAGTCTTAGCCTTCCACCCTTGCCAATATATAGATGATTTCATTTAAGCATTTATATAGTGTGATATAACCCAACCAAACTTCAACATGAAGCAAGCATCTTCAATCTTCACCTGCAACTAACAACGCTATAAGAGGGGCTGAGCGAAGCGTACTTAGCCATTCAACGGTTTGCATGGGTAGGGTGGTTAGACATGATCATGGTTACAATAGGAGGCTGACAGGAAAACATGGGCATCGAGGCAAAACTATAGATCGAGACTTCTAGCAATAGGCAAAGATAGTAATGGTATCCGGGTTCGGTCATCTTGCCTGGGATTCCACAAGGGAGAAGAACGGATCCATGAAGTAGACGGAGCAACACAGTCGAGCGAAATCCTCACAACTCCGGAACGAAACCGAAGCTAACAAGAGAAGCAAACGGAAAGAAGCAAACAACTCGGTAAACACACAAGCATAAACATGGCATACGATGCACAAACAAGTATGATGCATGTCCGGTTTAATTATGCATGGCATGGCAAAGTGCACAAACAACACTACAAGTTAAGTGGAGATCAATATGCAACGAGTTGCATATTGAGGAAACACCACATTTTAATTATTTAGTTGACTCTCATTTATTTACAAGACAAGATTAAATGTTTTTAACATGGCAAGAGGTGAAGCATAAAGAAACTACACTATTTAGACATTTTAAATGAGGCCGGAAATAACAACAACATATCCGGAAAATCCCCATGAGCATGTTTAATAATTATTAAAGCAACAACAATTAACATTTTAGTGTTGTTAACATGATGCGGATGACATGATCAAGTTTATGCTATTTTATTAGAAGGTTAACAAGAAGATGATATGAAGCGTCGTCACCGTGGTGGAAGGAAAAGGGTGCCACGACAACAATTCCGAAAATGATGCCACGGCAACATATCGGTTCCGGTAACTCGTTGAGAGTCCGGTGCAAAAGGAAAAGATGGCGTGAGCGGTTCAACAAGATGAAAGGTGGGGCGATCCCGTCACCGGGTTCCCACGAGTCGGCGACGAGGCAACCGAGGAACATGACAAAAGGCGACACGGGCACAAAGCACAAGGGGAACATTTCATACAACACACAACAAGTATCTCACGGGTCACGTCTCGGGGTTATACCTTCGGAGCGTTCTCTCTCGAAGCGGTTCGAGACATAGAGGAAGAAGGCGTTCACGTGTCCGACGAGGAAGAAGTCATTCCGTAGAGGGAAGTAGTTGTTCACGAGGCGGTAGTTGTACTCGGGCGACGGTAGCGGAAGTAGACGTTCTCGTTCATCGGAGAGGTACTCGCCGCGTCGTCTTGTGTCGTCGAGTAGGCGTGCGTCGACACGTGTAGTCGTTCTCGTATCGGAGTCGTACACGTTCCGTAGAGGTACACGGGGCGACGGTAGGGGTACTTGGGGTCTCCGAGTAGTCGTGGTACTTGGCGCTTCCGGCGACGGTAGTGGAAGTAGTGGTACTTGTCGACGAGGTACTTGACGATTCCGGTGACGTCGGTAGACATCCGTGCGTAGAGGTACTTGTTCGGGCTGCCATCGTAACTCATTGTAGATGTACATGTACAACCTGGCCGAAAAGAAAACAGCAGCAAACACAGCACAAACACGAGCACGGCACGGTCACGGCAAGGAGGCTGCTCGGAAGACGAGACCATGGCAGCAGCAAGACCTTGCTGGAGATCGACGGAGGGAGGAGGGCCCGAGGCAGCAGGACGGCGAGGCTGCGGCCTGAGGGTCGGGCGCTGGAGTTGGGGGAACCGGGCTCGGCGACGATGGAGGAAGGGCAGGGAGCTGTGCGCTCTGGTGCTGGAGAGGAGGTCACAGGGACCTCGGCGGCGATGGCGATGCGGGCGCGGCCCTGGCGCTCGTCTTGCTGGAGGACCGGAGGGAGGCGTCAGGAGCGGAGGGGCTCGACCGCTGGAGTTGGCGCGAGGCGTGGGCGTCTGAGGCTCGCAGGGTCTGCGGCGCCGCCTGGCCGAGGCGCTCGGCCGGAGGGGCTCGAGGGGCCGGAGCAGGGAGGCTCGGAGGAAGGCGGATGCGGGCGATGGAGAGGAGGCCGCAGCTCCTTCCTGGCCTCGCCGCTGCGGGCGGTTGGAGAGGAGGGAGTCGAGGCAGAGGGATCCGCGGAGGGAGGCCACGGGATCGATCAAAGGGAGAGACTGGGAGGTCGAGTCGGGCGCTGAGGAGGGAGATCGAAAAGGGAGGAGGGGCGCTGATGCGGGGCTCGCGCGAGAGGTAGGGACGAGCGAGGGTCGGGTGTCCTGGCGGCGCAGGGAAACGAGGGAGAGGGGGAGATGCGAGATGGGGTCGCTGCGGTAGGGTTTAGGCGCGGTTGGGCCACGGGAATGGGCCGGCCTGGCTAGGAAGGGAGGAGATGGGCCAGGAGGCCGCAGCTGGGAAGCAGTTGGGCCAAAAGGAGAAGGAGGTGTTGGGCCTAGGCTGCTCTACTTACTGCTGCTGAATCTTTAGCAAAATAAAAAAAATAAAAGAGAAGGACGAACGGAAAATAAAAGGGGGGGTTAGGGAAAAAAATAGCACAAGGGACTAATTTTCTCGGGCATCATAAAAAGAGCAAAGTCCGAGAAAATAGAAAAGGCATGAACCAGAAATATAATTCAAACATATTTGAATTAATCAAATGGGTTTGAACTAAGACTTGAATATAGAAGTGTCCAAAAATGTTTGAATTTTCGGAGGAACCTCGATAAATAGGAAAAGAATTATAGGGAGGATTTTTGACGGTGAAACTTGAATCAAAAGATGTCTGGAGAATAAATGCAAGTGTGTTGGGTTATTCCGAAGCAAATGGAATATTTTAATATAGCTCCCTAAATATTGAGAGACTTTTATAAGTTATAAAGAGAAGACATCCTTCCCTCGATTTAAATGGACCGAAGGCCCACACGATTTATTTAAGTTGAGATGCAAAGATAAAAATGACATGATGGCATGATGACATGATGCAATGCAAAAATAAATAACACAAGCACCACTGAAACACACGGGCGAACCCAGAACATCTGTAATCTTCTGGAATCTTCTGGGACGTCGGTCTTCGGGCGTCACAATAATCCTGTCAATTGCCTAGCTGTAATTCGTTTACCTCGCTTAGCTGTTTTATCGTCTTTTGGGAGAGAGACATCACTAGTGAACATCATGGGACCCCGGTCCATATTACCATCACTGATCACACCCGCTATTTATTTCCTGTTCTTATTTACTAGTTGCAGTCATACCTATCACTATTATCTATTGCGTTTGATCCTTTGTAAACGACAAGGCCGGAGGGATTGACAACCTCTATGTACTCGTTGGGAGCAAAGTTATTTGTATCTGTGTGCAGGTCCTGTCAATCGCTAAGTTGTGCCTTTAGCAGTTGACACCTTCTTGTTGACCCTCGGAGTCTCACGGGATTCGATCCTTGGTATCTTTGCCAAGGGAAAACTACCGCTACACTGCATCTCAAACCTTCCACTTGGGGTAACCAACGAAGGGCGAGAAGCCATCAAGCAAAGTTTTCTGGCGCCGTCGCCGGGGACTCCACTCTTAAAGATAGGGGAGTTGCACGCTATCTTTTACCTTTGCTTTTTAGTCTTGTTAGTTTACCTTTCAGTTTTTGCTTTAGTTCCCTTTATCAAAAATCACAAAAATAGTTATCTTGCTTGCTGCTGCTATGGGTTCCATCGAGAACACCAAGTTGTGTGACTTCACTAGTCATAACAACGATGACTTTATCTGCACGCCTATTACTACACCTGCCACTTCAGCACCTTCTTATGAAATTAAACCTGCTTTACTGAACCTAGTTATGAAAGATCAATTCTCTGGTGCTGGAGATGATGCTGCTTTGCACTTAAATAATTTTGTTGAACTCTGTGATATGCAAAAGTACCAAGAAATAGATGATAATATTGTTAAGCTTAAGATTTTTCCTTTCTCCTTGAGAGGAGGAGCTAAAATTTGGTTTCAATCTTTGCCTAGAAATAACATAGATTTTTGGGACAAGTGCAAGGATGCCTTTATTGGGAAGTACTATCCACCTGCTAAAATTATCCAACTAAGGAGTAACATAATGAATTTTAAACAATTGGATAATGAACACGTTGCCCAAGCTTGGGAACGCATGAAATCTCTTGTCAAGAACTGCCCTACTCATGGTTTGACTACTTGGATGGTTATCCAAACTTTTTATGCAGGCTTGAACTTTACCTCGCGGAACTTGTTAGATTCGGCCGTGGGAGGAACCTTTATTTCAACTACACTTGGTGCTGCCACGAAGCTTCTCGATGAGATGATGACCAATTATTCCCAATGGCACACCGAACGCGCTCCAACAGGTAGGAAGGTAAACTCTGCCGAGGAGATTTCCTCCCTAAATGAAAAAGTTGACTTGATCATGTCTCTACTTTCCAAGCAATCTTCTATTGATCCTCGTGATGTTCCTTTAAATTCTTTGATTTCTCAAGATCAAGTAGATGTGAACTTTATCTCTAGAAACAATTTCAATAACAATGCTTATAGGAGTAATTTTGGTAGCAACCCTAGACCGTTCCCCTCTAATTCCTATGGGAACAACAATGCTTATCCTAGCACCAAGAACTCCACTTCTGAACTAGAGATTATTCTTAAAGATTTCATAACTACCCAAAAAGCCTTCAATAAGAATGTAGAAGAAAAACTAAACAAACTAGATGATCTCTCTTCGAAGGTAGACAATTTAGCCCATGAGGTAGAGTTGCTTAAAATCAGAACTTCCCCTCTTGAGGAGAGGAAGACCACTCCTATGAATGCTACTCAAGTGCAAATTAATGAAAACATTAGGATGTTGGCTAAACTTAAAGAGAGATGGGCTAGAGAAAAGGAGGAAGAAGATAGAATTAAGAACCTTCCTACCCACCACACTGTTGCTACTATCCAAGTTGTTGAGGATATCCAAACTCTTAGCACCCAATGCACTCCTGGTCCCATTGGACCTATTAATGGTGATGCTATGACCTTAACCGTAGAAACTCCTATGACCATAGAAACTACCAAACAAGTGAGCCTAAAGGACACCACTACCACTTTACTTGATAGTAGTGACCTTGATTTTGATAATTGCACCCTTTCTGAAGTTATTGATTTCCTTCACAAGATGTCTAGAGATCCCCGCACTAGCACACTTAACCTTGCCTTCACCGAGCATATCACTAATGCTCTCATCAAAGCTAGGGAGGAGAAACTTAGGGTAGAAGCCTCCATACCTAGAAAGCTAGAAGATGGTTGGGATCCTATGATTAAAATTAAGTTGAATAACTTCTCTTCCTATGCTTTATGTGATGTTGGAGCTAGTACCTCCGTTATGCCCAAAAGAATATATGATATGCTTAAATTGAAACCTTTCGATTCTTGTTCTTTTGGTGTTCGTCTTGTTGATTCTTCCATAAAGAAACCCTTGGGGAGGATCAACGATGTTCTTATCATTGTCAATGACAATTATGTTCCCGTTGATTTTACTATTATGGATATTGAATGTGAACCTTCTTGTCCAATTATTTTGGGACGTCCTTTTCTTCGCACCGTTGGTGCCATCATTGACATGAAAGAGGGGAATATAAAATTTCAATTTCCTCTCAAGAAAGGGATGGAACACTTCCCTAGAAAGAAGATTAAGTTACCTTTTGAGTCTATTATACGGGCTAGCTATTCTTTTACTCTTGATAAAACTTGATCTCTTTGCATTATGCCTAGCTTAAAGGCATAAAAGAAAGCGCTTTGGGAGGCAGCCCACAATGAATAAAATTTTATTTTGCTTTTGTTGTGTCTTGATGTTTGTTACTACAGTAGCATCATCATTGTATCTTTACTTTTCAGCTTTGTGCCAAGTTTAGCCTCTGATTGCAAGAAAGTTCAAAAGTTGTGACGTGCTGTCCAGGAAACAGATTCTGTCCTTGGACAGAAAAATTCGTATAAAATCACCAGGACATCTTTTTGGTCTGAATTTTTTCGACAGCGTGCTCTATACAATTGGCTTTCGGGCATCTGTTCTGAGTTTTCTGATTTGAGTAGCAGAAGTGCCCCGAAAAAATTATTTACTACCTGCTGGTCTGTTTTTCACAGATTCTGTCCTGTTTTGCCTTTCCTTCGTTTTGCAAACCTTGAGCTTGCTTTTTCTTTGCAAAAACCTTTTGGCAATCTTGAGAAACAGTAGCCCTTCAAGATTACCTTATTTCCAGCAAGGAAAAGTTATTTTATTATGGGTACTAACCTCGCTAATCAGATTATGATGAGTAATGTATGAAGGGAGTTTTCAAGTGTGCGAGGGAAGATGATAAAAAGATTCAGGAGTGTCAAACGCTCAAGCTTGGGGATGCCCCCGTGCACCCCCAAGAAATATTCAAGAAGACTCAAGCGTATATGCTTGGGGATGCCCCCGTGCATCCCCTTCTCCATCAACAATTATCAGTTCGTCTTTCGTTCCACTATATTTTAATCACTTCATGTGTTATGTGCTATGCTTGGAGCGTCTTGCTTTTAGTTTCCTTTTTAGTTTTCTTTAGCTTTGCTTGCTGTTCATAACAAGTTGGAACCCATCTTTCTTTGTGTGGGAGAGAAACACGCTCCACTTCAACCTAGAACACAACATAGGATTTTCATGTTTATCTTTGCTGTGTATGTTCTTTGTCTTTCAATAGCTACTGTCATGTTCAGCTCTTAGTTTTCATGCTTTTCTTTTTAAAGAGCTTTTGTTTAGTTGGTTGCTGGAACTCTCTTGAGTTATCATGCTTATCTTGTTAAGAGAGTTGGCTTCTGTTGCACTGGTTGATATGTCTATGATAAAAATGCTATGTGCATAATGGTGCTTAGTAGTTCATGTTTTCTTATGGTTAGTCTCAAATAGCTGGGGGTTCTTAATGTGTTATTGAAGTACCAACATGATTTGTTTGCCTATGATGTGGTATGGTTTAGTGATATCTTCCTCCAAGAATTTATTTTGATTGACTTGGCATATGCTCACACATATTTAAGACTGTAAAGAAAGTCTATCAAGCCTTGATGATCTTTAATTTCTGAGTAGCGATATAACTTCCATGCCCGATTCAATGTTGCTTTGTCGCTCTGCATGATTATGACCATCATTGCTCTCTTAGTTGATCGCTCCCAGTCTTTTGCTAACCTTCGCCTATACTAAGCGGACTGACTGCTTGTGCATCCAAAATCCATTAAACCAGCTATGCCATATGAGTCCACCATACCTTCCTATACATGGTATTTACCTGCCATTCCTAACGAAGACTATCTTGTACCATCTCGAAATTATTCAAAAAAGCATTTCTCTTTTGTGCCTCTGTTTTAGCTCATGAGGAAGTAGTAGTTAATTCATGATCTTTTTAAGTTGGACAAGTTTCACCCCGGGATTGCATGTCTAATCTGCAAACCCCTAATACGAGAAGGAACTGGCAAAGAGTGCGCCCGGCTCATTAAAAAATATACAACAAACAAACCCTCCTTCACGCTTTGTTCATGAGAAATCAGAAAACTTTGGCAGTGATAAACAAAGGAGATTAAGGGGATGTGATCGTCCTCGTGCGGGAGCCATTCTCGAAACTTGTCCAGCTCGAGAAGTAATTGAGTTATCTACTAGCATTCGTTGACGAAATATGCATATTCCAAAAAATAATTTTTACCTCTGTTTTTAAAAAACCAAGAGCTCTGGTACATGTTTAGTTTTTGTTTCCGACCACGGGTTTTCAACCTTGCCATCAAAAGCCACGGTTCGAGAGTCCCCACCTTCTTTCTTTAAAGCACCAACTATTGAGAGCATGATTGTCATTCTGAGTGTAATGTGCATTGTCCCAAAGTACCATTGTCTTCTGCATGATTATGATATCGTTTATTCTGAAGTCGTTGTATCTAGTCGTCATTTAAACTTCGGAGGTGCCCCTGCATTTATGTTTTGCTTCACTAAAAGGGGCAAGCGAGGTACCACTTTGTCATGTTTGCACACCATGCTCACTACAAATCTATTGAGTGTTTCAGTATCATATTGTAAAACTTTCAGTTCTTTGCGATATTCTCATGAGGCAACTTAATTGCTAAAGATTCATTGTCTCAGTAAGCATTTGTCATGTGACTGTGAAAAGTTCTTATATGGTTAATAGCATGTCACCACAGAAATTATGCTTGTTATCATTTACCTACTCGAGGACGAGCAGGAATTAAGCTTGGGGATGTTGATACGTCCAAAACGTATCTATAATTTCTGCTTGCTCCATGCCTCTTTTGTGTGATATTTCTATGATATTTATGCACTTCCATACACTTTTGATCATATTTGGACTAACCTATTAACTCAGTGCACCCCAGTGCCAGTTTCTGTTTTCTGCTGTTTTTGTATTTCAGGTTTTCCCATTACGTAAATTGCCAGAAAAATTCCGGGAAAAATATATAAAAAATCAGCGTTCCGGAAGCTTCCATGCGGCCAAAGTAGGGCCAGAGGGGGGCCACTGGGGCTCCAGGCGCCCTGGGGGGGCGGCCCCACCCCTGGCCGCGCCGGGGGGGCGCCTGGGCCCCCCTGACCTCCGCTGATGCCCCCCTTTGGCATATATTTACACCGCGTCCCGAAACCCTCGAGGACGGAACCCTTTTTCGCGATCTCACCTCTGTTCCGCCTCCGCCGCGCTTCCAAGATCGGGAGCACCAGGAGAACTCTTCCCGGCACCCTGCCGGAGGGGAGAACCACCACCGGGAGCCTCTCCACCACCATGGACGCCTCCCGGATAAGTTGTGAGTAGTCTCCCTTGGACCATGGGTCCATGACCAGTAGCTATGTGATGTTCTCCTCCCCTCTTTGTTCTTCACCGATTAGACCTCGTGAGCTGCCCTACATGATCGAGGCACATATGTAATCCTTATGCCGTTGCTATGATGAGTTTGCTGGGATCCGATGGATTATGAGATTATGTTCAGATTGTGTGTGAGTAATATATTTGATTTACCTATTTTATATTTATGTTCTTGAGTAATTCTTGCATGTTCTCCGTTGCTGTTTATTTCTTTGTCCAAGTATTAGGTAGTAACTCCACGAGGGAACGTTATGCTTGATTGTGGGTTCATGCCCCTCGATGACTAGCTGGAGTGACAGAAACATGAGTCTAGGGGATGTGCTGTTGCCACAAGGGGGAAAACAACGGTGCTTGTACTTGCGGGTGCAAGGATTGTTTACTTTACGCAAAGTTCTTTTAATGCAGTTGTCTGTTGCTTTGAGTTTACACTATGGGTGGGACTCGCAACTTAATACCAGCGAGATGTTCTGGATAGATATCTCAAGGTGGATGATTAGTAGTAGATGCAGATGGATTTCAGTCTACTTGCCTTGGCGTACCGCCCATGTTTTTGAGCCTCTACCTTTCTTGCAGCATAGTTAGCATTGGTTTGCGCACATAATCCTGTCAATTGCCCAGCTGTAATTCGTTTACCTCGCTTAGCTGTTTTATCGTCTTTTGGGAGAGAGACATCACTAGTGAACATCATGGGACCCCGGTCCATATTACCATCACTGATCACACCCGCTATTTATTTCCTGTTCTTATTTACTAGTTGCAGTCATACCTATCACTATTATCTCTTGCGTTTGATCCTTTG
The DNA here is from genome assembly GCA_902687465.1 of Secale cereale. Lineage (NCBI taxonomy): Eukaryota > Viridiplantae > Streptophyta > Magnoliopsida > Poales > Poaceae > Secale > Secale cereale. The sequence continues at coordinate 492,773,138 of LR738714.1, read as the reverse complement.
TAAACGACAAGGCCGGAGGGATTGACAACCTCTCTGTACTCGTTGGGAGCAAAGTTATTTGTATATGTGTGCAGGTCCTGTCAATCGCTAAGTTGCGCCGTTAGCAGTTGACACCTTTTTGTTGACCCTCGGAGTCTCACGGGATTCGATCCTTGGTATCTTTGCCAAGGGAAAACTACCGCTACACTGCATCTCAAACCTTCCACTTGGGGTAACCAACGAGGGGCGAGAAGCCATCACCATGTATGAGAATAAAGTGTGGACTTTGGTTGACTTGCCTGATGATCGGCAAGCCATTAAAAATAAATGGATCTTTAAGAGGAAGACTGACGCCGATGGTAATGTTACTATCTATAAATCTTGGCTTGTTGCAAAAGGTTTTCGACAAGTTCAAGGTGTTGACTACGATGATATTTTCTCACTCGTAGCGATGCTTAAGTCTGTCCGAATCATGTTAGCAATTGCCATATTTTATGAAATCTGGCAAATGGATAACAAAACTGCATTCTTTAATGGATTTATTAAAGAAGAGTTGTATATGATGCAGCCAGAATGTTTTGTCAATCCTAAAGGTGCTAAATAAGCAAGTTCCAGCGATCCATCTATGGACTGGTGCAAGCATCTCGGAGTTGGAATATACGCTTTGATAAGTTGATCAAAGAATATAGTTTTGTACACACTTGCGATGACGCCTGTATTTACAAGAAAGTGAGTGGGAGCACTACAACCTTTCTGATAAGTATATGTGAATGACATATTGTCGATCGGAAATGATGTAGAATTTTCTGTAAAGCATAAAGGAGTGTTTGAAAGGAGTTTTTCAAAGAAAAACCTCGGTAAAGCTGCTTACATATTGAGCATCAAGATCTATAGAGATAGATCAAGACGCTTGATAAGTTTTTTCAATGAGTACATACCTTGACAAGATTTTGAAGTAGTTCAAAATGGAATAGTCAAAGAAAGAGTTCTTGCCTGTGTTGCAAGGTATGAAGTTGAGTAAGACTCAAAACCCGACCACGGCAGAAGATAGAGAAAGAATGAAAGTCATTCCCTATGCCTCAGTCATAGGTTCTATAAAGTATGCCATGCCGTGTACCATACCTGTTGTGTACCTTGCCATGATATTGACAAGGAGGTACAATAGTGATCCGGGAGTTCATCACTGGACAGCGGTCAAAATTATCCTTAGAGGACTAAGGAAATATTTCTCGGTTATGGAGGTGATAAAGAGTTTTTCGTAAAGAGTTACGTCAATGCAAGCTTTAACACCGATCTGGATGACTCTGAGTCTCGATCTGGATACATATTGAAAGTGGGAGCAATTAGCTAAAGTAGCTCCGTGCAGAGCATTGTAGACATAGAAATTTGCAAAAATACATACGGATCTGAATGTAATAGACCCGATGACTAAACTTCTCTCACAAGCAAAACATGATCACACCTTATTAATCTTGGGTGTTAATCATATAGCGATGTGAACTAGATTATTGACTCTAGTAAACCCTTTGGGTGCTGGTCACATGGCGATGTGAACTATGTGTGTTATACACATAACGATGTGAACTATTATTATTAAATCACATGGCGATGTGAACTAGATTATTGACTCTAGTGCAAGTGGGAGACTGAAGGAAATATGCCCTAGAGGTAATAATAAAGTTATTATTTATTTCATTATATCATGATAAATGTTTATTATTCATGCTAGAATTGTATTAACCGGAAACTTAGTACATGTGTGAATACATAGACAAAACAGAGTGTCCCTCGTATGCCTCTACTAGACTAGCTCATTGATCAAAGATGGTTATGTTTCCTAGCCATAGACATGAGTTGTCATTTGATCAATGGGATCACATAATTAGGAGAATGACGTGATGGACAAGAGGCATCCGTTAGCTTAGCACTATGATCGTTTAGTTTTACTGCTATTGCTTTCTTCATGACTTATACATGTTCCTATGACTATGAGATTATGCAACTCCCGAATACCGGAGGAACACCTTGTGTTCTATCAAACGTCACAACGTAACTGGGTGATTATAAAGATGCTCTACAGGTGTCTCCTAAAGTGTTCGTGGTGTTGGCATAGATCAAGAATAGGATTTGTCACTCCGAGTGTCGGAGAGGTATCTCTGGGCCCTCTCGGTAATGCACATCATAATAAGCCTTGCAAGCAAATGACTAATGAGTTAGTCACGAGATGATGTATTACAGAATGAGTAAAGAGACTTGCCGGTAACGAGATTGAACTAGGTATTGAGATACCGACGATCGAATCTCGGGCAAGTGACATACCGATGACAAAGGGAACAACGTATGTTGTTATGCGATTGGACCGATAAAGATCTTCGTAGAATATGTAGGAGCTAATATGAGCATCCAGGTTCCACTATTGGTTATTGATCGGAGATGAGTCCCGGTCATGTCTACATAGTTCTCGAACCCGTAGGGTCCGCACGCTTAACGTTTGATGACGATTGGTATTATGAGTTTATGACTTTTGTTGTACCGAAGGTAGTTCGGAGTCTCGTATGAGATCACGGACATGACGAGGAGTCTCGGAATGTCCGAGACGTAAAGATTGATATATTGTACAACTATATTCGGACACCGGAAGTGTTCCGGAAAAGTTTCAGATTTAACCGGAGTGCCGGAGGGGGTTACAGGACCCCCCCCGAGGGAGTATGGGCCATAGTGGGCCTATGAGGGAAAGTGAGGTGCAGCCCATAGGGCTGGCCGCACCCCCCTAGGGTTCCTAGTTGGACTAGGAAAAGGGGGAAAGGCGCCACCTCTCCTTTCCTTCTCCTCTCCCCCTTCCTTTCCTACTCCTAGTAGGAATAGGAAAGGGGATTCCTATTCCTACTAGGAGTAGGAATCCTACTCCTGGCGCGCCTTAGAAGGCCAGCATCACCTCCCCCCTTGCTCCTTTATATACGGGGGCAGGGGGGACACCCAAAGACACACAAGTTGATCAGTTGATCTCTCCGAACCTTGTGCGGTGCCCCTCTCCACAGAAACACACCTCGGTCATACCGTTGCAGTGCTTAGGCAAAGCCCTGTGCCGGTAGCTTCATCAACTCCGTCAACAGGCCGTTGTGCTGACGAAACTCTCCCATGAGGCTCTACTGGATCAAGAGCTCATGGGATGTCATCAAGATGAACGTGTGCTAAACGCGGAGGCTCCGTACGTTCGGTGCTTGATCGGTTGGTTCGCGAAGAAATTCCACTACATCAACCGCGTCAATAGACGCTTCCGCTCCCGGTCTACGAGGGTACGTAGACACACTCTCCCCTCTTGTTGCTATTCATCTAGTAGATATATCTTGCGTGATCGTAGGAAATTTTTGAAACACTACGTTCCCCAACAGGAAGATGCGGCAGTGGATGCCGACGCGGAGAGGAGTACGAGGGTTCACTGGTTCGGCTGCGGTGTGAGGCTGCCGTCGTAGCAGAATAATAGGGGGTGTGACTGAGTAGAGGGATGGCCTGGCAAGCGTTGGGAGTAGTATGGGGTGATGAGGCCTGCGTGGCATCGCAACCGGCCATGGTAGGCAGGAGCATGAGGAACGACCGGCGCTGGTTTGGGCGGCTGGAGCAAGAAGACCAGAGGTTGAAGAAGCACTACGGTCGTTGGATGGACATCGTACGGTCACTAGAGCTATAATCGTGCATATTGACAAAGCCCTCCATCCCCGTCAACTTTGTAGGCCCACAAGTCAACCTCCCACTATACTGGGTCCCAGCTAGCAGGGGGAGTATTCATTTTTGTGTGTGCAATAAGGAGGCACTTCCTTGCGTGCGAAGATATAGCTGGTGGGTCCGAGCTGTCAGCGACGGTAACATTTTTTTCGCGAAATACAGAGGCCCATTCGGTGGGTCCCAGATGTCAGGTGGAGGAATAATTATTTTGCACGTAATAAGGAGGCATTTCCTTGCGTGCGGACATGGACCCAGCTGTCAGCCTCTCCACGTACAGTCCACTTCAGATGCATGTCGATCGTTGACCACGTTGACCAGGCCGCGCCGAGAGCACCAGGGCGATGGATGACGGCGAGGCCTAGGAAGGAAACGACACGGAGCCTGGGAAGACTCGGCAGTTGTTTCCCACGCGGAGGGGAGTACGACTGTACGAGGGTTTACTGGTTCGTGTGCCTCGCCGGAGAATAACAACAGGTGTGGGAGAGTAGAGGGATGGCTAGGCCAGTGATGGGAGTACGGTGGGCGGTGAGGCATGCGCGGTAGCACAGCCGGCCATGGGAAGGAGAGAGCAGGCAGTCCCGCCGGCGCTTGTTTGAGCGGCTGGAGCAGGAAGAGCAGAGATTGAAGAAGCACGACGGCCGTTGGATGGACATCCAACAGTCACTGCTTGTGCATCAACCTTTTTTTAGGAAAGCCTCAAATCTGTGGAAAACATCATACATCTCATCTGCCATTATTTCTAATAATTTACAGCCCATTTGCTAATTCTTAAGGTTTTTTTTGTAGCCCATATTCTTTTTGTTAGCATTACAGCCCATATTGTGGCCACGGTTAAAAAATATACGAAATTTTGCATTTTTCGGAGCGGTCCGAACTGTTTTTAATTCCGAAATTTCGAGTCACGTTCAAACTAATTTTAAAAATAAATATATATCAATATAAATCCAACAAATTGTCCACGCATAAAAATCAATGCCATTTAAAATCTCGAAATGAAGAAAAATAAATTTGAAACTAATTGCCGTATTGATGTGTTTTAAAAATGTACAGCCCATTTCTCATTAATGATAGGCCATTTTCTCGGCCAGCCGAATGAAAGCTCTCCTCATCTTGAAATATTTGCAGCCCAACAAGCCTGACAAAGCGACTTACTTGGCAAATCACAAAAAAAACTGGGCTGTGGCCGTGGACCCAGCTGTCAGCCACTCCACGTACAGTACTCTTCCGATGGAAGTCGGTCGTGACCACATTGACTACGCCGTGCCGAGAGCACCAAGGCGGTGGACGACGGCGAGGCCTAGGAAGGGGACGACGCAGAGCCGGGGAAGACGCGGCAGTGGATGCCCACGTGGAGAGGAGTACGAGGGTTCACTGGTTCGGCTGTGGTGTGAGGCTGCCATCGCGGCAGGGCCTGGCTAGCGGTGGGAGTAGTAGGGGGCGATGAGGCCTCAACGGCAGCACAGCCGTCCACTGGAGGCAGGAGCAGGCGGTCTCGTTGGTGCTGGTTTGGGCGGCTGGTGCAAGAAGAGGAGCGATTGAAGAAGCAGCAGGACCGTTCGATTCAAATCCAATGGTTACTACTCCTAGAATCGTTTGTTGACTAAGTTGACAAGCCCTGCGTACGCGTCAACTTAGTAGGCCCACATGTCAGCCTCCCAACCGGTGCGCCCCAGATGTCAGTGGGAGGAATCATTTTTTTCGCGTAATAAGGAGGCAGTTGATTGCGTGCGGCCAGGTCAGTGGAGGGAGTATGGTGGGCTGGGGAAGCCGACACGACATCACAGCGGGCCACAAGAGGAGGGAGCAGGCAGTCCTGCCGGCGCTAGTTTAGGCGGCTCAAGCAGGAAGATGAGAGATTGAAGAAGCACGTCGGCCGTTGGATGGACATCCAATAGTCACTGCTTCTAGAATCGTGTGTTGACTCACAAAGCCTTGCATAAACAAGTCAGCCTCGAAATCTGTGGCGTGTACAACCCATTTGCTATTATTTTTACAAATTTTACTCATTTTCTAATTCATATGGAATTTATTGCAGCCCATTTCCCTTTTTAGAATTGCTGCCCATTTTCTGGTCAGTACGAGGGTTAAAAAAATTAACTAAATATGTGGGAAATTTTGAAAATTCGCAAATTTTTCCTGGGGAACAAAATATTCTTAATCCAAAAATTAGTAGCCATACTAAAACAAATTTAAAAATAAATTAGTACTATGTCATGTTAAATCCAATGAAATGCGTATAAGATATATGTGAAGAACAAAAACAAAAAAGAAACTAATATCCTATTTGTTATAATTTTTTTGGAATTTTCAACCCCTTTTGATATTAATTTTAACAGACACTGACCATACTCTTTGGCCAGGCCGGAATGCATACCTCCTCGTCTTGAAAGATTTGCAGCCCAGTAAGTCGGAGAAAACAAATAGGCCTAGCTTGGATATTCTTCAAAAAGAAATACCGGGCTACCTATTTTCCCGAAGATAAAACTGCTGGGTTGGTCATGTTGTTAGACAGGCCACACAGACCGCACAACCCAGTTTATAGCCTGCTCCTCCGAATTACTTATTTATGTTTAGGGGATCATGAGCATGTACCTGGGCCGGATTCATGTGAGAGCCTCCCTTCCAGTTAATTATGGGCTTCTCGATTGGTCCTTCATTAGTGGGTTGCATGTTATCAACAAGTGGAAAATGTGTTCCGTACGAAAAATAGTATGCGCTACATACGATACGGGGCACTAAAGGATCAAACAGTGCAACGACTTCCAAAACATTGTGTTTGTCATTCTAATAACACATTTATTCAACCAACAGACGGAATATACTACTGATTGTACATTGAAAACAACAGCAACAGAAACCAGGGCTGAGGGTGCAACAGAAGCAGTAAGCAGGCCAGAAGAGTGAAGAAACATCTCTCTCTTCCAAACCAAACATCAGCCATCATTACAAAAGGGCTACCAAAAAAGAACAAGTGTATGCATCAAACTAAATAAAGATCCTACTACACAAGTGTACGCATCTAAGTAACTGGCTCAGTTAGACGTTACTATTTATTAAGCTGTGGAGATTGGCTGACGGCTTGAACCAGATGGGTGCCTGACGGGGGAAACTCCAGCCAGCAGGCCGAAGTCTGATACTTGCGACCGTCTCTCCTCGTTTGGGCTGCAGAGCGTGGCGGCACATATCAGGGTATGGTGCATGCAGAAATGAATGGTACGCTGTGTAGACATAGTTTTGCCTTATGAACGAAACCGCGTTGCCATCATGATCCTTGCCGTCGGTTATCTCCTAGTTAATCGGATAATTCAGTCCAACAAATAGAGAGCGTGTACCAAGGCTACTTACCAACCTCCAGTCAAAAATTCCTGAAGGCCCAGAGAAGCTGGGATCCTGCTCAAAGACCTTGCAGTGACTGTGATTGTATTCCGCGAAATAACACGTCTGATACGTGCGAACGATCATCAATCGTTCGCCGTCGTCTGATTGAGCCAGGAACCACCTGCAACTGCCATGCCGCTTTTCTTTGAAAGGTTCTAGGATTAGGAAGGGTAGGGACACCAGGCGGCCTACAACATCATATCAAGTTGGAGACAAATAACCCTAAAAAAGTTGGAGTCAAATAAAAAGGGGCTGTTGATGTAGTCCATCTTAAGAACAACATGTTATGAGCATGAATATTTTTTCAGTAAATGTCGACAGTAATATAAGCTAGCCATCGTGATATCATAGGAAAGTAACATACTGCTGTAATAGCCATTTGTAGCGATGACTGGAGTAGGCCAGCAATACGTCCAACCATAGAAGGAGTCGACAGCGTAAATGAAGGCCTTGTGTTCAATGGCATCAGAGAACCATGGAGCATGTATGATCCTGTGATGGGCGTGCAGTTTTATCCACTTACCGCAGTGACCTATCAGATAGGCGAGACCGTGGTTGAAGAACGCAATTAGCCTGAAGTCTTTATAATTCGCAGATCACTACTGGCCCTTGGCGAAGAACATCAAGTATGAGACGTGCTACCCGTTCACCGTGCCGGAGTCGCTGGAGGATCAGCGCCGCCTGCTAGTCTCGGAGGAGGACGACAGCGTCTTCCTCTTGATCGTGGGCAACGGCGAGGCCCGCGCAGGCCACCGCCACATCTCAGTAGTGTGCGTCAGAGGCGACCCCGCTGACGCTGACACTGACACGGGGCCGATGTATGGGTGCGTGCTCACTATTACTACCCCTCGGAGGTACGTGGGCAGCGACACTGGCTACGTCAAGCTGACTTGGACTCTACCGAGCTGGGACCTTCCCGCCGATGTGGACATGGAAGACGCACGGTATTATTTGACCCCCAACAATGTGCATGGGGAATCCAAGGAGGTTCACCTGGACATCTGCATTATCAAGTTAAATGTTGATCATTAGTCTTTGCTCAATGTAATCCGCTGTCTAAGCATGTGTAGACTTACATGCATGATCTTGCTCTATTGGAGTATCGTGCATGAATAAAAGTGTATCCATTTATGGTTTAGTCTAGAATCTTCCATGTATCAATTTTTACTACAGTACTGGTGAAAGACTTATGATCAACCATTTCTTACATATCCTCTGCCCCCTTCAAGTCATCCTGATTTAATCCCTCCATCTAGGTGTATAAGGGCATGGTTAATACTTAAATAGTATAGCCAACTGTTGACTATAGGAAAGTGCCATGTCATCTGCAGCCAACATGTATAACAATGGATACTCAAGAACCAATTCTTGAAGATCATTTCCTGCAAAGCACAATAAGAGTTATTTCTTCACAAGTTTGGATGCAGGTTGAATAGTTGAACGCTTTTGTTTGCAAAAGATACCTTTTTATCTATTTCACCCGGATGTTTGTGAGCTGTAGAGATGAAATAATATCCGAACAAACCTATTGATACCCGTTACAGATGAGATGACCCCCACATCCTTTGTCAAAATAAACAACTCCCCGATCAATGCATTTCACTCTTCCGTGCAACTCATGGGCACCATAGTATAGATTAGTATGACCAAAAATTGAAGTAACATTATATATAGTACGATAAATGATGATGCATGTCACCTAAAATTATATCATTGAAAACTATGTGCAAATATGAATCCAACGATATTGTTTTTGTTGACATGCACGAACATTTTGTTAGTTAAATCTTCAGTCAAATTCAATGGGGGATAAACCGCGACCGATGTAGTAGTACTAGTGTAGAGGGCGGCGCTGCACGGGAGTCTCACCCCGCTCATGGCGCGGCAGTAAAGCCGTCATATCACAAAACCCAACCACTCCCAGTAATAACTGGCCTGGTAAAGTAAACGTACAAGCAACCATCACATCCCTCCGTCTTTTTTTCATTTCGTCTCTCTGCATTTACTTTCTCCGGTTCATCTCGCACACTCGATCCCTATCTACTACTCCTAGTATCCCTAGCTACTACTCCTAGGGCCAGATCTTTTGGCGGCTTCCCCAGCTTTTCCCATAAGACTAGTCCAGTGGAGAGTAGCATTAAGGCGCCTCACTCATTTATTTGGGCTTCTAAACTAGTACTACTAGTAGTACCCCTGTCTTGGTTTATTCCTCACAATTGTAATTTGTGCTAAATTTTGACCAAAGATTTAACTGATGAAATATTAGTGCATGTGGCATGCACTAACATTTCATTAGTTAAATTTATGATCAAAATTTGACACATATTACAATGGGGACCAATAAACCAGGATGGAGGTACTTAGTAGTTATGGGATTACTAATCTAGAAGCCTAAAAGAACTGGCCCCTAGTAATCCTACTAGTAGTACTCCCTCCGTCTAGGTGTGTAAGTCACCTAAGGTGGAGCAGCGCGACCTAGGTGGCTGCGGATTGGAAGAGGCCAAAGAATCAGACCGAAAATGTGGCACCCCGGCTCAGAGCGACCAGTTTACCATGCATTTCCATCCCAAAGACCATGTCTTCTGGCAACACACAACATCTTGGTACAAAAAACAAACACTTTATTGACAATTAGCGGATCAAAGTTTACATTACATTAGGTAGCGAGGCCAAGCGGCACACACGGTGCGGCTGAACAATATGTACATTATTTAGTGAACATAAAAGGCCTCGGCTATTACATCTACGCGGCAGCGGAACGACTTCGTAGAGGAACTCCATAGCACAGGGACACCGATGTGGACACGACCTAGACTCGGACGGCACTCCTTTCCAGCGAGACTTTCCTAAAATCTGGCATGACACGCTAGGTCAGTACATTGAATGTACTTGCAAGCTTACAGCAAACATAAACATAATGACAAACAATATCATGATAATTATTCAATTTTTAAAATGCAACAACATACATATGTATGAATTTAAACAACATGCTGTGCTCATGCCTTTGTGAAAATAGTCCCTGGACTGACTTACCAACGGTGATCCTTCTTAACATACCAACTTGTCTATCTCAAAACAGTTTATCCTGTGATCTTTCCGGCGATCACAACCCTGACCAACACTTGGTCTCAAACATCTCGGTGGTCTTTCCACCATCTCTGATAGTGCAAAGTTCGTAACTTAGTGAGAAAATTTTTATTAAATGTTGACCCATGGTGTGACCTACTTTCGAGCGTGTCTGTGACCGTGGACTCGGCTATCGAGAGATTAATTACACTCTGTAGAGGTAGTGCACTGTACCCACACCACGGAACCCATGGCCTCGCTCTCCCATTCGGGTGGACCAACGGCGTAACGACGAAACCCCTCCATTGCCATGACAATCTCTCGGGCACTCCGACTCGTGTCCCATCGGAATAGTCCTGGGTGGCCCTATGCCTTCCAAAGGCACAACGACCACCGTCGTGGCCAAACCTAAACTGTCCCAAACGGGGACGCGGTACCATAATCTCAACAACAGGCACACAAGGTTACGTCTACTTACCGGGCCAGGCTACGGCACGCCCATATCCTTCCCTAGTTGGAGGTACCGACCAGAGGCATGACAACGGACCCTATAAAGGCCTTCCCATAAAGGCAAATGTGGTTGCACTGGCAAATATTCGATTCGGTGGCACCATGACCCGGTCAACGCGATATTCAAGTTGAGTTATTAGTTGGTTCAACTTAAAATTAACCGGTGTCATAAAATGCCATGCAAATGCAACACAAAATATACATCTTCATAAAGAACTGAGTCAGCTCTACCACACTAAGCATAAGCATCAACAACTTCTACTACTCCTCTGGTTAGGATATAATCTCAATTAAAACAGAATCTTTTCTAGCAAAATTTTATGATATTTCTTGTGCAAGAAAATGACTCCAAATAATTATTTATATCCGTAAGCATAATTAGTTCTTCATAAGACAATCTTTCTTCTAGTTACATTAACAACTTAATCACTTCGAACTTTCTGTAAACTAAATATAATAACTAAAACAAGCAACCAACAGAATAAAAATAATAGTAGTGATTTATATCCATGGATTAAATCATTCATTCAAGTTGGAAAATCACAAATATTGAAATGGCACCATGAAAATATTGTTGTGGCTTGCCTTAGTGCAAATGAGGTTCGCAAGCCGCCTGGTGATCCTCAAGACAAGCTTCTTCTTCTGAAAAGATTTAAAAGCACAAGGAGAAAACATCAAGAACCCTTCTGAAATTCACCAGAAAATCTACACAGCACAGAAACTGCTCCTTTTTGGTGTGCTGCAAGATTTCTTTACAAAGAACACAATGCAAAAAGAATCAATTCATTTGGACTTATTGTTCAAAAGTCATTGCTGTTTGAAGCTTTCTGGAATATATATGAATTTGAATTTAAATAAACAGACTGGGGAAGGGGTGATGTAGAAGGCATAAAGCCTCAGGGCGCCACACACGTATCGCTTCACGCGTGTACAGAGTAGCTCACTAGCGGGAGGGGGAAACAGAGGCGGCCGCGGCTTCGCCGGAGCGCACGCCAGCGACGAGGACTCCTTGGCCTAAACGAGAGGGAGGGATCTAAAGACGGGGGTGGACGCGCACTTGCTCGTACCCGTAGCGTAGCTAGGGGTGGTCGGACGACGTCGGAATCGACCTCGCAAGCGGAGGGAGAGCGGGGTGGTCGTCGAAGACGAAGACGACGACGAGCAGCGATGACTCCAGAGGCTCCAACTAGGTGGAACAACACCACCAGAGAGTGGCAGAGGCTCTGGAAGGGTTGCCCCGGCCTGAGAGGGGCTGGAGCTACCGTGACGACCCAAGGGGATCGTCGGCGAGCTCAGTCTCGGGGACGGCGGCCTACGGCCTGCCCGGCCGGGCTACGGTTTCGTACGCAGTTGTGGGGTGTGTGGGAGTGGAGTGTGGTGCCCGAGAAGGCTGGGAGGGGCTCCATTTATAGGCAAGCCGCGAGGGGGGGTCGGGGCTCCGTCGGCGACACCTGGACACTGCGCCCGGCAACGAACGACGTTAGTGAGAGGGGAAGAAGGCGACGTAGCTCACGCGAGGACTGTGGACTAACGGAGACGAGCACATGATCAAGGGGAAGGCGACGAGCACAGTGCACAACGCACTGTTACTTTGGCCGGACCGTGCCCATGCTCGCTACGGTGAGCTCCGGTGTCGGCGAGCTCTAGGAGGACTTAATGGAGTTGAGACGAGGATTGTGGCGAGGTTTGGCATGCTACGGCAGGGGGGAAGCGAGCACGCGCGAAACAGAGCGCTCGGCGGCACTCAGAGCACGTCGACTAGTAGGCTGGCATGGTGCACACACGTGGGCACCGCGTGAACTCTGCCTCCAGGCCAGCTTGTGTCCAAAGATCATGTCTGGCGTGTCGTTCGTGGTAGTTTTGAAGGTTACCATGATTTTGTTTGGACCCAGACGGAGTAGAAGAGATTTCACAAGCCTGGTAAGGTTCTGAGCAGCAACTTCGCAAGTTTACTGAGGTCAACTGGCTGCGAGTTGGGAGCTGCGCTTTGGAGTCTAGCCATAAGTTACTAAGGTGAAGATGCACAAGAAATTTTAGCTACAATGGAGCAAGTAAAATGGTAGTTGCTGTAGAAACTACCAATTCTGCCCAGAACAGAAAATATTTTCTGTAGCAAAAATATTACAAAAAGAGGTGCAATAGTTTTGCTCAGGAAGGTGTCCTAGGGTTCAAAGAATATTTGTGAATTTTCTCAGATTTTTGTGCGCAAGAAAAGTTGGGGTTGCTTTGGAGCACAATGAGCTAACTAGGCTTTTAGAGGGAAAAATGAATATTTTTCAATAAAAAAATATATTCCAACTATTATTTTAGGGTGAAACAGAGAGGAAAAGATGATTTGAGATGGAGATGAGGCACTTGGGTGAAAGCCAAGGGTACCCAACTGTTTAGGTCCATATGAAAACATTCAGAAATTCCAAGTTTCAAACTCAATCCAAATGAAACTCAGGCAAATAAAAGAGGGCAAAAATCAGGCTGTCACAGAAAATTTGTCCAATCGCCGCGCCACTTTTTTCCTTCTAAACCAAACGGAGATTAGCAATGAATCCCTAATTAATAGGGCTGCCGTTTCAGCCAACCCATGCAGGCCCATTGACGTGCATGCAAAATGGGGTCAATCCCTCCCCTAATAAACATGTTCCTTCTCTACATGCATAGGTCGCTCATTCTCTCCCGCATTAACTCCCTCCCTCGCGTGGTTCATCCAAAAAAATTGCTCGCTGATCAACGAGGCAGTGAGGGGAACAAGGACGGAATTTAATACATTGCGCCTAAGTGTTTTGGGAATATCTGATTTTCGTAAGGTGACTTACACACCTAGATGGAGGGAGTAGCACTCAAGTTGGAATTCCTATTGCATGGCACAACTTGTTAGGAAAAAAATTCGATACAGGGTGTAGGAAGCGGTTTGGGAATTTGCATGCCTTTCCGACCAGTGAGATACTCCGTACAAAGTACAACAGAGAAATAACCATAGAGAAGGAAGCTAAAAGTAAACAATCAAACGAGCATTTTTGCATTTGTTTTGCATTGAATCGTTTCACAAGCTTGACCAGTGTTGTTTTTCTACTTTTACAAAAACCGCATAGTAGTGTTAAAACGTGCATTTGCACGTACATAAGTAATAGTAGTACTCCCTCCGTCTAGGTGTATAAGTCTTCCCTCTTTCCTGGTCACGGTGCACAACCAAATATGACTTATTGACCTGGACGGAGGGAGTAGCACAGTCTGCAAGCATATATAGAGAGAGACGTGTAGTGCAATAGTATATAGTAAAGTTTGTGCTATATGCACATACTTACAAAATGCGTACGAATACACAAGGTTTCCAAACTTTCCCTTTTACATACTTAATTAAGGACGCTAATAATTCCTGAACGTTCGGGATTTATCATTTGCTTCCCAAAACTAATGAGATCGCCTTACGAAACAAAAATTATACTCCTACTAAAAGCCACGGCGCTCGCAGGAGCACTTGCAGCGCGCCACGAGTGCTCTGGTGCGCGGCCGTTTCCCAGCGCGCCGACACAATGCCTCTTCCTCAGCCTCGCAACTCACGAGGTGCTGATTGGCGGCTTGCTGGCGGGCGAGCGCGATCTCACCGGTGTGGTGATCCGGCACCAATAGGTACTCCTCCTGGCTGGAAGCGTGCACCCGTTCCACGTACCGCCAAGCGTAGATGAGGCGCTTGGGCCCGACTGGACTCAGGGATTTGGCACGGGCTTCCTGCGCCACCCTCACGGCCCTCGCACGAGCCTTCTGCCAAAGAGACAATTACCTGACTCTCTGGGACGCGACATAGGCCTGCCAGGTAGCTTCTCCCGCGGTGCGCTTCTCTTCCTCGGCCTTCTTCTCCGCCTCTATTTTGGCGCGCTCTGCTGGAGGCAAAGCCTCCCACAAGGCGACTTCCATTTCTTTCCAAAGCTCCTCTAGGCTGGGGGGCTCGGCGGGCGGCGCGGCGTTCTCCTCGTAGCGGGGAGCCGACGTGTCCTCCGACGCGCATGCTGGCGAGATTGGGAACGCCGACGCGTCCACCTCAACGCATCGCAGCGAGGAGCGAAACGCCGACGCGACCACCTCGACGCGTTGCAGCGAGGAATGGAACGCCGACGCATCCTCCTCGACTAGTGGCGGCGAGGAATGGAACGGCAACGCGTGACCGTCCACGCAGTGCAGCGAGGGGCGCCTAGGGCTTGGGAGGGGCGATGCCATGGTGGTCGACTTGAGAGGGAGGGGGAGGAGATTGCGATGAACGTGAGCGTTCTTCCGAATGTCATGGGAGGTGCAGTATGTATAGCGAGCAATGGCACGCCTACGTGAGATATGGACTGTGCTGCACTGACTTAACTGCAGGTCAAGTTGCGTCACTGACATGTGGGCCAGACCCCTGTTGGGCCCATATGTCAGTGACCCAATGCACCTGAAGTTAAGTAACTGAAAGTAGCGTCCCGGGTGGAGTGGTGGGACCGCCGGAGTTAGAAGAAGAGTCTGGCAGGCATATTGTTTCCACACATGGAGAGGAAAAGATTTGGAGACGAACGGGCTTCCTGCAGGTATGGGGAACGGTGCATAAAGTCTCATCTTGCATGCCGGGCTACGTATATTCTCAAGTCATTAAAAACATACACACCCCACACATGTCCATATTTCAAGGTGCACTAAATTATTGCATCCGATGGTTAAGGCTAGCCATAATGGTGGTATCTTAGCTGGTACTCCCTTCGATCCTTTATACTCTGCGCATAACTTTTTTCTTTTTTTCCCAAATGCTCTGCGCGATCCCCTTGAGTAGCGCACCTTTCCCAGCCTGCCCCTACCTTTCCGCTTCGCTAGCAATTAATCTCCTTAATTCGCGCAACTTCCTAGTTTGCATGCAGATACATAAGCGGAGGAGAGAGAGATTACGTGTGACATGCATGGAGGGATTCAGGCGACTAGTACTCTAATCCATGCAAAAGCAGGGGCAAACTTGTCCAGAAAATTTCGAACGGGCCTCTCCTTGGTATGCGAGCTACGAGTTATGCGCAAAGTAAAAAACAAACGGAGGGAGCATCATGCACACGGGAATAGCAAACAAGCCGGCATGGCGTGCGAACTGGCCGAAGGTCGTGGGAGGCACGACGGTTGAAGGAATTAATTGAATTTACACACAAGCCGGCATGGCGTGCGAATAGGCAGAAGCTATACCGTCAGGACTACGGTATGGGTCTAGTAGACATGACATCTAGTAGGTCTCGCATAGTTCTCGAGAACTCTTTGGGGGCTTGCAGCCGTTTATACACCGGGCAAGCCAGCAACCCCACACTGTTCGCACGCCCTACTCGTCCCCATCTTCTAATAGTACAATACTTTACAACAGTTTGCTCCCAGTCGTCCCGTCAATCCTAACCCTCCTCCCAAAGCCGTGGCGTCCCAAATCTCCATGATCGGCGATGAGTACAAGGTTAGAACCGTCACCGGTGATGAGTTTGACGTCATCTACGCCCGTTCTTCCGCAACGATGAAAGATTGCCTTGCTCGCTTCAAACGCATGTTCGAAAACTCAAATGATGAGTGGGTCGCTGGGCTAGATGTTGAGTACACCACAGTCCTGGGAAGCGAGAAGAAACTAAAGGAGGCAGAGAAGAAGAAGCCCGTCGTGATCAAGGTTTGCGTGCATGACTTATGCTTGGTCTACCACATATGCCATGCCGACGTTGAGTGCGAGGAATTTAAGAAGTTCCTCAAGGGCGGCCGAGTCAAATTCATTACTGTAGACTTTAGGAACGACAAGAAAATCCTGGGTCGGATAGGCCTCGTTGTAGGCAAGCCCTTCGATCTCCAGAAGGAGAGCCTGGTGTCCTCCTCTCAGTCTTCAATGCTGACCCTGGCAGCAGCCATGATTGATCGTTCGTATGCTAAACTGAAGAAACCTCACCACGAGTTTCATCATGCATGGGAGTCGAAGACATTAGCTGAAGATCACATCCTGTATGCAGCAATGGATGCCTACCTTTGTTTAAATATCTACAAGCGTTGGATGAAGAAGCAGAGCCCAGTGTCCGGTTCAAGCAAAGAAGCATCGATGAAGAGGAAGAGCAAGAGGGACGAGGACGAAGTCGAGGACGTGGACTCGGACTCCGAGTAGGTGGTAGTGCCGTCGCTCATGCCGGTTCTACTGCATTGTCAAGCGGACTAGTTGCTTAGTTTATTTTCAAGGTTGTTTTGTGTAGAGGCCCCAACAGAACTATGTTTATGTTCTTTCTCGTTATATGAACTCTTTAGTATGTACAGTAGTACTAGTACTATGTCTTACTACTGTTCTTCTTGCAGTTGGTACTACTGCTCGTATCTTCGTGTTCCTACTGTTGTTAATCTGTTCGTACTAGTAGTATAATTTGGGTGAGTCGAATTGTGAAAGAAGTTTGACAGAGTGAAGGAAGTAGACAGCATGGTGCCCATGATCTATCTTATGAGTGTTGGGTGTGGAATGCAGTTCGCCGGAAAAAATGGATCGTGCCCGGGGTTAAACGGATGTCGGGGGTGGGGGGGGGAGCATGTGGGTGGCAGGCGGTTCAGGGGAGGGCGCGGCGGCGGCGGCTGGCGGTTAGGCGTGTGGCGGGCTGAGAAGATGAACTGTGCATCTATTTCAGAGGTTGAAGAAGCCCTTCTAGCCATCCATGTTGCATCAAACGGCTCACAAGAGTCGACTGACCCAAATTGCTCCTTCAGATTGCAGGATCCACGTGGCATTAAAGGTCTCGAAGGTAGATTCCACGTCCGCACCCGGTTTGCAGGCTCGATGCGCGCGTGATCGGCTTTCACCGTGACAGCCACCATGCACGCCTCCTCCGTGCGGTCAGAGATGACAATGACACGCTAGTTCCTCCTCGTCGGTGTGCTGGAGCACGCGCTCGTCCTCCTCTTCGTACGCTGTGTTCATAGACGCGGCTCCACCAGCTGCTCGCGTGCTTGGCAGCGCGGCGGCATCACGAGGAGGGACTGCATACGACGTGAGTGGGCGAGCCTTTGGCTTGGTGGCGACACGGCGGTGATGGGCGAGAAATTGTTGGCCGGAGCAGGAGGACGCCGGCATGCTGATACGTCTCCAACGTATCTATAATTTTTTATTGTTCCATGCTATTATTTATGATGTTTTGGATGTTTAATGGGCTTTGTTATACACTTTTATATTACTTTTTAAACTAACCTATTAACCCAAAGGCCTAGTCCAGATTGCTGTTTTTTGCCTATTTCAGGGTTTTACAGAAAAGGAATATCAAACGGAGTCCAAACGGAACGAAACTTTGGGAGAGATATTTTTGGAGCAAAATACACACGGGAGACTTGAGAACCACGGAACATGTGTGAGGTGGCATCCACGAGGGTGGGGGACCCCCCCCCCCTACAGGGCGCGCACCCCTGCCTCATGGGCCCCACGTCTGGCCCCCAGTGCCCTCCTTCTTCCTATATATATCTACGTACGCCGAAACCATCAGAACAACAGAAAAAACCCTAGTTCCACCGCCGCAACCTTCTGTTCCCGTGAGATCCCATCTTGGGGCCTGTTCCGGAGCTCGGCCGGGGGGGGGGGGGATCTTCCACGGAACGCTTCTACATCATCATCATCGCCTCACCATGAGTTGTGAGTAGTTTACCAGAGACATTCAGGTCCATAGCTAGTATCTAGATGGCTTCTTCTCTCTCTTTGGATCTCAATACCAAGTTCTCCTCGGTATTCGAAGAGATCTATTCGATGTAATCTCTTTTTGCGGTGTGTTTATCGAGATTTGATGAATTGTGGGTTTATGATCATGATTATCTATGATAAATATTTGGTTCTTTTCTAAACTATTTATGTATGATTATAATATCCTTGCAAGTCTCTTCGAATTATTGGTTTGGTTTGGCCTACTAGATCTATAGTTCTTGCAATGGGTGAAGTGCTTGGCTTTGGGGTAAATCTTGCGATGTCCTTTCCCAATGACAGTAGGGGCAGCAAGGAACGTATTGTATTGTTGCCATCGAGGATAAAAATATTGGGTTTATATCACTATGTTTGAGTTTATCCCTCTACATCATGTCATCTTGCTTAAGGCGTTACTCTGTTCTTATGAACTTAATACTCTAGATGCATGATGGATAGCGGTCGATGTGTGGAGTAATAGTAGTAGATGTAGAATCGTTTCGGTCTACTTGTCTCGGACGTGATGCCTATATATTATGATCGTGCCTAGATAGTCTCATAAGTATTCGCTTTTCTATCAATGGCTCGACAGTAATTTGTTTACCCACCATAGAATATCGCTATCATGAGAGAAGCCACTAGAGAAAACTATTCCCCCCGGGTCTATTCTCAACATATCAGTCTACAATCTGCTTTACTTTTCCGCTTTTACTTTCTGTTCTTATATCCAAAAATACCAAAAATATCAAACTATCATCTCTATCAGATCTCACTTTCGTAAGTGATCGTAAAGGGATTGACAACCCCTTATCGCGTTGGCTGCGAAGTTCTTATTTGTTTGTGCAGGTGTGAGGGACTCGCGCGTGGTCTCCTACTAGATTGATACCTTGGTTATCAAAAACTAAGGGAAATACTTACTCTACTGTGCTGCCTCACCGTTTCCTCTTCGAGGGAATACAACGCAAGCTCGAGAAGTAGCAAGAATAATTTCTGGTGCCGTTGCCGGGGAGGCTTACAAAAAAGTCATAAACCAAGTACCTATCGCAAACCCTTATCCTTCGCATTACATTTTTTTCCTCTCGATTTCCTCTCCCCCACTTCACCCTTGCCGTTTTATTTGCCCTTCTTCTGCCGTGTGTTTATCGTTCGCTTGCTTCTTGTTTGCTTGTGTGTTGGATTGCTTGCTTGTCACTATGGCTCAGAACAATACCAAATTGTGTGACTTCTCCAATACCAATAATAATGAGTTTATTAGCACTTCGATTGCTCGTATTACCGATGCTGAATCTTGTGAGATCAATGCTGCTCTGTTGAATCTTGTTATGAATGATTAATTTTCCGGCCTTCCTAGTGAAGATGCCGCTACCCATCTAAATAACTTTGTTTATTTGCGTGATATGCAAAAGAAAAGGGATACAGATAACGATATTGTTAAACTGAAGTTATTTCCGTTTTCACTTAGAGATCGTGCTAAAACTTGGTTTTCCTCTTTGCCTAGAAATATTATTGATTCGTGGAATAAGTGTAAAGATGCTTTTATCTCTAAGTATTTCCCTCCTGTTAAGATCATCTCTATTAGAAACGATATTATGAATTTTAAGCAACTAGATCATGAGCATGTTGCACAAGCTTGGGAGAGAATGAAATTAATGATACGTAATTGCCCTACGCATGGTTTGAACTTATGGATGATTATTCAGAACTTTTATGCTGGCTTGAATTTTGCTTCTAGAAATCTTTTAAATTCGGCCGCAGGAGGCACTTTCATGGAAACTACCTTAGGAGAAGCTACCAAACTCTTAGATAATATTATGGTTAATTTTTCTCAATGGCACACTAAAAGATCTACTAGTAGAAATGTGCATGCTATTGAAGAGATTAGTGTTTTGAGTGGAAAGATGGATGTACTAATGAAATTATTTGCTGCTAAGAGTGCTTCTTCTGATCCTAATGACATGCCTTTGTCCACGTTGATTGAAAATAATAATGAATCTTTGGATGTGAATTTTGTTGGTAGGAATAATTTTGGTAACAATGCTTATAGAGGAAACTTTAATCCTAGGGCTTTTCCTAGTAAATCCTCTAATAACTATGGTAATTCCTACAACAACTCTTATGAAAAAATGCTTTCTGAATTTGAAACTAGTGTTAAGGAGTTTATGAATTCGCAAAATAATTTCAATGCTATGCTTGAAGAAAAAATGCTTAAGATTGATGAATTGGCTAGAAGCGTGGATAGAATTACTCTTGATGTTGATTCTTTGAAACTTAGAACTATCCCACCTAAGCATGATATCAATGAGTCTCTCAAAGCCATGAGAATTTCCATTGATGAATGCAAAGAAAGAACCGCTAGGATGCGTGCTAAAAGAGAGAATTATGTAAAAGCGTGTTCTTCTTGTTATCATGAAAATATAGATGAAGATCTGAAAGTTATTGATGTGTCTCCTATTAGATCCTTGTTTTCTAGTATGAATCTTGATAAACATAGGATTGGAGATAAGTCTACTTTAAGGTGTTAAAATGATTCAGAGTTTTTAGATCTTGATGCTAAAATTGTTAAAAGTGGGAGTGAAGAGATTAAAACTTTGCATAGTGATGAACCCACTACTTTGGATTTCAAGGGATTCGATTATGATAATTGCTCTTTGATTGAATGTATTTCCTTGTTGCAATCCATACTAAACTCTCTGCATGCTCAAAATAAAGCTTTTAACAAACACATAGTTGATGCTTTGATGCAATCATATGAAAAAAACATGAATTAGAAGTATCTATCCCTAGAAAGCTTTATGATGAGTGGGAACCTACTATTAAAATTAAAATTAAAGATCATGAATGATTTGCTTTTTGTGATTTGGGTGCAAGTGTTTCCACTATCCCAAAAACTTTGTGTGATTTGTTAGGTTTCCATGAGCTTGATGATTGTTCTTTAAATTTGCATCTTGCGGATTCTACTATTAAGAAACCTATGGGAAGGATTAATAATGTTCTTATTGTTGCCAATAGTAATTATGTGCCCGTAGATTTCATTGTTCTTGATATAGATTGCAATCCTTCATGTCCTATTATTCTTGGTAGACCTTTCCTTAGAACGATTAGTGCAATTATTGATATGAACGAAGGAAATATTAGATTCCAATTTCCATTAAGGAAAGGCATGGAACACTTTCCTAGGAAGAAAATTAAATTACCATATGAATCTATTATGAGAGCCACTTATGGATTGCCTTCCAAAGATGGCAATACCTAGATCTATCCTTGTATCGTGCCTAGCTAGGGGCATAAAACGATTGCGCTTGTTGGGAGGCAACCCAATTTTATATTTTTAGTTTTTGCTTCTGTTTAGGAATAAATACTACATCCAGCTTCTGTTTATATGTGGTTTTGTGTTCTAATTAGTGTTTGTGCCAAGTAGAACATTTGGGAAGACTTGTGTGAAGTTTATAAGACCTTGTTGTGAAAAACAGAATCGTTAGCACTCGCTAGAATGGTCACCAGATTTTACTGGAGTGTAATATTTAGTTGATTCTCAATACAGTAGGTTTAACACCAATATAAACAAAGAATGAATTCATTACAGTACCTTTGAGTAGTGGTTTGTTTTCTTATACTAACGGAGCTCAGGAGATTTTTGCCTAAGTTTTGTGTTGTGAAGTTTTCAAGTTTTGAGTATTGCTTTGATGGACTATGGAACAAAGAGTGGCAAGAGCCTAAGCTTGGGGATGCCCAAGGCACCCCAAGGTAAAATCCAAGGACAATCAAAAGCCTAAGCTTGGGGATGCCCAAGGCACCCCAAGGTAAAATTAAAGGACAACCAAAAGCCTAAGCTTGGGGATGCCCCAGGAAGGCATCCCCTCTTTCGTCTTCATCTATCGGTAACTATACTCGGAGATATATTTTTATTCACCACATGATATGTGTTTTACTTGGAGCGTCAAGTATAATTTGAGTCTTTGCTTGTTAGTTTGCGATAATTATCCTTGCTGGACACACCTTTTTGAGAGAGTTAAATATGGCCTAGGAATTGTTAGAACACTATATGGGCTTCACTTATATCTTTTGAGTTGACTAATTTTTGCTCTAGTGCTTCACTTATATCTTTTAGAGCACGGTGGTGATTATATTTTTTAGAAATTGTTCATCTCTCATGCTTCACTTATATCCTTTTGAGAGTCTATTAAAAAGGCATGGTAATGTGCTTTGGCTATAAAACTAGCCTTCACATGATAGACCTCCAAGATCAATGTAGTAAAAACTTTCACACTAAGTGCATTGAATATGATGAGAAGTTGGATGCTTGATAATTGTTTTGAGATATGAGGATAGTGATATTAGATTCATGCTAGTGGAGTTATTATGAAATTGATAAATACTTGTGTTAAAGTTAGTGATTCCCGTAGCATGCGCGTATGGTGAACCGCTATGTGACGAAGTTAGAGCATGAGGTATTTGTAGAGTGTCCTCTTTTGTGTGGAGGTCGGGGGTGCGCGATGGTTAACTCCTACCAACCTCCCCCTAGGAGCATGCGTTGATTGCTTTGTTTTGAAGACTCATAAATTTTTGCAATAAGTATATGAGTTCTTATGACTAATGTTGAGTCCATGGATATTACGCACTCTCACCCTTCCACCATTGCTAGCCTCTCTTGTACCGCGCAACCTTCGCCGGTACCATACACCCATTATATATCCTTCCTCAAAACAGCCACCATATATCTTCCTCAAAACAGCTACCATACCTACCTATCATGGCATTTCCATAGCCATTCCGAGATATATTGCCATGCAACTTTCCACCGTTCCGTTCATGTGACACGCATCATATTGTCATATTGCCATGCATGATCATGTAGTTGACATCGTATTTGTGGCAAAGCCACCATGCATAATTTTTCATACATGTCACTCTTGATTCATTGCATATCCCGGTACACCACCGGATTCATATAGAGTCATACTTTGTTCTAGTATCGAGTTGTAAATCAATAAAAGTGTGATGATCATCATTATTAGAGCATTGTCCCATGTGAGGAAAGGCTAATAAAAAAAGCGATGGCCCCAAAAAAATTATAGAGTGGGGCTAAAAAAAAGAGAGAAAGCACCTCCAAAAAAATGAGAGAAAAGAGAGAAGGGACAATTGCTACTATCCTTTTCCACACTTGTGCTTCAAAGTAGCACCATGTTTTTCATGATAGAGAGTATAATGCTTAGTCACTTTCATATACTAGTGGGAATTTTCATTATAGAACTTGGCTTGTATATTCCAACGATGGGCTTCTTCCAATGCCCTAAGTCTTCATGAGCAAGCAAGTTGGATGCACACCCACTTAGTTTATTTTGTTGAGCTTTCATCCATTCTTAGCTCTAGTGCATCTGTTGCATGTCAATCCCTACTCACTCACATTGATATCTATTGATGGTCATCTCCATAGCCCGTTGATGCGCCTAGTCGATGTGAGACTATCTCCCTCTTTTTTGTCTTCTCCACAACCACCTCTCTATTCCACTCATGGTGTTATGTCCATGGCTCACGCTCATGTATTGCGTGAAAGTAGAAAGGTTTGAAAGAATAGAGTATGAAAACAAGTGCTTGGCTGAAATCGGGGTTGTGCATGATATGAATATTTTGTGTGATGAAGAGGGAGCATAGCCAGACTATATGATTTTGTAGGGATAACTTTCTTTAGCTATAGTATTTTGAGAAGACATGATTGCTTTGTTAGTATGCTTGAAGTATTATTATTTCTTATGTCCATATAGACTTTTGTCTTGAATCTTTCAGATCTGAACATTAATGCCACAATTAAGAGAATTACATTGAAAACTATGTTGGTTAGCATTCCACATCAAAAATTCTGTTTTTATCATTTACCTACTCGAGGACGAGCGGGAATTAAGCTTGGGGATGCTTGATACATCTCCAACGTATCTATAATTTTTTATTGTTCCATGCTATTATTTAGATGTTTTGGATGTTTAATGGGGTTTGTTATACACTTCTATATTATTTTTGGGACTAACCAATTAACCCCAAGGCCCAGTCCAGATTGCTGTTTTTTTGCCTATTTCAGGGTTTTACAGAAAAGGAATATCAAACGGAATCCAAACGGAATGAAACTTCGGAGAGATATTTTGGGAGCAAAATATGCACGGGAGACTTGAGAACCACGGAATAGGGCTGAGGTGGCGTCCACAAGGGTGCCCCCACCTACAGGGCGCGCCCCCTGCCTCGTGGGCCCCACGTCTGGCCCCCGGTGCCCTCCTTTTTCCTATATATTGTAGCGACCACGATCCGAATGGGCCGAAGTCTCTGTGTTCTGTGTCATTCCTGGATCAGTATGCTGACACACACAGTACAAACATGATTTATAACAGTGGTAAATCACATGTATTAAGTAACGTAAATACTATTACCTCAATCGATCATAGCGGAAGCAACAAAGGTCGTGGATTCCCATCAACACCAATGGCAAAGTTGAGTGTAGAAACCGTAACCCCTAACGTATCACTTACTCGTCGTAAGATAATCGTGTAACATGAGACGTTGCAGCCACAGAGGGTCAGTACATTGAATGTACTGGCAAATTCACACTATAATGATAATGATGAGCAAAGCCTACAACTACATGCATATTTGGCTGGTGGAGGCTGTAAGGGTAAAGTTTTTGCGTAAAGCCAATTTTTCCCTACTTCAAAGGAATATATTTTAATTAACTATCATGGTAGTTGAAACATTGTTGAGAAGATAGACATCCTTTCAACCCCAATTAAAAATAATCATTAAACCCAACAATATTAAATTAGAGAGTGATGAGATCAACAAATAATCCACTTATAGATACTCAAAGATGTCCATAACCAGGGACATGACTACTCATGAATAGTTTGTACACTCTGCAGAGGTTTGTGCACTTTTCCCACAAGACTCGATCGCCTTCGTTTCGTTTCTCGCACTGCATGGTGTTTGAGAAACGGATGACCGAGACACAGTCTTTCCGAAGAGGTCCCCTTAACCAGATAGATAGGCCGGTACCACCTATAATCCCCCTACATCTGCTAGCCCATCATGGAGAGGTTTCCCACAACTTACTCAACTATGCCAGAGCCCATATTGGCATGTGGTTGCACATGGAAGTATCTAGGCATGAAATATTATATGATCCCTTTGAGCCTGGGTGGCATTCCAATAGGACAATCACACGGAAACCCCGGGATTTCCTAGGACAACACTAGCATCACCAGGTGTCCGGGCAATCCACTGGTTCACTCCCAGGGTTCCCCAAACCAATCCACCCAGATGTGCATTCAAGTAGCCACCTTAAGTTGAACCATTAATTAACATCTCACATCTGTCATGGATTTCACTCAAACCCACCCCACGTCTACGAGCATAGCATATCAACCTAAGCAAACGTAGAAGTAACTCCCAAGGGTTTGAAAATAATGCAGGTAATAGGTTCTACCTCAATCTACTTCCCAGTCCCACAAGTTAATTGATCCTACTGATGTAATCTGTTTGAGGATATAACTAATGCAATGAAAACTGGGTATTGGAAAAGTATGATCAAAGTGTGAACTTGCCTGCAATGTTGATGAAGATGATTCGCACTCAAAACTCTTAATAGATCTACTCGTCACACTCTGGTCAATCTATCGTAAGCAAGCAATAGTAACCACACATAAGCAATCACTCAGAAAGATCAGACAGAGCGAATAAACACTTCGAAAAACTTCGAAAACACACGAATGACTCTTGAAACACAAAACAATTTCCAACAGTACCGAAATTATGTGAATTTGGCCTTATCAGAAAGTTTAGGTCAAGAGCTTCGATTTGCAAAAGGAATCAACTGAAACGGAGTTACGAAACTCAAGTTATGTTCAAACAAAGTTCAAATCTAAAGCTAGTTGAATTCAAATTTTAAAATTTTCAAAAACATGTTGAAGTTGTATTACTGGAAAGAGGGCTTCGTAACGAAGACGTGGGCATTGGTTTCGTTGGATTTGGACTAACCGGTAAAAGTTAAGGCCGTTTGAAGTTTAGGGGCTAATCTGTAAAAGAAATATTTACCTCTAAGTCCCTGGCCGAAACTAAACAGGAAATAAAAGTTAAAGTATGAACGTTCACTGCTGAACCCAAAACGACGAACGCTCTCTAAATAGATCTAATAAAAAACTGAAGAAAACCTAATCTAACCAAAAAAAACGGACCGGGGTTTTACCTAGGGTTTTTCTCAAAGGAACCTCCGGTTCGGGCGAACCGGACCGAGGCAGATCGGATTCCGGCCGGCGATGCTGCGGCGGCGACGCTGGGCGTTTGCTGCGAGGAGCGGGGCGGCGCGGTGGTGGGGCTGCGGCGGCGGCGTGGAGCTGCGAGGCAGCAGTGGCAGAGCAGCGCAGCGGCGACGGCAGAAGCAGGCAGCAGTGGCGGCGGCAGAAGCAGGCAGCAGCGGCGGCGGCGAGCAAAAGCGGTGGCGGCGACGGGATGCGCGCGGCGGCGCGAGGCGAGAGGAGGGGAGAGAATGGGCGGTGGCGACATCTCTTATAAGGTGGGAGGCAGACCAACTTGGAGGAGGGGGCACGGCTTCGGTGGCCTGGCGCGGCACAACGCCGAGGCGGCAGCGGTGTTCGTCGTGCGGGAGGAGGAAAGGGGGTCGGGGTGAGTTGGGCCTGCGGCCTGGTAAAGCTGGGCCGGCCCAGGTTCGGCGAAGGATATTTTTTTAACAGAAAGAAAAACGAATAAAAGCAAAATAACTAAAAATATCCTATAGGCATATTTTATATCAGAATTTGCAGAAAAATAAGCCCTACAACATGAACATTTTACTACTGTCAAATAAAATGCCCACAAAATCTAATAAATCAAAAGGTCCTACTGTTGCAATTAAAAACCAAATAAAATCACTTTAAAATACAAAAAGGAATTCAAATATCTTTCTCTCCAATTTTTCTGTTGTAGGGAATCAGGTTACCCTATTTTCCATGTAATTTATTTTTGGAGAAAAATAATTTGAACAAAAACCAAATAACTCAATATTGGTAATTGAGTTCCAGAAAATTTCAGAAAAACTTCCAACTCATATTTCCTATAATTTGAAGAAGTCATTTTATCTTCTCTCTGGAAAATCATTGAGTCGCATAGAGTTTCTGAATAGGGAATATTTTGAGGATGAAATTCAAAATCCTTTCAAAGCCCTTGATCATTTAAAATAAATGGAAGAAGTCATATTATCTTCACACTAGGGTTTTGTGTTGAAAATAAATTGAATTCCCTCGAAGATCAAAAGCAAAGTGAAAGTTTTGGGAAAGTCATTTTATTCCCTCTCATTTAACTTTCAAAAGTTTCAAATTTCACTCAATTTCACTCAGCACATCGAACAACAATCAATTCTATCTATTTATTATAACATTCCAAAATTTAGAATTTTGGGATGTTACAAACCTACCACACTTAAAATGAATCTCGTCCTCGAGATTCGGAGAGGCTAGCAAGAAATAGGTTAGGGTTTGGGGGTCTCCTAACAAATCCACTGACGGGTATTTTATAGTGTGCTACCACACTTACAATGATCACGGTTCTATCAAAACTCGGGTTCTCCATCCTTTGGGTTGACGGCGTCGGTCTTCTCTGATCTTCAGGGTAATTCCTTCTCTGGGCTCTTTCGGTAGTGGCAAAATTGCTGTCCTCAATTCCTTGTATCCTTTCAACTTGATAAGGTTCTTTCGAGACAGGTTCTTAGCTGACAGGTCTGGCGCCAATACTAAACAAATATTGTTCTCTCATGGTGGTCATTAACCAAATTAATTGGGTCCCTGGAGAAAACGGGTCTGGGCTTCATTCTCACGTATATCCTACGGTTGGCAACAGCATGCCGTGTACAAGGGAAAAATTTCAATACCATTCTAAGGTTTAAACAAGGTTTTGACATCGTCGTCTCTCTACTATAGGTAAGTCACTCAGATTTACCATCCCGTATAGCAGAGGCGAATAATAAGAGTAAGTCGGTATGGTGATCAATCCATCCCGCACCCAAATCATTACCTTGTATATGGTTTAGTGAATCTCGCATTCTAACACTCGGTCATCCTCACAGGCATTGCAAAATTTTCTTATCAACAAATTGAGTTCGGATATATCCATTGATTCTGCAAGCCAAACAAAACATCTAGCGTTCCACAACCCTCAGGTTTAACGTAACCACCTATAAGATCGTCTATTGACAAAGGTCGTAACTTCTACCAGCGTTTTCCTTCAGCAAGAATGTCTTTGCTTCCTTAACAGGTCCTGGGCCTGTGGGTTATGGCTCATCTCATACTTGTCACTAGTAACACTTGGTCTCATCATTGGGTTGCAACTGATCATTCTTCCAACATCCAACTTCCTTGTATTCTTAAATCTATCCAAGTATCCTTCACTTCTCTTGGGTAAAGCTACGGTGTAATTACTCAGACTCATCCTTGGGCAATCCACTCCAAGTCTGACGTAACTAACCACTAGCTAGCGTATTCGGGTAACGGTGTTGGATTCTACCACAATTAAAATGAATAACACTAGTTTCTTCAAAATCTCCTTCCATGCATCATGTCTTCACTCATCACTATAGAGTAACAACTCATAAAATCCAAAATCAATACCAGGCTGCTAACTTCACCGATTCTCAACTTACTACGGTCTACTACACTTCCATTGCATGCTTCAACTCCAATACTTAGCACAAAATTCCTTATTCTTGGTACAATCTATAGCAAAATGCACTGCTTTACTACAGCAGGAACATATTACTTCTGACAAGTCTCGTGGTTCCCTTATAATTACGTAGCCTCCTTTAGGTCCTCGGCTTGTGGGTCCACTTCGGAACTTGTATATCCATAACTCAATCCTTGGGGTTACTGTAGTTCCATACTCCAGCATTACACCCTCGTAAAATCCAATCATACTTCTTTCCTTCTCATCCTTGGGGTAAACTTCATATCAAACATAACTCCAACTTATTTGTGCAAACTCTACTACTTGGAGCAACACTTTCCTTTCTATTGGTCCAGGGTTCACTCAATAAGGTTCAACTAAACAAAATGCACTGGTTCATCCATAATCCGTATTCTCCACATATCAAATCTCTTATTATCTCCTGAACCAGTATGTGCTTCACTACAAATGTTTTCATCCACCTAGTTGGGTATGGTCAAACATTCCTCCCATCTTTATTCCTTTGTCCTAGCTAAGGGTGCTTCAATCCCACTGGAATTGTGCAATGTGATTCTTAAAATCATCAATATTTTGCTTCGTCCTATTGGTTGTGTGCTTCATCTCCACCATCTCTGCATGCATCATACTTAGGCATCCCTGAGTAAAACGAAGTCTTGCTTCAAGTATTTCTCCAATCTGACGTATGGCCTCCATAGCAGCTTCACGAACAGAGTCGAAGAATGTTGGTCGTGGTACTCGGGAGATGAAAAAGTATTGACCCATAGTCTTTGGGCAAACTCCTTTCACATGGTGGAGGTGTACCTCCATGTACCAAAGTTCAACTCCATTCTCCATGAAGGGATAACCCTTGTAAACTGCATCTCCTTCTAGTTGAATATGCTTCATCATGTCCTTTAGGATCTTTGGATAATCCTGATCACTAGTCAGGGTCATGATGGTTTCCGGGCCTTTGAGAAAAGACTCGTAAAGGGTCGTCATCTGTAGGCATAAGACTGAAGGAGTTCTCAGGACAACATACGGACATCCTTGGGTAAAACGGGGACTTTTGTCCGAGAAAGGTTTGGGGTCAATTGGTCCATGGGCTCTAGGTTTTGGTCGGGATGAGATAGCAAGAGAGGCACTCACAATCATCCAACAACTCATAGCATCTCCTTCTTGGATTCCAAAATATCAACTTCTATTGCTTCACGAACTATTACATTGTTATTTCCATACTCAACTCAACATTGTAAAAGGGTGTTCCACTTTTAGCTACATGCTTCATTCTAATATCAAAATCTCAACTACTCTTCTCAATATTTCCTCTGGTCTGAACCTTCTCTTGGCAAAATGCTCTACTTCCTTGTAGTGTAAACTAATGTCATAAGACAATCTAGGGACTTCATAGTGACTATCCATGATTCACTGGTTTCTTCGGTTCCTGGTTGGGCATTTGATAGCATAATGACCTAAATCCTTGCACCGATAACATGTGATGTCACTCAGGTCCTTTTCCGCAGAAATTGGGTTCTTCTGGGGACACATGTTCTTCCTCTTACTTGACTTCTTCGTTCCTATCAATTCTTCTATCTTTTGTGGATCAAACTCCATTTCTTCTATCGGGAAGTCTCCCAGATACTCATGGCTTTCCTTTGTGCATTGTTGTGAAAGATGTCCTTTCTCTCCACATGAGTAGCAAGCACGGGAATAATATCTGTTTATTCCTTCTCCATCAGGGTCGTCAATATCTTCCTCCATCGCGGATTCCCTTAGGGTTTCCTCGAGGACTTCTTTCATTGCTTCTTTCTTCTGCTGGACAGCTCGTTGCACCATGGGGTAAATGTGACACTGAGTAGGGTAGTGGGTAGTCCCTTCACACAAGAAACAAGTAATCTGCCTAGTTGGGCATTCTTCAGCTAGGTGACTTCCTTCACAACTAGGGCATTCATCCTTGTGCTCCTCCTGAGTGTGTCCTATTTCCCAACAGATCCTGCAGGCACAATGTTTCTTCTTCGGGTTGTCACCACGCTCTTGGATGAGACGGGACCTTAACAGGGTCTTCTTGAATTCCTTCCAACTTCCTGCTCCATTACATCCTTGTAGGGCTTGATGCATCTTCCACCATGCTGCAGCACTTTTTGTAAAGTACTGAAGAGCGTATTGAACCTCATACTTCCTTTCAACTAAATTCTTCCTGAAGTGATCCTCCATGTTTTGTATCCATAGTTCTGCCTCCGGTTGGGTCATTGGTCCAGAGACTTCAAGCCTATCTTCAGTCATCCTCTATTGGGTCCAAAGGTTTTGGGATGAGATTCAGAAGAGATAGAGAGGGACACTCAATACAACCAATGATTTTGAATAAGATGGGTTTTAGTTTGCGGCCGTCAGAAAACATCAAACAAATGATGGCTCACAATCGTCGTATCTAACGTAAGTACAAAACAGGGGTTTGTTCTTCTAAAGGTCATCTTCTCTTCAAAGTTGTCAACTCTGCAAACCTTCGGAGTATCCTTTGTTGTAGCTTCAACACTTCCAATGTATGGTAAAATCCTCTTTACTCCGAAGTGGTCCAAATGGCAAAAGGTATTGTCTAACTATTTAAGGTCAAAGGGAAGATTTGACAAAGCTCAGAGAAGAAGAGAGATAAGAATCTTTTTGAAAAATATAGTTTTGGAGAAATCTTTTCCTATGGCCTGGCTAGTTTCTAGGGTCACGTCCTACAGTCCACATGTGCTCTGGTACCATCTTGTAGCGACCACGATCCGAATGGACCGAAGTCTCTATGTTTTGTGTCATCCCTGGATCGGTATGCTGACACACACAGTACAAACAGGATTTATAACAGAGGTAAATCACATGTATTAAGTAACGTAAATACTATTACCTCAATCGATCATTGCGGAAGCAACAAAGGTCGTGGATTCCCATCAACACCAACGTCAAAGTTGAGTGTAGAAACCTTAACCCCTAACGTATCACTTACTCGTCGTAAGATAATCCTGCAACATGAGACGTTGCAGCCACAGAGGGTCAGTACATTGAATGTACTGGCAAATTCACACTGTAATGATAATGATGAGCAAAGCCTACAACTACATGCATATTTGGCTGGTGGAGGCTGTAAGGGTAAAGTTTTTGCGTAAAGCCAAATTTTCCCTACTTCAAAGGAATATATTTTAATTAACTATCATGGTAGTTGAAAAATTGTTGAGAAGATAGACATCCTGTCAACCCCAATTAAAAATAATCATTAAACCCAACAATATTAAATTAGAGAGTGATGAGATCAGCAAATAATCCACTTCTAGATACTCAAAGATGTCCATAACCGGGGACACGACTACTCATGAATAGTTTGTACACTCTGCAGAGGTTTGTGCACTTTTCCCACAAGACTCGATCGCCTCCGTTTGGTTTCTCGCACTGCATGGTGTTTGAGAAACGGATGTGTCGGTGTACTAAGATAGGGGTACCTTAGTACCCCAACTTGTGCACGGGCAGTGGCAGCTTCCCGCGGCAGGGTTCACCGCGTGCTTGCCGGAAACCTTTCTGGTCCCTATGAAGCCATTCAAGAACAAAGTATACAAGACAGAAGATCGAGGCCCCGGCAAGTGGAGCTTGCCGGGAAGGCCGCACCAGGCTCAATACTGTCACTTTAGCATAAGGCCCTGGCAAGAGGAGCTTGCCAGGAAGGCTAAGGAATGCACACCTCAAGAAACGCCTCGGCGCGGCATGCGCCCCGGCAGGGCCCGGGAAGCGACAAGCTTCAGGGCCCGGCAAGGTCAAGGCCCCGGCAAGGTGCTTGCCGGGGGGAACTCACGCTGTGTGCCCACGCTCCAGCTCATCTGCCCACGCGTCGCCCTGGGGCCCTTCCAGGGACGCGTGGCGGATGGCTGTGCAGCCTGGGGCACACGGTGGCAATCCACGGTGACGAGGCTACCGCCGTGTCGAATGGAGAAGCACGGGCGGACGCTTTTGGGGTCGACGGTGACGGGCATTTAATGCCCTTGTCCCCCACTGTCAAAGTAGGTGAAGACCACTGTTCACGCACTATTCCCGCACTGTTACAACTACCACCACGGTTACATTTTTACCCTCCTCTACGTTGACACCTGTCGGTGACCCCTTGAGCTATAAAAGGAGGCCCATGCACAACGTAGAGAGGGTTCGGAACCTAGACAGCTCTCTTGCTCGGTGTAGCTAGCTCTTCAAGCTCCCGAGCTCAAGAACTCAATACAATCCAAGCATGAGTAGGGTTTTACGCGTCCGCGCGACCCGAACCTGGGTAAACTGCCCGCGTGCGCTCCTCGATCCGCTCTTCGTGCTCCCTCCCCTCCCTTACCGCAACGTAGAAGGGGCTCCGGTCCCATAGGTGCTCGTGGGAGGACAGTTTCCCCCGACATCTTTGGCGCGCCAGGTAGGGGGCGTCGAGGTTGTGCGAACCTGATCCGGCGCTCACGCCGGCGCATTCTTCATCAACCTCTCCAGCTTCATCAACTTCATCAGCAACAACAACATGGCCCCGAAGAAGAAGGCTTCGGAGGTCGGAGGCCCGTCTGCGTCGATTCCACCACCACCAGAACCAACGGTGGGTGGAGGATACGCCGGCGGAAGGGTGGTCGCCGGCGAGGAAACTCACGGTGCCACCAAATCCAAGGACAAGACAGACGACCGGGCTAATTCCAAAGCCTCGGTGTCCGTAGACGCACCACGTCCTTCTCAGCAGACGACAGGCCAGCAGCGCCGTGGTACAGGAGGTACCATACGCTTGCTGGGCCAAGGACAAGCCGGAGGATCGCGGGATGCTCAAGGCCATCGTCGCACCGCTCGCCGCCGCTCCCCTCCTCTCCAGCAGAAGCTCTCGCAAGAGCGCAACTGCTCCTCGACTTCCCTCCAGTGGCAGACAAGGCCGAAGACTGGAGGGCGACGATCCAAAGCCTCATCGCCTTCGCCAACAACGACACGCCGCAGCAGCCGGCGACCTCGCGGCCACGGCAAGTCGACCAGACGAAGGCCGACGGCGACAAGACCGCCGGGGGTGCAACCACTGTGCACTCCCCGCCGCGGAAGCAGAAGACGCCTCCCCGCCGGATCAACGTCGACAACGACTCCACGGCATCGTCGGATCCGCGGGCTCGTCGGGACCAGCGCCAAGTCCTTGACGATCGGCGGCAAGAAGACGCTCGGATGACAATCGAGCGCCGACGAGAAGACCGGCGACAATCGGATCAGCGCGCTGGGACCGCTGTCGACACGCACGCGCCCGGTGAACCAGGCGACTTGCCGTACGCGGCAGGTTGCCCTGCGTTCACCCGTGAGCTGCGGCGCGTCCAGTGGCCCAGCATGAAAAACTTCAAGCCCGACGTACCCGAGAAGTACGACGGCAAGACGCACCCCTCGGAGTTCCTCAGCATCTACACCATCGCGGTGCAGGCTGCCGGGGGGCGCAACGAGAAGATACTGGCTAACTACTTCCCGCTGGTGCTTAAGCCAAACGTCCGCTCTTGGCTTATGCACTTGCCGGAAGGCTCCATTTCTTCGTGGGCAGATTTGTGCCACCAGTTTGTTGGCGCCATCACGGGCGGCCACAAACCCCACGGCCAGGAGAGTGATCTCCACATCTTAGCCCAGAAGGAAGGAGAACCCCTGCGCAAGTACATTCAACGATTCAGCCGCGTACAGCACAACATTCATGATGTCCACCCCGCCGCGGTTATCAGCGCGTTCCACCAGAACGTGCGTAACCGCCGCATGCGGGAAGAGATGGCCATGACCAAGATTCGGGATGTCAGCGAGCTCTATGCTCTGGCTGACAAGTGCGCGCGCGCCGAAGAGGGGAGGAGACTCCCCGGAGAGGATGCTGGCGCAGGGGAAAGCGACAGTGAGGATGCCGCCCCGGCAAGGAAGAGCCGGCGGCGGAACAATAGAAAGAAGAAGAGCAAGGAGGTGCTAGTCGTCGAGCAGTCCGGCAAGGAGGCTCCCGCCAAGAAGGCACAGGCTGGCGGCTCCGGCAAGGAGCCTGCCCCTGTGGCGGCAGCCGACAAGCAGGACGGCTCCGACAAGCAATATTGCAAGATCCACCGCACCAAGGGCCACGACCTTTCGAACTGCAAGCGAGTCGAGTACCTCGTAGAGCAGCAAAAAGCTGAATACGAGCGGCGCGACAAGGAGAAGGCCCAAGGAGGCGGAGGAGAGACAAGTAAGAAGCGGCCATTCAATGGCCGGGGAGGACGCCGCGGCAAGGCCAAGCAGCGGCAAGGGGATCGACCTCCCCGGGGCCGCGACAAGGATGACGAAGAAGACGACGACGACGACATGGAGGAAGGTGATAACAGCGAGCAGGAGTTCCAGAAGGCCACAGAAGTTCTGTGTGTCGACGGAGGCGCCTCTCTGCACACTTCCCACCGCCAACTCAAGCAGTGGGTGCGGGAAGTAAACGCAGCTGAGCCGCCCGTTGAGTCACGCAGGCTGCTGAAGTGGTCCAGCACGCCCATCATTTTTGATCTTGAGGATCACCCTGACCGCACCACTGCGGTCGGGTGCTTGCCGATGTTGGTCTCACCAACTATCCGCAACCTCAAGGTCACCAAAATGTTGGTTGACGGCGGGGCCGGCCTAAACTTGATCTCCTCGGCTGTGATCAAGAAACTCCAGATCCCAGACGGCGAGCTCGAAGAAACCGGTTCGTTCCAAGGAATAAACCCGGGGAGAAGCAAGCCGAAGGGGAAGATTACTCTGCCAGTGACCTTTGGCGGGGAGCTCAACTTCAGGACGGAGAGGATAACCTTCGATGTTGCCGATATCCCATTGCCATACAATGGGATACTTGGACGTCCTGCCCTCGCCAAGTTCATGGCAGCTTCCCACTACGCCTACAATGTACTCAAGATGCCGGGGCCGATAAGCGTCATCTCTGTCCCTGGCGACAAGAAGGACGCGCTTATCTGCGCCGACAAGATATACCGGGATGCAGCAGCCGCAACGGAGAGCAACGCACTTGCTGCTGAAGCTCCCGGGGGGAAGAAGACTAAGACCAAGTCCGGCAAGTGCTCTAGGGCCCACTCCGGCAAACGCACCTCTTCGGAGTGCTGCGCTGCCGTCGAGGACGTTCCATCGAGCTCCACCGGCAAGTGCAAGAAGGGGATGGCCGCTCCACCGGCAACCAAGAAGGTGTCCGCCAAGGAGGACGGCACTGGTGGTACCTTCACCATCAGTGCTACACTTGACAACAAATAGGAAAGCGCGCTCGTTGCCTTCCTGCGGGCGAATGTCGATGTGTTTGCGTGGCAACCATCTGACATCCACGGCGTTCCCAGGAAGGTAATTGAGCACAAGCTTGCTGTTTGTCCTCATGCGCGGCCCGTCAAGCAGAAGGTCAGGAAGCAAGCCGTGGAGCGCCAAGAATTCATCGCCGAAGAAATAAAGAAGCTAGAAGCAGCAGGCCTGGTTAGAGGCGTAATCCATCCCACGTGGTTGGCCAATCCAGTTGTCGTACGCAAGGCCAATGGGAAATGGAGACTCTGTATAGACTTCACCGATGTGAATAAAGCATGTCCTAAGGATCCATTTCCCTTGCCGCGTATTGACCAGATTGTTGACTCCACCGCCGGATGCGAGCTGCTTTCCTTCCTTGATGCATACTCAGGCTACCACCAGATATTCATGGCCAAGGAAGATGAAGAGAAGACTGCATTCATTACTCCATGTGGCACATATTGTTTCATACGCATGCCCTTTGGATTGAAGAATGCAGGCTCAACATTTGCAAGGGTGGTGCACACTGCTTTTGAGCCATAGATCCACAGAAATGTAGAAGCTTACATGGATGACATAGTGGTCAAAAGTAAGAGCAAAGATACCCTGATCCAAGACTTGGAAGAAACATTTGCAAATCTGCGCAATATCCAGCTTAAGTTGAACCCCGAGAAGTGCGTCTTCGGAGTCCCCTCCGGCAAGCTTCTCGGGTTCTTTGTGTCCCAGAGGGGGATTGAAGCCAATCCCGATAAGATAAAAGCCATCGAGCAGATCGAAGCCCCGAAGCGCGTCAAGGACGTAAGGAGGCTTGTTGGTTGTGTGGCTTCCCTCAGCAGGTTCATTTCAAAGTCTGCAGAACGCGCCCTGCCTTTCTTCAAAATTTTGAAGAAGGCAGGTCCTATGAAATGGACTCCGGAAGCGGAGGCAGCGCTGCAGGATTTGAAAGAATACTTGTGCTCCACTCCAATACTTGTCGCACCTAAACCACAAGAGAAGTTGTTGCTGTACTTAGCGGCAACCAATCAAGTGGTTAGTGCTGCGTTAGTAGCGGAAAGGGAGGTAGAGGAAGAGCCCACACCTCCGGCAAGCGAATCCAGCGACAAGCAGGGGGCTTCCCCGACAAGCTCTGGCTCCGACAAGGACAAGTCTGCGCAGGAGCAAGGAGAAGTGCAAAGGAAGATGGTGCAGCACCCAGTGTATTTCGTAAGTTCCCTTTTGCAGGGGGCTAGATCGAGATACTCTGGGGTGCAAAAGTTGCTCTTCGGTCTCCTCATGGCCTCGAGAAAGCTGCGCCACTACTTCCAAGCACATGAGATAATAGTGGTCACTCGCTTTCCGTTGAAGAGGATATTACAGAATCCCGAAGCAACAGGCAGGATCGTCGAGTGGGCACTGGAGCTGTCGAGCTTTGGTCTCAAATTTGAGAGTACTTCAACCATACAGAGCAGAGCTTTGGCAGAATTCATAGCTGAATGGACCCCAACGCCGGATGAAGAAGTTCCAGAGACAAGTGTCCCCGTACAAGAAGCAAGCAGTGAATGGGTAATGTACTTTGATGGTGCCTTCTCGCTGCAAGGTGCCGGTGCCGGCGTGGTACTCATAGCTCCAGGTCCCTCTTGGCGGTTTCCGCGGCGGCAGCAGCTTCCTTTGCCTCCTTCAGGGCCCCGCCAAGAGCCTGCTCCCGGGCGGTGAGCTCGTCGTCATGGGCGTCGAGCTCAACTTTCCGCTGGTTGAGCGCCCCTTCCCGCCGAGACAACTCCTCGGCGACCAGCCGCTGCCGCTCTTCGGCCTTAGCCTTCTCCAGGAGGAAGGCTTGCTGCTCCTCGGCAAGCCCTTCTCGCTCCTCCGCCAAGTTGCGGAGGGCTGCCTGGTTGGCGGCGCGGAGTTCGGCGGTGCGCTTCTCCAAGTCCACTCCAGCCCTGGCGGCAAGAGCTTCCCGGGAGTCCAGCTTCGCCTACCTGGCCTGGTAAAGGGCCAGGAGCCGGCGAAGTAGCTTCTCCTCTTCGGGCTCATCGCTCCCGCCAGGCGCTTCAACAATCTTCAACCCCGCGGAGGCGAGGACCTCTCCATCGTAGGTCTCTCCCTCCACGGGGGCTCGCGACGAGGACCCCCATGGGACTTGTATGAAGACTCCGTTGTGGGCCTCGAGATAAATGCCTGGCTGCTCCTTAGCGGCGGAGGGGTCGGCGGCCGGTGCAGCGCTTGACGCTCCTGCTGCCTCCGGGCCGGCAGTGTGGTCGCTGTCCCCCTCCCCAGCCGCGGCGTCTGCGGCCGGGGCAGTCTCCTCAGCGGCGGGCTCGTCGGCTCCTGCCATGCCTTCAACAGCAGTGGCATTGCCGCCGTCGCCTTGCGCGCCCTCCTCTCCAGTGGCCTCAGTCTCCATCTGCTCCGGCGCAGGAGGATCTAGCAGAAGAAAAAGAAAGGAGAAGATCAAGCAAATATCCAAAAAGACAAGTTCAAGAAGATAAAGCTACAAGACTCACCTTCGCGAACTTCGTCGACGACAGGCTCCCTCGCCGGGGAGTCCTCCCTTGGCGGTGGAGCGGTGGCCCCTGCTGGCGGAGGGCCGCCCGCGCCCTCCCTTGGCGGGGTGGCCACCCTTGTCGGGCTGCTCACCGTTGGCGGGGTGCCCGCCCTCGGTGGGGTGCCCATCCTTGGCGGAGCGCTCTCCCTCGCCGGGGAGCTCGCCTTTGGCGGGGAGGGTGGAACCTGTGGCTCATCGGAGGCTGTCTCCGGGCGCTCCTGCGGCTGCGGCTCCACTTCTGCACAAGACAAACAAGACAAACAAGGCAACAAGATATTAGTACAAGCAAAAACCTCAAGCGCGCCCGACGAGCAGAAAGCTCAAGACTAGACTTACGCTGGGGGCTGCGCTGGGGGCTGCTCCTCGGAGCAGCGGGTTGATCCGGCAAGTTCGTCGCCGGCGCGTCCCCTGTCGCCGCGACGGGCGAGTCGTCTTCGACCTCAACCACGGGGATCTTGGCCCTCTTCGCCGTCCGCTGGGCCAGGGTCCTGAAAACAAAGCAAGAACAAGATTAGAATCATCAAGAGAGACCAAGTCAAAATCGAAGAAATTACAAGCAGCAAGCACTTACTCCTCTTCCTCGTCGTTGTCGGAGCTGAGGGCGGAGAAGTCGAACTCCACCTGAGGTGCTCCCGCGCGAGGAGCAGGAGGAGAAGGCTCCCTCGGGCGCTTGGCGGTCTCCGGGGCTGGGGGCTGCGAAGACCCAGCCTCCGCTGACGCCGAGGCCCGAGGAGCAGGCGGAGCGGCCGCTTCGCTCCAGGAGGATCCTCCTCCGCTTGGCGCTGGTGCGCGGGGCGCCTCCGTCGCGGTTTGGCTCGCCCTGGTGGCGCGCGTCGCCCGGCAAGCAGGCTGCTGTCGGGGCGCCTGCGTCCTCGTCGCTGTAGCCGCCTTGCGGAGGCGCTTCCTCGGTGTTTGCTTAGGACTCGCCGGAGGCGGGGAGTTCTCTGAGGACGAGGAGGCGTCGTCATCAAGCCCCAGAGACCCACCGGTGTCTTCATCGGCCTCGACGTCCTCCTCCTCCTCCCCGGCAGGCCCGCTGGATCCAGCATCATGTCCTGCGGCCCCGCTCCCTCCGGCGGCCCCGCTCCCTCCGGCGGCTCCTCTCCCTCCGGCAACTCTGTTCCCTCCGGCAACCTCGCCTCCTGCGGCGGCCTCGCTCACAATCCCGGGAATCCCGGCATGCCTCAGGGAAGGAACCCCGACAAACTCGTCGGGCGGAAGCTTGAGCAGCCTGAGGATTTCGGCCTCCTCTGCTTGGCTCAGCGCGTTCGCGGCTTCCGCATCATCCACAGTACATCCAAAGTCTCCTGCCGCCGCAGCTGCGGCGGCCTCTTCCATCCGGGAAGCAATATAAGCTATATCCCGGGCCGTAGTGGCCCGGGTAAGGCCCCTGTTCTCTTCGGGGTTCTTGGGCACCTCAACCAAATTGTCGAAGAAGCTCAGCACTGTATCTCCCGGAGGCTGGATCCAGGTGGGGACGATGCCGTGGGAGTCGCACTCCGGCATCTTTGCGCGCAAGGAGTCACAGGCAGTGCTGTTGGACAGTGGCACTACTCCCTTGGCGGGTCTGAACCACTTTGGATGCGCCGGGTCATGCTTGAAGAGCTCTCGGACCATTCCCTTCAGCTCCAAAGCAGTGAAATTGAAGTTCAATCCGCAGCGCAACCTCATGATATCCGCCGCGTTGCCAAATTCCCAGGCGGGCCTTTTCCTCTCTTGTAAAGGGGCAATGCGGCGGCAGAGGAAATCTGCGCCAACCTCTCCGATGGTCAAATTGGCGGCCCAGAGACGGATAATCCTAACAAGGGCAATACTGAGTCTGTTGTCCTCCGGGGCCAGTTCACTCCAATCCCTCCCGCGCACTATGGCAGTTGTGCGCGGCGCAGTGAAGGGCTCCGGCTTGTCCTCCACCACCCAACACCAATCTGCACGCCATTCTTCCCACTTGCCGCGAAGTTCTCCCTTCAGGTATGAGTCCTTCTTATTCAACCTGAAGATCCAGGAGATGCCGCCGGAGAGGGGAGCGCCAGCTTCTACTCTAGGCATGAAGAAATGGCGAAAGAGTGCTACGTTTGGATGGATCCCAATATAGTTTTCGCAGCTCCTTCGCGCTGGTACGGGGATGAGCTTTGGTCTCCCCGGACCAGAAGAGGTAGTACTTGTTCCGCAGCTCCTTCGCGCTGAGCCTCGGCGCGAAGACCACGTTCCTTTTCCGCAGGGCGACAAGCTTCGCCGCCTGCTCGGATTTCTCCTTCTTGGCCTTGTCCGCTTTCGCCTTCTCGCTCTTCGGAGCCATGGCGAAGGCGGCGAGGGAAGAGGCGAGGAGCTCGACGGCGGGGGAGGGTGGGGGAAAAGAGCAGCGGAGGATTTCTGGAGGATGAAGACGCAATGAAGACGGAGGAGGGAAACTGCCCCTGCTTCCTCTGCTTTTAAGGGGGGAGTGGGGGACGCTCCGCATTTCCCATTAAAGAACGAGGCCACGATCTCTCCCACGACGCCGCAATCGACGCGTGCCGTTAGGGAGGGGCGCGGCGGATGCGGAAGGGGATTTACGGCTTGCCGTGGGCCGCGTGTGCCCGAGCACTGTTTTGGGCCTAGCCCAACAGCGCTCGGCACCGTGTGTGGCCCAGGCCCGGGGGCTCCTGTCGGTGTACTAAGATAGGGGTACCTTAGTACCCCAACTTGTGCACGGGCAGTGGCAGCTTCCCGCGGCAGGGTTCACCACGTGCTTGCCGAAAACCTTTCTGGTCCCTATGAAGCCATTCAAGAACAAAGTATACAAGACAGAAGATCGAGGCCCCGGCAAGTGGAGCTTGCCGGGAAGGCCGCACCAGGCTCAATACTGTCACTTTAGCACAAGGCCCTGGCAAGAGGAGCTTGCCAGGAAGGGCAAGGAATGCACACCTCAAGAAACGCCTCGGCGCGGCATGTGCCCCGGCAGGGCCCGGGGAGCGACAAGCTTCAGGGCCCGGCAAGGTCAAGGCCCCGGCAAGGTGCTTGCCGGGGGGAACTCACGCTGTGTGCCCACGCTCCAGCTCATCTGCCCACGCGTCGCCCTGGGGCCCTTCCAGGGACGCGTGGCGGATGGCTGTGCAGCCTGGGGCACACGGTGGCAATCCACGGTGACGAGGCTACCGCCGTGTCGAATGGAGAAGCACGGGCGGACGCTTTTGGGGTCGACGGTGACGGGCATTTAATGCCCTTGTCCCTCACTGTCAAAGTAGGTGAAGACCACTGTTCACGCACTATTCCCGCACTGTTACAACTACCACCACGGTTACATTTTTACCCTCCTCTACGTTGACACATGTCGGTGACCCCTTGAGCTATAAAAGGAGGCCCATGCACAACGTAGAGAGGGTTCGGAACCTAGACAGCTCTCTTGCTCGGTGTAGCTAGCTCTTCAAGCTCCCGAGCTCAAGAACTCAATACAATCCAAGCAGGAGTAGGGTTTTACGCGTCCGCGCGGCCCGAACCTGGGTAAACTGCCCGCGTGCGCTCCTCGATCCGCTCTTCGTGCTCCCTCCGCTCCCTTACCGCAACGTAGAAGGGGCTCCGGTCCCATAGGTGCTCGTGGGAGGACAGTTTCCCCCGACAGGATGACCGAGACACAGTCTTTCCGAAGAGGTCCCCTTAACCAGATAGATAGGCCGGTACCACCTAAAATCCCACTACATCTGCTAGCCCATCATGGAGAAGTTTCCCACAACTTACTCAACTATGCCAGAGCCCATATTGGCATATGGTTGCACATGGAAGTTTCTAGGCATGAAATATTATATGATCCCTTTGAGCCTGGGTGGCATTCCAATAGGACAATCACACGGAAACCCCGAGATTTCCTAGGACAACACTGGCATCACCAGGTGTTCGGGCAATCCACTGGTTCACTCCCAGGGTGCCCCAAACCAATCCACCCAGATGTGCATTCAAGTAGCCACCTTAAGTTGAACCATTAATTAACATCTCACATCTGTCATGGATTTCACTCAAACCCAAACCACGTCTACGAGCATAGCATAGCAACCTAAGCAAACGTAGAAGTAACTCCCAAGGGTTTGAAAATAATGCAGGTAATAGGTTCTACCTCAATCTACTTCCCAGTCCCACAAGTTAATTGATCCTACTGATGCAATGTGTTTGAGGATATAACTAATGCAATGAAAACTAGGTATTGGAAAAGTATGATCAAAGTGTGAACTTGCCTGCAATGTTGATGAAGATGATTCGCACTCAAAACTCTTGATAGATCTACTCGTCACACTCCGTTCAATCTATCGTAAGCAAGCAATAGTAACCACACATAAGCAATCACTCAGAAAGATCAGAAAGAGCGAATAAACACTTCGGAAAACTTCGAAAACACACGAATGACTCTTGAAACACAAAAGAATTTACAACAGTACCAAAATTATGTGAATTTGTCCTTATCAGAAAGTTAAGGTCAAGAGCTTCGATTTGCAAAAAGAATCAACTGAAACGGAGTTACGAAACTCAAGTTAGGTTCAAACGAAGTTCAAATCTAAAGCTAGTTGAATTCAAATTTTAAAATTTTCAAAAACATATTGAAGTTGTATTACTGAAAAGAGGGCTTCGTAACGAAGACGTGGGCGTTGGTTTCATTGGATTTGGACTAACCGGTAAAAGTTAAGGCCGTTTGAAATTTAGGGGCTAATATGTAAAAGAAATATTTACCTCTAAGTCCCTGGCCGAAACTAAATAGGAAATAAAAGTTAAAGTATGAACGTTCACTGTTGAACCCTAAACGACGAACGCTCTCTAAATAGATCGAATAAAAAAACTAAAGAAAACCTAATCTTGTTGGAAATATGCCCTAGAGGCAATAATAAAAGAGTTATTATTATATTTCCTTGTTCATGATAATCGTTTATTATCCATGCTATAACTGTATTGATTGGAAACTCAAATACACGTGTGGATGAATAGACAGACTTTGTGTCCCTAGTGAGCCTCTACAGGACTAGCTCGTTGATCAAAGATGACCGCGGTTTCCAGGTCATAGACATGAGTTGTCATTTGATAACGGGATCACATCATTAGGAGAATGATGTGATGGACGAGACCCAAA
Source organism: Secale cereale (assembly GCA_902687465.1). Classification (NCBI taxonomy): domain Eukaryota; kingdom Viridiplantae; phylum Streptophyta; class Magnoliopsida; order Poales; family Poaceae; genus Secale; species Secale cereale. The sequence goes on along the minus strand of LR738714.1, from coordinate 492,729,260 downwards.
CGTAAACATAGCTTTTGATCGTGTTAGTTATCGCTATAGTTTTCTGCATGTCAAGTATAAGTTCCTATGACCATGAGATCGTGTAACTCACTGACACCGTAGGAGTGCTTTGTGTGTGCCAAACGTCACAACGTAACTGGGTGACTATAAAGGTACTCTACAGGTATCTCCGAAGGTGTCTGTTGAGTTGACATGGATCGAGACTGGGATTTGTCACTCCGTATGACGGAGAGGTATCTCCGGGCCCACTCGGTAATACGTCATCTCAATGAGCTCAAAGTGACTAAGTAGTTGGTCACGGGATTATGTATTACGGTAACGAGTAAAGAGACTTGCCGGTAACGAGATTGAACTAGGTATAGAGATACCGACGATCGAATCTCGGGCAAGTAACATACCGACGAGACAAAGGGAACTGTATACGGGATTGCCTGAATCCTTGACATCGTGGTTCATCCGATGAGATCATCGAGAAACATGTAGGAGCCAATATGGGTATCCAGATCCCGCTATTGGTTGTTGACCTGAGAGTGTCTCGGTCATGTCTACATGGTTTCCGAACCCGCAGGGTCTACACACTTAACGTTCGGTGACGCTAGGGTTGTTAGTGAGAAGAGTGCATGGTTACCGAAGGTTGTTCGGAGTCCCGGATGAGATCCCGGACATGACGAGGGTCTCCGGAATGGTCCGGAGACGAAGATTGATATATAGGATGAAAGGTTTCGGAGTACCGGAAGTGTTCCGGGGAGCATCGGGAAATCGGCGGAGTACCGGGAAGGTTTTCGGGGGGTCCGGAAGGTGTTCTGGGCCTATTGGGCCACAAGGGGGGACACCACAGCCCTCAGGGGGCTGTGCGCCCCCCCTGGGCCCTCTCCCCATGCGGCTAAGGGGGTGGGACCCCCTAGGGCTGGCCGCACCCCTTGGGCTTGGGGGGCAAGGCACCTAGGGGGGAAACCCTAGGGCCTGGGCGCCTCCCCCTGCCCTGGCCGCCGCCCCCTCCCCTTGCCCTGGCCGCCGGCCCCTAGGTGGAAACCCTAGGGCGCCCTCACCTCTCCACCCCCCCTATATATAGTGGGGCAAAGGGAGGGCAGCCAACACAGTTTGTGCCTCGGTGCTGCCCTCCCTCTCCCGTCATATCTTCTTCTCCCGCGGTGCTTAGGCGAAGCCCTGCTGGAGTTCCTCTCCACCATCACCACCACGCCGTCGTGCTGCCGGTTCTCCATCAACCTCTCCTCCACCCCTTGCTGGATCAAGAAGGAGGAGACGTCCCCGAGCCGTACGTGTGAAGAACGCGGAGGCACCGTTGCTTCGGTGCTAGGTCTTCGGCGATCTGAATCGCGACGAGTACGACTCCATCATCCGCGTTCATAACGCTTCCGCTTAGCGATCTACAAGGGTACGTAGATCACACTCCCCTCTCGTAGTTGCTTCTACTAGATTGATCTTGGTGAACGGTAGGAAAATTTTTGTTTCCCATGCAACGTTCCCCAACAGTGGCATCATGAGCTAGGATCTTGCGTAGATGCTTTCTCGAGTAGAACACAAAGAAGTTTGTGGCGTTGATGTTTAAATTGCTGCCCTCCTTAGTCTTTCTTGATTCAGCGGTATTATAGGATGAAGCGGCCCGGACCAACTTTACTTGTCCACGTACATGAGACCGGTTCCATCGACAGACATGTGACTTTTGTTGCATAAGATGGCTGGCGGGTGTCTGTCTCTCCTATCTTAGTTGAATCAGAATAGAACAAGGCGGTCCTTGTAGAAGGTTAAATAGCAACTTGAATATCACCGTTGTGGTTTTGCGTAGGTAAGAAGCGTTCTTGCTAGATACCCATAGCAGCCACGTAAAACATGCAACAACAAATTAGAGGACGTCTAACTTGTTTTTGCAGGGTATGTATGTGATATGATATGGCCAATGACATGATGAAATATATTTTGATGTATGAGATGATCATGTTGTAATAGTTAACATCGACTTGCATGTCGATGCATACGGCAACCGGCAGGAGCCATAGGGTTGTCTTTATTTTTGTATGACCTGCGTGTCAATCACTAAGCGCTTTGTAATGCTTTACTTTATCGCTAAACGGTAGCAATAGTAGTAAGAGCATGGTGGGGCGCCGACAACCCCGATGGCAACACGATGATGGAGATCATGATGATGGAGATCATGGTGTGGCGCCGGTGACGATGGAGATCATGCCGGTGCTTTGGAGATGGAGATCAAAAGCACGAGTTGATGGCCATATCATGTCACTTATGATTTGCATGTGATGTTAATCCTTTTATGCATCTTATTTTGCTTGGGACGACGGTAGCATTATAAGGTGATCCTTCACTAAAATTTCAAGATAAAATTGTGTTCCCCCCGAGTGTGCGCCGTTGCGAAGGTTCGTCGTTTCGAAGCACCACGTGATGATCGGGTGTGATAGACTCTACGTTCGCATACAACGGGTGCAAGCCAGTTTTGCACGTGCAGAACACTCGGGTTAGACTTGACGAGCCTAGCATGTACAGACATGGCCTCGGAACACGGAGGACCGAAAGGTCGAGCATGAGTCATATAGTAGATATGATCAACATGTTGATGTTCACCATTGACACCACCTCATCTCACGTGATGATCGGACTTGGGTTGGTGAATTTGGATCATGTCACGCTCGAATGACCGGAGGGATGTCAATTTGAGTGGGAGTTATAATTAATTTGATTAGGTAATAACTCACTTATCATGAACAATAGTCTAAAATGTCTTTGCGAATTTATGTTGTAGATGGCTCGCGCAGGAGTTCCCCTGAATTTTAATGCGTTCCTAGAGAAAGCTAAACGGAAAGATGATGGGAGCAACTTTGTGGACTGGCTCCGCAATCTGAGGATCATCCTCACAGCTGCCCAAAAGGTTTATGTCCTAAATGCACCGCTAGGTCAACCCCCCGCTCCTGGAGCCTCTGCGGACGATATGAACGTCTGGCAGACGCGTTCGGATGACTATTCGATAGTACAATGTGCCATGTTGTACGGCTTGGAAGGAGGACTCCAAAGGCGTTTTGAACGTCATGGTGCATATGAGATGTACACGGAGTTGAAATTCATCTTTGAGAAGAATGCTAAGATCGAGAGGTATGAGACCACCGATAAATTCTTCGCTTGCAAGATGGAGGAGAATTCGTCTGTCAGTGAGCACTTACTGAAGATGTCTGGGTACTATACCCGCATAGCTGATCTGGGACTTGTGTTCCCGGATGAGGCTATCATTGACAGAATTCTCCAGTCACTCCCTCCAAGCTACAAGAGCTTCGTCCAGCAGTACAACATGCAAGGGATGAATAAAACCATCGCCGAGCTGTCTTCGATGCTGAAAGTCGCTGAGGCAGACATCCAGAAGGAGTATCAAGTGTTGATGGTCAATAAGACCACCAGTTTCAAGAAGAATGGCAAGGGCAAGAAGGGTAACTCTAAGAAGGGTGGCAAAGCAGTTGCTAATCCAGTGAAGAAACCCAAGGCTGGGCCCAAGCCAGAGACTGAGTGTTTCTATTGCAAGGGGAATGGCCACTGGAAGCGGAACTGCCCCAAGTATCTGGCGGACAAGAAGGGGGCCAACAACAACAAAGGTATATATGATATACATGTTATTGATGTGTACCTTACCAACTCTCGTTGTAGTGCCTGGGTATTTGATACCGGTTCGGTTGCTCACATTTGCAACTCTAAACAGGAACTGCGGAATAAACGGAGGCTGGCGAAGGACGAAGTGACGATGCGCGTGGGAAATGGTTCCAAGGTTGATGTGATCGCCGTCGGCACGCTCGCTCTTCGATTACCATCGGGATTAGTTATGAACCTGAATAATTTAGTGCCTGCGTTAAGCATGAACATTATATCTGGATCTTGTTTATTGCGAGACGGTTACTCATTTAAGTCAGAGAATAATGGTTGTTCTATTTATATGAGTAATATCTTTTATGGTCATGCACCCGAAGTTAGGGGTTTATTCTTATTGAATCTCGATAGTGATGATACACATGTTCATAACATTGATGCCAAAAGATGTAGAGTAGATAATGATAATACCACTTTCTTGTGGCACTGCCGTCTCGGTCATATCGGCGTGAAACGCATGAGGAAGCTCCATGCTGATGGACTTTTGGAGTCTCTTGATTTTGAATCACTTGACACGTGCGAGCCGTGCCTCATGGGCAAGATGACAAGGACCCCGTTTTCAGGGACAATGGAACGGGCAAGTGACTTATTGGAAATCATACATACTGATGTGTGCGGTCCGATGAGTGTAACGGCGCGCGGTGGATATCGTTATTTTCTCACCTTCACTGACGACTTAAGTAGATATGGGTATATTTACTTGATGAAGCATAAGTCTGAAACTTTTGAAAAGTTCAAGCAATTTCAGAGTGAAGTTGAAAATCATCGTAACAAGAAGATCAAGTTCCTACGATCTGATCGAGGGGGAGAATATCTGAGTTATGAGTTTTGGTGATCACTTAAGAAAATGTGGAATTGTTTCACAGTTGACACCACCTGGAACACCACAGCGTAATGGTGTGTCCGAACGTCGTAATCGAACCCTATTAGATATGGTACGTTCTATGATGTCTCTTGCCGACTTGCCACTATCGTTTTGGGGATATGCGTTAGAGACAGCTGCATTCACTTTAAATAGGGCTCCATCTAAGTCCGTTGAGACAACACCGTATGAACTGTGGTTTGGTAAGAAACCTAAGTTGTCTTTTCTCAAGGTTTGGGGTTGCGATGCTTATGTCAAAAGGCTTCAGCCAGAAAAGCTCGAACCCAAAGCGGACAAATGTGTCTTCATAGGATACCCAAAAGAAACAGTTGGGTACACCTTCTATCTCAGATCCGAGGGCAAAGTGTTTGTCGCTAAGAACGGGTCCTTCCTCGAGAAAGAGTTTCTCTCGAAAGAATTGAGTGGGAGGAAGGTAGAACTTGATGAGGTTATTGAACCTCTGCTTCAACCAGAAAGTAGCGCAGCACAGAAAGATGTTTTTGTGGAGCCTACAGAGGTTGAAGAGGAAGCCAATAATGATGATCAAGAAGCTTCCGATCAAGTTACTACCGAACCTCGTAGGTCGACAAGGGTACGCACTGCACCTGAGTGGTATGGTAACCCTGTCTTGGAGGTCATGTTGTTAGACAACGGTGAACCTACGAGCTATGGAGAAGCGATGGTGGGCCCAGATTCCGACAAGTGGTTAGAGGCCATGAAATCCGAGATGGGATCCATATATGAAAACAAAGTATGGACTTTGGAAGTATTACCTGAAGGGCGGAAGGCCATTCAGAATAAATGGATTTTTAAGAGGAAGACGGACGCTGACGGTAATGTCACCGTGTATAAAGCTCGACTTGTGGCAAAGGGTTTTTCACAAGTTCAAGGGATTGACTACGATGAGACTTTCTCACCCGTAGCGATGCTTAAATCCGTCCGAATCATGTTAGCAATAGCTGCATTTTTCGATTATGAAATTTGGCAGATGGATGTCAAAACAGCGTTCCTTAACGGTTTTCTTAAGGAAGAGTTGTATATGATGCAACCAGAAGGTTTTGTTGATCCAGAGAATGCTGACAAAGTATGCAAGCTCCAGCGTTCCATTTATGGGCTGGTGCAAGCATCTCGGAGTTGGAATCTTCGCTTTGATGAGGTGATCAAAGTGTTTGGGTTTATACAAGTTTACAATGAAGCTTGTATTTACAAGAAAGTGAGTGGGAGCTCTATAGCGTTTCTAATATTATATGTGGATGACATATTGCTGATTGGAAACAATATAGAATTTTTGGATAGCGTGAAGGGGTATTTGAACAAGAGTTTTTCGATGAAAGATCTCGGTGAAGCTGCTTTCATATTGGGCATCAAGATCTATAGAGATAGATCAAGACGCTTGATAGGACTTTCACAAAGCACGTACCTTGATAAAGTTTTGAAGAAGTTCAAAATGGATCAATCCAAGAAGGGGTTCTTACCGGTATTGCAAGGTACAAAGTTGAGTAAGACTCAATGCCCAGTGACTGCGGATGATAGAGAAAAGATGAGTATCGTCCCCTATGCTTCAGCCATAGGCTCTATCATGTATGCAATGCTGTGCACAAGACCAGATGTCAGCCTTGCCATAAGTATGGCCGGAAGGTTTCAAAGTAATCCTGGTATGGATCACTGGACAGCGGTCAAGAATATCCTAAAGTACCTGAAAAGGACTAAGGATATGTTTCTCGTTTATGGAGGTGATCAAGAGCTCGTCGTAAAGGGTTACGTCGATGCAAGCTTTGACACTGATCCGGATGACTCTAAGTCACAAACCGGATACGTATATATTCTCAACGGGGGAGCGGTAAGCTGGTGCAGTTCCAAGCAGAGCGTGGTAGCTGATTCTACATGTGAAGCGGAGTATATAGCTGCCTCGGAGGCGGCTAAGGAAGGTGTCTGGATGAAGGAGTTCATGACAGATCTTGGAGTTGTGCCTAGTGCACTGAACCCAATGACTCTGTTCTGTGACAACACTGGTGCCATTGCTCTAGCCAAGGAACCAAGGTTTCACAAGAGGACCAGACACATAAAGTGACGCTTCAATTCCATCCGCGATTCGGTCAAGGAGGAGGACATAAACATTTGCAAAGTACACACGGATTTGAATGTTGCAGATCCGTTGACTAAGCCTCTTCCACGGGCTAAGCACGATCAACACCAAGACTCTATGGGTGTTAGATTCATTACCTTGTAATACTAGATTATTGACTCTAGTGCAAGTGGGAGACTGTTGGAAATATGCCCTAGAGGCAATAATAAAAGAGTTATTATTATATTTCCTTGTTCATGATAATCGTTTATTATCCATGCTATAACTGTATTGATTGGAAACTCAAATACACGTGTGGATGAATAGACAGACTTTGTGTCCCTAGTGAGCCTCTACAGGACTAGCTCGTTGATCAAAGATGACCGCGGTTTCCAGGTCATAGACATGAGTTGTCATTTGATAACGGGATCACATCATTAGGAGAATGATGTGATGGACGAGACCCAAACGTAAACATAGCTTTTGATCGTGTCAGTTATCGCTATAGTTTTCTGCATGTCAAGTATAAGTTCCTATGACCATGAGATCGTGTAACTCACTGACACCGTAGGAGTGCTTTGTGTGTGCCAAACGTCACAACGTAACTGGGTGACTATAAAGGTACTCTACAGGTATCTCCGAAGGTGTCTGTTGAGTTGACATGGATCGAGACTGGGATTTGTCACTCCGTATGACGGAGAGGTATCTCCGGGCCCACTCGGTAATACGTCATCTCAATGAGCTCAAAGTGACTAAGTAGTTGGTCACGGGATTATGTATTACGGTAACGAGTAAAGAGACTTGCCGGTAACGAGATTGAACTAGGTATAGAGATACCGACGATCGAATCTCGGGCAAGTAACATACCGACGAGACAAAGGGAACTGTATACGGGATTGCCTGAATCCTTGACATCGTGGTTCATCCGATGAGATCATCGAGAAACATGTAGGAGCCAATATGGGTATCCAGATCCCGCTATTGGTTGTTGACCTGAGAGTGTCTCGGTCATGTCTACATGGTTTCCGAACCCGCAGGGTCTACACACTTAACGTTCGGTGACGCTAGGGTTGTTAGTGAGAAGAGTGCATGGTTACCGAAGGTTGTTCGGAGTCCCGGATGAGATCCCGGACATGACGAGGGTCTCCGGAATGGTCCGGAGACGAAGATTGATATATAGGATGAAAGGTTTCGGAGTACCGGAAGTGTTCCGGGGAGCATCGGGAAATCGGCGGAGTACCGGGAAGGTTTTCGGGGGGTCCGGAAGGTGTTCTGGGCCTATTGGGCCACAAGGGGGGACACCACAGCCCTCAGGGGGCTGTGCGCCCCCCCTGGGCCCTCTCCCCATGCGGCTAAGGGGGTGGGACCCCCTAGGGCTGGCCGCACCCCTTGGGCTTGGGGGGCAAGGCACCTAGGGGGGAAACCCTAGGGCCTGGGCGCCTCCCCCTGCCCTGGCCGCCGCCCCCTCCCCTTGCCCTGGCCGCCGGCCCCTAGGTGGAAACCCTAGGGCGCCCTCACCTCTCCACCCCCCCTATATATAGTGGGGCAAAGGGAGGGCAGCCAACACAGTTTGTGCCTCGGTGCTGCCCTCCCTCTCCCGTCATATCTTCTTCTCCCGCGGTGCTTAGGCGAAGCCCTGCTGGAGTTCCTCTCCACCATCACCACCACGCCGTCGTGCTGCCGGTTCTCCATCAACCTCTCCTCCACCCCTTGCTGGATCAAGAAGGAGGAGACGTCCCCGAGCCGTACGTGTGAAGAACGCGGAGGCACCGTTGCTTCGGTGCTAGGTCTTCGGCGATCTGAATCGCGACGAGTACGACTCCATCATCCGCGTTCATAACGCTTCCGCTTAGCGATCTACAAGGGTACGTAGATCACACTCCCCTCTCGTAGTTGCTTCTACTAGATTGATCTTGGTGAACGGTAGGAAAATTTTTGTTTCCCATGCAACGTTCCCCAACAAATCTAACCCAAAAAAACCGGACCGGGGTTTTACCTAGGGTTTTCTCAAAGGAACCTCCGGTTCGGGCGAACCGAACCGAGGCAGATCGGATTCCGTCCGGCGGTGAGCTCCCGCCGGCGAGGCTGCGGCGGCGGCGCTGGGCGTTTGCTGCGAGGAGCGGGGCGGCGTGGAGCGGCGCGGCAGCAGCGGCAGAGCAGCGCGGCGGCAGTGGCAGAAGCAGGCAGCAGCGGCGGCGGCGAGCAAAAGCGGTGGCGTCGGCGGGATGCGCGCGGCGGCGCGAGGCGAGAAGAGGGGAGAGAACGGGCGAAGGCGGCAGCTCTTATAAGGGGGGAGGCGGACCAACTTGGAGGAGGGGGCACGACTTCGGTGGCCTGGCGCGGCACGAACGCCGAGGCGGCGGCGGTGTTCGTCGTGCGGGAGGAGTAAAGGGGGTCGGGGCGAGCTGGGCCTGCGGCCTGGCAAAGCTGGGCCGGACCAGGTTCGGCGAAGGATATATATTTTTTTAACAGACAGAAAAACGAATAAAAGCAAAATAACTAAAAAATATCCTATAGGCATATTTTATATCAGAATTTGCAGAAAAATAAGCCCTACAACATGAACATTTTACTACTGTCAAATAAAATGCCCACAAAATCTAATAAATCAAAAGGTCCTACTGTTGCAATTAAAAACCAAATAAAATCACTTTAAAATACCAAAAGGAATTAAAATATCTTTCTCTCCAATTTTTCTGTTGTAGGGAATCACGTTACCCTATTTTCCATGTAATTTATTTTTGGAGAAAAATAATTTGAATAAAAACCAAATAACTCAATATTGGAAATTGAGTTCCAGAAAATTTCAGAAAAACTTCCAACGCATATTTCCTATAATTTGAAGAAGTCATTTTATCTTCTCTCTGGAAAATCATTGAGTCGCATAGAGTTTCTGAATCGGGAATATTTCGAGGATGAAATTCAAAATCCTTTCAAAGCCCTTGATCATTTAAAATAAATGGAAGAAGTCATATTATCTTCACTCTAGGGTTTTGTGTTGAAAAGAAATTGAATTCCCTCGAAGATCAAAAGCAAAGTGAAAGTTTTGGGAAAGTCATTTTATTCCCTCTCATTTAACTTTCAAAAGTTTCAAATTTCACTCAATTTCACTCAGCACATCAAACAGCAATCAATTCTATCTATTTATTATAACATTCCAGAATTTAGAATTTTGGGATGTTACATATATATCCGTGAGATCCCATCTTGGGGCCTGTTCCGGAGCTCCGTCGGAGGGGGTCTTCTATGGAGCGCTTCTATATCATCATCATCATCGCCTCACCATGAGTTGTGAGTAGTTTACTACAGACCTTTGGGTCCATAGCTAGTATGTAGATGGCTTCTTCTCTCTCTTTGGATCTCGATACCAAGGTCTCCTCGGTATTCGAGGAGATCAATTCGATGTAATCTCTTTTTGCGGTGTGTTCGTCGAGATCCGATGAACTATGGGTTTATGATCAAGATTATCTATGAGAAATATTTGGTTGTTTTCCGAACTTTTTATGTATGATTATAATATCCTTGTAAGTCTCTTCGAATTATTGGTTTGGTTTGGCCTACTAGATCTATAGTTCTTGCAATGGGAGAAGTGCTTGGCTTTGGGTTCAATCTTGTGGTGTCCTTTTCCAGTGACATTAGGGGCAGCAAGGCACGTATTGTATTGTTGCCATCGAGGATAAAAATATGGGGTTTATGTCACTATGTTTGAGTTTATCCCTCTGCACCATGTCATCTTTCTTAAGGCGTTACTCTGTTCTTATGAACTTAATACTCTAGATGCATGCTAGATAGCGGTCGATGTGTGGAGTAATAGTAGTAGATGCAGAATCGTTTTGGTCTACTTGTATCGGACGTGATGCCTATATATAATGATCATGCCTAGATAGTCTCATAAGTATTCGCTTTTCTATCAATTGCTCGACACTAATTTGTGTGCTAATACGTCTCCAACGTATCTATAATTTTTGATTGTTCCATGCTATTATGTTATCCTTCTAGGATGTCTTATGGGCTTTATTATACACTTTTATATGATTTTTGGGACTAACCTATTAACCCAGAGCCCAGTGCCGTTATCTGGTTTTCTCCTGTGTTAGGGTTTTACAGAAAAGGAATATCAAACGGAGTCCAATTGACGAGCCAATTTTTTATGATTTTTTCTGGACCAGAAGAAGCCCCAGAAGCAAAATAGTTGGGACAGGAGAGCCACGGTCTGCCCTCGAGGGTGGAGGGCATGCCCTGGGAACGGCGGCGCGCCCCCCTATCTCGAGGACGGCCCGTAGCTCCCCTTTACTTGACCCCGACTCCAAAAAATCCTATATATACTGAAACCTTCGGAAATTAACCTAGATCGGGAGTTCCGCCACCAAAAGCCTCTCTAGCCACGGAAAACAAATATACACCCGTTCTGGAACCCTGCCGGAGGGGGTAATCCCTCTCCGGTGGCTATCTTCATCATCCCGGCGCTCTCCATGACGAGGAGGGAGTAGTCCACCCTCGGGGCTGAGGGTATGTATTAGTAGCTATGTGTTTGATCTCTCTCTCTCATGCTCTTGAGATGGCACGATCTTGATGTATCACGAGCTTTGCTATTCTAGTTGGATCTTCTTCTCCCCCTCTACTCTCTTGTAATGGATTGAGTTTTCCCTTTGAAGTTATCTTATTGGATTGAGTCTTTAAGGATTTGAGAACACATGATGTATGTCTTGCGCGTGTTTATCTGTGGTGACAATGGGATATCATGTGATCCACTTGATATATGTTTTGGTGATCAACTTGCGGGTTCCGTGACCTTGGGAATCTATGCATAGGGGTTGGCACACATTTTCGTCTTGACTCTCCGGTAGAAACTTTGGGGCACTCTTTGAAGTTCTATGTGTTGGTTGAATTGATGTTTCTGAGATTGTGTGATGCATATCGTATAACCATGCCCACGGATACTTGAGGTGACAATGGAGTATCTAGGTGACATTAAGGTTTTGGTTGATTTGTGTTTTAAGGTGTTATTCTAGCATGAACTCTATGATAGATTGAACGTTACGACGGACTCTTGAATAGATCGATCAGAAAGAATAACTTTGAGGTGGTTTCGTACCCTACCATAATCTCTTCATTTGTTCTCCGCTATTAGTGACTTTGGAGTGACTCTTTGTTGCATGTTGAGGGCTAGTAATATGATCCAATTATGTTATCCTTGTTGAGAGAACTTGCACTAGTGAAAGTATGAACCCTAGTCCTTGCCTACTATCATTGCAACACCGTTTATACTCACGTTTACTAGTTGCTACCTTGCTGTTTTTATATTGTCCTTTTACAAAAACCAATATCCACCATCCGTATTGCACTTGTATCACCATCTCTTCGCCGAACTAGTGCACCTATAAAATTTACCATTGTATTGGGTGTGTTGGGGACACAAGAGACTCTTTGTTATTTGGTTGCAGGGTTGCTTGAGAGAGACCATGTTCATCCTACGCCTCCCACGGATTGATAAACCTTAGGTCATCCACTTGAGGGAAATTTTCTATTGTCCTACAAACCTCTGCACTTGGAGGCCCAACAACGTCTACAAGAAGAAGGGTGCGTAGTAGACATCATGTACCCACCATAGAATATCGCTATCATGAGAGAAGCCACTATAGAAAACTATGCCCCCCGGGTCTATTCTCAACATATCAGTCTACAATCTACTTTACTTTTCCAATTTTACTTTCTGTTCTTATATCCAAAAATATCAAAAATATCAAACTATCATCTCTATGAGATCTCACTTTCGTAAGTGACCGTAAAGGGATTGACAACCCCTTATCGCGTTGGCTGCGAAGTTCTTATTTGTTTGTGCAGGTGCGAGGGACTCGCGCGTGGTCTCCTACTGGATTGATACCTTGGTTCTCAAAAACTGAGGGAAATATTTACGCCACTGTGCTGCGTCACCCTTTCGTCTTCGAGGGAATACAACGCAAGCTCGAGAAGTAGCACATGCGCAACGGTGGCGGCGGCATATTGATGAGTGCGCATATGGGAGCTTAGTTTAGTTTTATATAGGGTTGTCCAAACTTAAAAGAAATCCGCACTAGTATACGTAAACATTAGACTGAGGCATCACTTTTATTAGTTACCACAGCCACGATACAGAATCCCGTGCAAGAGCGTGAACCACGGCCGCGCGGTCGATCAAACGGTGCGTCACCGTGTCGCGCTCGAAGGACATCCACCGAACCTTTTTGTGTGCATGAAAAGAATACCCGAATATTACTCAACTTTTTCTCCGGGAAAAGTTCTTGACGCTACAATATTCCTTACATTTGAATTTAGCTCCAGTTCTGTGTTTATTTCGATTTGGACATTTTAGGTGCGCCCTAGTTTTTTTAATACTGATTTTGTGTGTGTGACTGAGAGAGAACGTGTGTATGTGTCCATATGTGTTTTGTGGCGGAAGGGCACTGTGGAGACAGTGTGCGTGTGATAGGGACATAGAGAGGTGTGAATGTGCAAATGATCATGCATGAGTGTGAAATAGACAGATGCCGATACATTGCGTATACATGAGAGAATGGTCTTCCATTTTACTTGCGTGTGTGTGTGTGAGATAGAGAGAGTAGCATCCGTAACGCAACAACCATCTCTCTCGATTCGTCTGTCCCTCACACTATCCCATGTAACACATGCATCAACGCGCACATTTTGACACCCTCACCCGGCCCCTGCCCACCTCAAGGCCCGCACATCGCTCTCTATCTCGCAAGCACAATCTCTTTGTGAATACCCTATTTAGCAAGTAGTTTTCCGTCACATACACACACATTTCTCTCCTTAGGTCTGTTTTCTCTCAATATCTGACACACACACACAAACACACACAACACACAACACACACACACCCCCTCCCCCGAGCACACAATTCATCCCCATCCAAGGTTATATGGCGACCACTCTCGCTTATGCTTCTCTGCACCCCAGCATGCACAACACCTCAATCTTCAAAGAGGGCATCGAGGAGATCGAAGACAGCGACCACACTGCGCTAGAGAATGCGGGGCCATTTGGAAGCAGGATGATGTGACGACGGCTGACTAACTCCTCCCCCACCCTCTTTCTCTCGCACAAAATTACCAATCCCTCTCTCCCCCGCACAAATTTATCCATCCCTCAACCCACGAGATCCTTCCCCACTCGTCCATGTTTTTCTAGCTCTCTCATCAAACCCGTTGTCTCTTCTCCTTCCACATGTACAGAATCCGGATGCACATGCATCTCACGTATATTACATGTCTCCCTCTTCCTCATAGACCTAACTTCTTCCTCTCTCTTTCTCTATCTAGCTATCTCCCTCTCTCTGTTTCATTAGGTTTGTCTCCTACTCTCTCGTCCACATACATACAATCTTTCCCGCCATATCTGCTCCATCTTCGCAGGCTCTCTGTGCATGTTTCATTCACACATTGGGATATATTCAGAATGTTGCTTTTATAATGGCTGATGTAGAGTTATTGTTGGTTTTGTTGCATCCTACAAAGTAATAACTATGAAATGCATTTTGATTGTCATTTGACTGGGATTATGCGACCTTGAGCATGTTGTCAAGTACTATAGACCTCGTATACATCTTGGAATTCGACAATGATTGTAACTATTGAATTGTATAGACCATTACATTCGAAGTCAGTAGCCTAGTATGTTTATTTCACAATTTCAACAAATGATTAATTCACTACATACTAGGAAAACAAATGTGTACACCCTCCGTTTTTATTTATGTCTGCGTATTAGCATAGGTCAAAGTCAAGTTTTGTAAACTCTCGGAAAGTTTATAACAAAAAATATTAACATATACAATAACAAATAAATACCATTAGATTCATTATTGAATGTACTTTCACATCATACATATCTGTTATGGTAAATGTTTATATTTTTCTATAAACTTGGTCAAACTTTAGGAAGTTTGACTTCGGTCAAACCTAATATGCAGAGTTTACTAGTACCACTCGCTAGTTTCTTAGCCGAATCACCAAACACGCCACACGGGGAGTTCAGTGTCACAAAATTTTGAGGTCGGAGGGAAAATCTCCCGCGACCCTGATTCGAGCAGTGGGAAGTTACCATCATAGCCTTCGGAACAGGCCGACAGATGACGGTTGGTAGGGGGTTGTTTTCGTAACTTCAGGTTCACCCTACCCAGCCAACCCCACATTGGCACCCAGAGTAGTACACCTGAATACTCCACATTTTCTATCCCCATCACATAATAGACTTCTCAACGGCACTGCATCCTTCATGCTCCTCCCCTTCTACATCGGCGCACTCGTCCACCACAGCGCATGTGCCTCATCGACGACCTCGTACGCCGCACTGGAGCCGGCTCACCGTCGTCGTCGTACACGGAGTGTCTTCCCCTTCACCGTCTTCCACGGTCTCGGATCTTCTTCCCGGAAGGCGACGCCAAGCGCAGAAGCACCACCATCGTGGACAATGAGCTGACTCGTTGCCGACCATGACTCACAGAGGCTGCCGCGACCATTGTTCTCCTCCTCGATTGGTAATGTGTGTATTGAATCACTTAGCAGTACATGTGCAGTTCCAATTTTGTTCATACCTACCCTTTAAATTTCCTGGGTGCTATTGTTCCCGTAAAAGTAATTGGTTATAGCCTCCATTGTCCAACATAATATCATCTTGTAATTGTGCGACGCTCCTGTATCGCGCTGTGCTTGGGTAGGTATTTCATCTGGAACCAGTAGTGTGGCAAATGATGGATAGTTTTTTAGAAGTAGCAAGATGCCCATGCGTTGCACGCATCAAGATGCATTTGTATGAGTAGTTTATCTTGTGAGAGAAAAGGATGAACGAGGGAATGCCTTATTTGCAAATGCGGAGAGGGGTGTGGGTATCTTTTTGCAAAATTGCCACAGTTTCCTTCCTATCCGTCAAATATAAATTGGATGGCCTATATTGCAGGATGGTAGGAACACCATCATCACCAACTCTGTTTATTAGAAGAATTAGGGAAAAAGTAGACAAAAAAATAGAGAGTAGAGAAGTAGAGATAAATATAAAATATAAAATAAATATAACAGTAGAGAAGAGAGTAGAGATAGCAGAGACGCCAGGAAAGGATTGCGCGCGCGCGGGAAAAAGCGGCCGGGCGTGCGCTAATTTTGGTGCGCGGCGTCAGGCACGCTTTATAAAATTCAACGCCCTCCCACCGCTGTGTGCCTTGCCACCGCTCTCTCCCCGCTCTGTGCCTCGCCACCGCTCTCTCCCCGCTCTTTCTCGCCTCGCCGCCCCCGCGCCACCATGCCGTCGTGTCATCGGGAAACTTGGGGATACCGCGGCATCCGCGCGCGCCCCTCCGGCGGCTTCTCCGCGGAGATCCGGTTCCACGGGATGCGCCTCGGCCTCGGCAATTTTGACACCGCCAACGAGGCCGCCCGCGCGTACGATGCGGCGGCATGGCGCTTCCGGTGGCCTCATAGAACATTGAAATTCCTCAACGTGCCAACACGGGTGTGGGCATAGGAGCTCGCGCCTCTGCCGTGACTTATCACCGACGAGGATCGTCGCGACCACCGAAGGCGGGAGCACCGTCTCGGCATTGCCGAGATGGACGAGGAAGCCATGGTGCCATGGCGGCAACACTTCCTGCTACTTCTCTAGCATGCGTTGTATTCCCTCTAAGAGGAAAGGGTGATGCAACACAGTAGCGTAAGTATTTCCCTCAGTTTTTGAGAACCAAGGTATCAATCTAGTAGGAGACCACGTGCAAGTCCCTCACACCTGCACAAACAAATAAGAACTTCATAGCCAATGTGATATGGAGTTGCCAACCTATTTACGGTCACTTACGAAAGTGATATCTGATAGATAGGATAGTATGATATTTTTGGTATTTTTGGATATAAGAACAAAAAGTAAATAAAGCAAAGTAAAGTAGATGGAAGATTAATATGTCGAGAATAGACCCGGGGGGCATAGGTTTCACTAGTGGCTTCTCTCATGATAGCAGAATTCTACGGTGGGTGTACAAATTACTGTCGAGCAATTGATAGAAAATCGCATAGTTATGAGAATATCTAGGCATGATCATTATATATAGGCATCACGTCCGTGACAAGTAGACCGAAACGATTCTGCATCTACTACTATTACTCCACACATCGACCGCTATCCAGCATGCATAGAGTACTAAGTTCATAAGAACAAAGTAATGCTTTAAGCAAGATGACATGATGTAGAGGGATAAACTCAAGCAATATGATATAACCCCCATCTTTTTATCCTCGATGGCAACAATAGAATATGTGCCTTGCTGCCCCTGCTGTCATTGGGAAAGGACACTGCAAGATTGAAACCAAAGCCAAGAACTTCTCCCATTTCAAGAACTATAGATCTAGTAGGCCAAACCAAACCAATAATTCAAGGAGACTTGCAAGGATATTATAATCATACATAAAAGATTTCAAAAAAGAATGAAATATATCTCGTAGATAATATTGATCATAAACCCACAATTCAACGGATCTCGACAAACACACCGCAAAAAGATTACATCGAATAGATCTCCTCAAAGATCGAGGAGAACTTGGTATTGAGATCCAAAAAGAGAGAAGAAGCTATCTAGCTAATAACTATGGACCCAAAGGTCTGTGGTAAACTAATTACAACTCATGGTGAGGCTATGGTGTTGATGTAGAAGCACTCCGTGGTAGATCCCCCCTCCGGCGGTGCTCCGGAACAGGCCCCAAGATGGGATCTCATGGGAACAGAAGGTTGCGGCGGTGGAATTAGTGTTTTCTCTGTTGCCTCGATGTTTTCAGGGTACGTGGACATATATAGGAGGAAGAAGTACGTCGGTGGAGCAATGTGGGTCCCACGAGGGTGGGGGCACGCCCAGGGGGAGGGGGCGATCCCTGGACCCTCGTGGGCACCATGTTTCTTCTCTGTCTTGGTGCTCAAGTCTCTCGTGAAGATATCGTTCCAAAAATAACTCTCCTAAAGGTTTCATTCCATTTGGACTCCGTTTGATATCCCTTTTCTGCGAAACCCTGAAATAGGCAAAAAAAACAGCATTCTACACTGGGCCTTGGGTTAATACGTTAGTCCCAAAAATAATATAAAAGTGTATAATAAAGCCCATTAAACATCCAAAATAGAATATATTATAGCTTGGAACAATAAAATATTATAGATACGTTGGAGACGTATCAAGCATCCACAAGCTTAATTCTAGCTCGTCCTCGAGTAGGTAAATGATAAAAACAGAATTTTTGATGTGGAATGCTAACCAACATAATTTTCCATGTAATTTCTTTATTGTCACATGAATGTTCATATCTGAAAGATTCAAGACAAAAGTCTATATTGACACAAGAATAATAATACTTCAAGCATACTAACAAAGCAATCATGTCTTCTCCAAATAACATGGCCAAAGAAAGTTATCCCTACAAAATCATATAGATTGTCTATGCTCCCTCTTCATCACCCAAAATATTCATATCATGCACAACCCCGGTTTCAGCCAAGAAATTGTTTTCATACTCAAATTTTTTCAAACCTTTCAACTTTCACGCAATACATGAGCGTGAGCCATGGATACATCACTATAGGTGGAATAGGGTGGTGGTTGTGGAGAAGACAAAAAGGAGGAAGATGGTCTCACATCGACTAGGCATATCAATGGGCTATGGAGATGCCCATCAATAGATATCAATATGAGTGAGTAGGGATTGCCATGCAACAGATGCACTAGAGCTATAAGTGTATGAAATCTCATCAAAAGAAACTAAGTGGGTGAGCATCCAACTTGCTTGCTTATGAAGACCTAGGGCAATTGAGGAAGCCCATCGTTGGAATATACAATACAAGTTCTATAATGAAAATTCCCACTAGTATAAGAAAGTGACAAAACAAGAGAGTCTCTGTAATGAAGATCATGGTGCTACTTTGAAGCACAAGTGTGGAAAAGGATAGTAGCATTGTCCCTTCTCTCTTTTCTCTCATTTTTTTGGAGGGGCTTTTTTATTTAGCCCCTCTCTATTTTTTGGGCCATCTTTTTTTAGTTGACCTTTCCTCACATGGGACAATGCTCTAATAATGAAGATCATCACACTTTTATTGACTTACAACTCAAATATTACAACTCGAAGCTAGAACAAAATATGACTCTATATGAATGCCTCCGGCGGTGTACCGGGATGTGCAATGAATCAAGAGTGACATGTATGAGAAATTATGCATGGTGGCTTAGCCACAAATACGATGTCAACTACATGATCATGCATGGCAATATGACAATATGAAGCGTGTCACCTGAACGGAACGGTGGAAAGTTGCATGGCAATATATCTCGGAATGGGTATGGAAATGCCATGATAGGTAGGTATGGTGGCTGTTTTGAGGAAGGTATATGGTGGGTGTATGGTACCGGCGAGAGTTGCACGGTACAACAGAGGCTAGCAATGGTGGAAGGGTGAGAGTGTGTATAATCCATGGACTCAACATTAGTCATAAAGAACTCATATACTTATTGCAAAAATCTACGAGTCGTCAAAACAAAGTAATCAATGCATGCTCCTAGGGGAAGGGTTTGTAGGAGTTAACCATCACGCGATCCCGACCTCCACACAGAGGATGGAACTCAACAAATACCTCATGCTCTAACTTCGTCACATAGCGGTTCACCATACGTGCATGCTACGGGAATCACAAACTTTAACACAAGTATTTCTAAAATTCATAATTACTCCACTAGCATGACTATAATATCACCATCCTTATATCTCAAAACAATTATCAAGTATCGAACTTCTCATCATATTCAATGTACTTTATATGAAAGTTTTTACTATATTCATCTTGTATGCCTATCATATTAGGACTAGTTTTCTGACCAAAGCACATTACCATGCTGTTCTAAAAGACTATCAAAAGGATATAAGTGAAGCATGAGAGATCAACAATTTCTACAAAATAAAACCACCACCGTGTTCTAAAAGATATAAGTGAAGCACTAGAGCGAAACTATCTAGCCCAAAAGATATAAGTGAAGCACATAGAGTATTCTAATAAATTCGAAAACATATTTATATCTCTCAAAATGTGTGTATAGAAAGGATGATTGTGGCAAACTAAAATTCAAAGACTCAAATCATACATGACGCTCCAAGGAAAACATATATCATGTGGTGAATAAAAATATAGTCCCGAATATAGTTACCAATAGATGAAGACGAAAGAGGGGATGCCTTCCCGGGGCATCCCCAAGATTAGGCTTTTGGTCGTCCTTGAATTTTACCTTGGGGTGCCTTGGGCATCCCCAAGCTTAGGCTCTTGCCACTCTTTGTTCCGTAGTCCATTAAAGCCGTACTCAAAACTTGAAAACTTCACAACACAAAACTTAGCAAAAAAATCTTGTGAGCTCCGTTAGTATGAGAAAACAAACCACCACTCAAAGGTACTGTAATGAACTCATTCTTTGTTTATATTGGTGTTAAACCTACTGTATTCCAACTTATATATGATTCATATCCTCCAATACTACTCATAGATGCATCAAAATAAGCAAACAACACAAGAAAAACAGAATCTGTAAAAAACAGAACAGTCTATAGTAATCTGTAACTTTCGAATACTTTTGTAACTCCAATTTTTTTGAAATAAACTGGTAAAATTGAGGAATTTTTCTATTAATCATCTGCAAAAAGAATCAACTAAATAACACTCTCCAGTAAAACATCAAAGCCAAACTCGTGAGCGCTAAGTTTTCCGTTTTTTACAGCAAGATCATATAAACTTCACACAATTCTTCCCAAAGGTTCTACTTGGCACAAACACTAATTAAAACACAAAACCACATCTAAACAGAACCTAGATGAAATATTTATTCCTAAACAGAAGCAAAAACAAATAAAATAAAATTGGGTTGCCTCCCAACAAGCTCTTTCTTTATAACCATTAAGATAGGCTTGAGAATTCAATGATGCTCACATGAAAGATAAGGATTGAAGCACAAAGAGAGCATCATATAGCATGTGAAAATCACATCTAAGTCTAACATACTTCCTATGCATAGGCATTTTATAGGAAAACAATTTAGTAAGACAAGCAAGATCTAGCATATGCAAGGAAGAAAAAAGAAACAATAGCAATCTCAACACAATGAGAGGTAATTTAGTAACATGAAAATTTCTACAACCATATTTTCCTCTCTCATAATAAATGCATGTAGGATCATAAGAAAATTCAACAATATAGCTATCAGATAACATATTCTCAACATGGTCTACATACATGCGAAGTTGACACTCTTCCAAAATAGTGGGATTAACATTAACTAAAGTCATGACCTCTGCAAACCCACTTTTATCAAAAATTTCATAAGATTGAACATTCTCCAAATATGTGGGATCTAAAGTTGACAATCTGCCAAACCCACTTTCAGTATTATTGCAAACATTATTGTCAATGTTACATTCATCAAGGTGGTTAAATAAATTTTCAAAATCATAAGAAGTATCACCCCAATCATGGTCATTGCAACAAGTAGTGGACATAGCAATACTAGCATCCCCAAGCTTAGGGTTTTGCATATCATTAACACAATTGGCATTAATAGAATTTATAATAACGTCATTGCAATCATGCTTTTCATTCAAGGAGCTATCGTGAATCACTTTATAATCTTCTTCTTTTAACATTTCATTACAATTTTCGAACTCATGAATTTCAAGGAAAACCTCACAAAGATAATCTAGTGCACGCAGCTCACTAGCAATAGATTCAACATAATTGGATCCTTTAAAAAGATTAGCAAGTGGATGAGGATCCATAATTTAGCAAGCGAAGATGCGAGCTATTAGAGGGCAAATAGCAACACAAACACAAGCAAATAGAAAGGCGAACGGAAAAGGGAGAATAAAACGGCAAAGGTGAAGTGGGGGAGAGGAAAATGAGAGGCAAATAATGTAGTGCTAAGGATAAGGGTTTGTGATAGGTACTTGGTATATGACTTTTGCGTAAGCCTCCCCAGCAGCGGCACCAGAAATTCTTCTTGCTACTTCTCGAGCTTGCATTGTATTCCCTCGAAGAGGAAAAGGTGATGCAGTACAGTAGCGTAAGTATTTCCCTCGGTTCTTTAGAACCAAGGTATCAATCCAGTAGGAGACCACGTGGAAGTCCCTCGCACCTGCACAAACAAATAAGAACTTCGCAGCCAACGCGATAAGGGGTTGTCAATCCCTTTACGGTCACTTACGAAATTGAGATCTGATAGATATGATAGTATGATATTTTTGGTATTTTTGGATATAGGAACAGAAAGTAAATAGAGAAAAATAAAGTAGATGGAAGATTAATATGTTGTGAATAGACTCGGGGGCCATAGGTTTCACTAGTGGCTTCTCTCATGATAGCAGAATTCTATGGTGGGTGAACAAATTACTGTCGAGCAATTGCTAGAAAAGCGCATAGTTATGAGAATATCTAGGCATGATCATTATATATAGGCATCACGTTCGTGACAAGCAGACCGAAACGATTATGCATCTACTACTATTACTCCACATATCGACCACTATCCAGCATGCATCTAGAGTATTAAGTTCATAAGAGCAGAGTAATGCTTTAAGCAAGATGACATGATGTAGAGGAATAAACTCAAGAAATATGATATAAACCCCATCTTTTTATCCTCGATGGCAACAATACAATACGTGCCTTCCTGCCCCTGCTGTCACTTGGAAAGGACACTGCAAGATTAAACCCAAAGCCAAGCACTTCTCCCATTGCAAGAACAATAGATCTAGTAGACCAAACCAAACCAATAATTCGAAGAGACTTGCAAGGATATTATAATCATACATAAAAGATTTCAGAAAAGAATTAAATATTCCTCGTAGATAATCTTGATCATAAACCCACAACTTATCGGATCTCGACAAACACACCGCAAAAAGATTACATCGAATAGATCTCCTCGAAGATCGAGGAGAACTTGGTATTGAGATCCAAAAAGAGAGAAGAAGCCATCTAGCTAATAACTATGGACCTGAAGGTCTATGGTAAACTACTCACAACTCATGGTGAGGCTATGGTGTTGATGTAGAAGCACTCCATGGTAGATCCCCCCCTTCGGCGGATCTCCGGAATAGGCCCCAAGATGGGATCTCGCGGGAACAGAAGGTTGCAGCGGTGGAATTAGGGTTTTCTCTGTTGCCTCGATGTTTTCAAGGTACGTGGACGTATACAGGAGGAAGAAGTACGTCGGTAGAGCAACATGGGGCCCACAAGGGTGGGGGCGCGCCCAGGGGGAGGGGGCGCTCCTTGGACCCTCGTGGGCACCACGTTTCTTCTCTGGCTTGGTCCTCAAGTCTCTCGTGAAGATATCGTTCCAAATATAACTCTCCCGAAGGTTTCATTCCGTTTGGACTCCGTTTGATATCCATTTTCTGCGACACCCTGAAATAGGCAAAAAAACAGCAATCTGCACTATGCCTTGGGTTAATAGGTTAGTCCCAAAAATAATATAAAAGTGTATAATAAAGCCCATTAAACATCCGAAACAGAATATATAATAGCATGGAACAATCAAAAATTATAGATACTTTGGAGACATATCACTTCCCGCAGGACATCATCAACGAGTGCGAGTTCTACGAGCAAAGGAGGGCGGAGAGGGATAAGAGGAGGGCGGAGCGAGCCACCTATCGCGAGGACAAGCGTAGGCGAAAAGCGAACGCTCAATTCAACATGAGGCTAGGAGCAGCGTCGCCTTGGGAATCCGATGACGATCGGTATCTTCAGGCCTACAGTCAGACGTCGAAGGAGGACATCACCGAGGAGGAGTCAGACGACGAGGAGTAGTTGAATAATCTATTTTTATCTATCTATGCTGAGAACTATCCTCTACTTTCTATCTCTATTTCTCGATCTCAGCACTGTAAACACTTTTTTAAAGCGCCGCGCGTTGCGATTCTGTTGGAGATGCTCTAACATGGCAGACGAGTGCTTTAATGTTACCCAAAAGATGTGCGAGTATTACTAGTAGTATATTTTTCTTGCCATGTTGAGATTTTAAAACCATGAGTGTGAACATGCAGAGGAACAATGAAGACCAAACACGGGATATTGGGGACATCTTCAAGGAGCGTGGCAAGTTAAAGAGGAGCTGCACCGAACCTGTAAAACGAGATTTCGTAAGTAACACCCTTTCAATTACTTTCGTTTAGCCTCGTGTTCTTCGATGTGTATATGTTGTAGTTTCTGTTTCTCTTAAGCCTCATGTTCTTCGATGTGTCATAAGAAGAGTCTTAATCGTCCTAATGCTTTCGTTTTTAGCTTGATGTAGGAAGTGGGTGTTCTCACCTTGTAGTCTATTTTTATAATTTTTTCCCTCTTGAATTCACTTCTCTCAGTTTTGTTTATCTGGCTTCTACTAAATGGATCAGGGTTGCTCTGAGTAATTATCTAAAAAAGAAGTAACTTCATGTCAGGATGCAGTTCCTGCGAGGAGGGAAGTATGGTCAACCTCGAGATCATGTTTCCAGAATGAGGCGGATTACACACAAGGTGCCAGTTCCCTAGTGATGCTGGATTAGACACAAGGTGCAAATTCCCAGATGATGATGGATTACACACAAGCCAGGTGGAGTCGTCAGCTGTTCGTGTCCTCATGGCTCTAGTAAAGGCTGAAAGAAAGCGTGCAACAGCCCTTGAGAATGTAGCTGAGTTCCTGAAGAAGCGAAAAGAGCAATCAGATGCTCTCTTCACCCATGCCAAAGAAGAGATGGAAGAAGCCAGAAATAAGATGGTAGAGGCAGAGCAGGCTAGGAGTCTCCTACTGGCTGTCTCATGGAAGGACGAGTTGCCGGCAAACGCACGAATTCAATGAAGGCAAGCGGGGCAGTCTGAAGCCGGTTGCATGCGGCGAGGAGGCGTGTTCAGCCGGGCCTGCAGTGAGTGGGGCCCTCTTGGCCGTCGCGCCGGTTCAATGCCCGCGCAATGAGAGGTCGCGTCCGTGTCAGAGCAATCACTCCCTCCAGTCCTTTTTTATTTGGGTATAACAAAATCTCGTATTCCATTCACATTTTACAAGTAAAATTCGTGGACAAACTTTGACCCAAAATAGGATGGAAACTAGTAGACCAGAACATAGGTAGTAGTTTTTTTTCTAATCAAAGAAGGGTTTCCCCCTTCCAATTTTCATTACTGAAATCCAACATCTAAATCTAAACATAGTATTTTCCCTAGAACTACCAGGTTCAACATCTCGCAACATAAACCCATAGAACCATACGCCAAGGAGGAATGTAGTACTATGAATTCCATTTTCGCTCCATACCAATCGTTCCAAAAACTACTTAGTACTTATAACGCGCCATTGAAAATCGGAATTCTTAACCCTGCGAAAAATGATATTTTAAATGTGGCTACTCGATCCGTGGCAACCGGCGAGCCACCGCCTCCAAGTCGTTCACATGTGGTCCCGACCATCAACTCCTACGGATCAAATTATCACGCGAGCTGACTATTCCTACAAAGGTGCGCTCCACCACGTACCCGGTACCCACGAATGCATCAATCGTGCACCTAGGGTTTTAGGGTTTATTTGTTAGTGTTGCCTTTACGTAACACTCGTGTGTGCGAGACAGCGAGAGACCTGCGTGCGTGCGCCTCTTCTCTTCATATATGTACTCCACTATTCGTCTGGTGTCCAAAAAATTATACTAATAAATACTAGCAATGTGCCAATGCGTTGCCACATGATCTGAGTAGATTAATACATATTCACCGATTTGATAGAAAAAAAGTCTAGTTTTGAAATATGTATATCACTAAAAAATAGTTATGTTTCACTCAAAATATATTCCTTTGGCGGTTTTGATGAGATAAGGGAGGAATGTTGTTGGTTTCAAGATTCGAGAAGTGGTATATGTCTCATTTCTACTTTTACTAGCAAGATGCTCGTGCGTTGCACGGATCATCAAGATCTTGTGGGAGAAAAGGATGAACGAGGGAAGGCCTTATCTGCAAATGTGGAAAGGAGTGCGGTTAATTGCCATAGTTTCGTTCCTATCCGTTAGATATAAATTGGACGGCCTATATTGCAGGATGGCATGCCCACCATTATCACCAACTCTGTTTTTTATCCCTACTCTTATAAAAAGCATAGTCGGTGATGATCGTGTGCCTGCCATCCTGCAATATAGGCCATCCGATCTATATCTGACGGATAAGAAAGAAACTATGGCAATTTTGCAAAAAGATACCCACACCCCTCTCCACACTTGCAAATAAGGCCTTACCTTGTTCATCCTTTTCTCCCACAAGATAAACTAGTCATACAAATGCATCTTGATGTTCCATGCAATGCATGGGCATCTTGCTAGTTGTTGCAAAAAGCCCATGTGTGTGAGAGAGAGAGGGAGAGAGGAGGAGGACGGAGTGCATGTGTGACAAAGACACAAAGAGTGAGTGTGCGAGAGGTATCAGCTGAAAATGAGGCGATAGTGTGTGTGTGCACAATCGAGAGGGCGTGTCGAAGGGAAGAAAAATCTACATAGATACAGGGAGCGGGAGAGAGACATGTATGCGATAGTGGAAGCACGAGTGTGCGGGTGTATAAACCTATCTAGAGGCTAGTCGATAAATGTTTGTGAGAGAAATACGAGTCGGGGGTGCGAAAGCGCGAGTTTTGTGAGAGAGAGAGAGAGAGAGAGACGGTAGTCGGGATGGGAGTGGAAGCAGAAGTTGTGTGTGTGTGCGAGAGAGAGAGGGGGGGGGGAGTTTGTATGATCGGCAACCAAATGAATAATATTAGTCTGGGATGGAGACGAAAAGGAGACCGCAACAAATGTTGTGTCTACAAGAGAGAGAGAGAGTAATTTTAGTGGTATGATTCATATCTAGAGACATATAGGGTGTGTGAGAGAATCCCATAGAGAGAAAGGCAAAGTGAAAGACGAGTGGAGACTATGTGTTTGGCGGTGAAAAAGAAAGCTTAGGTACCTAGTGATATGAGAGAACGGTAGAGACGTGAGAGATAATGAAAACCGTGTAACGTATAATGATAGGGAGAGTGTGACACTTCTCAAGGGAGACATCGAGACACCATGTTTGCGAGGATAGGAGAAACATGAAGTGAGCGTGCGGGTGAGCTGGAGAAAAGAGAGTGATAGCTACATGAAGGAGCATGCATGCGAGAGAGATGGGCATGAAAGGAGTGACCATAAAAGGGATTCAAATATTTGAACTCAAGATGATGATACATGTAATCCATACTCGAACCAAAATTGATCTATGAAACATGCATACTCATATGAATTCACGCGCATCTTGTTATCTAATATGTAGATATTACTGATCCATACATTTTAGTAGAACATAATTTGGTTCAATTTTTTGATTTCAATCTTATGATTTTGAGATCATTGTATTTGTAAATCATATTATACATATAATGGATCAGAATTCTTTGTTGTGGTTTTGAAAGTATATATAAAAAAATGATGTATATAGAATTTTATTCCAATCGAAAATGGATCCAGCCCGAAAAAATAGAATACAAATGGGATTCGAATTGAGTTGGCATGGTAAATGTGCACTCTGCAAAATTTGAACGAAGCGGGGAAAGTCGCAGTAACCGCCCGAAGCCAAAATTTGCGATATTGAAATTACTACTGCCTATCCCTGCCATGCAAAGCCAATCTGCTCGATTTCTTTAGGTTTCAATAGGGGTAGGTTTGTAATTTCACTCAAACGTGACATAAACGCCTCTCAACTGGATTCATACACGGTGGGCGCCAAAACACAATGTGTCCTCGGCCGAAATCTACTCCCTCCCCGATTCATACACGGTGGGCGCCAAAAACAAACTCTCGTTGGCAAATATTCGGTGTATGCGAGATTACCGTCCTATCCCCAACCAACTAATACTGTTGTGATGTAGGAAATTTGAAATGGGGGCTAAGTTTGTAAATTTCCTCGCATTTGAGACAAGCACGCCCTGCAGACATGGTTCCCCCCTTCCTCTCCAGCTCCATTTCCCCATTCGTACTCCGTGGCCGCCAAAACACCCTCTCCACCCCAGCCTCCTCCGTCCGCCACCCCATCCACCGCCGTCCTCCTCCACCATGCCGGAGCAGATACCCCGACGCCACCGTCCATTACAAGAGATCGACCTCCCTCATCCACGGCTTCGGATCGAGATCCTTGCATCCCATCCTCTCGCGTCATCCCTGTCGTCGTCCACCTTGCCGGCGCCGCTCCTACGACCGTCTCGTCCATCGCGCCCAGCAGCCATCATCTACCCTCCTAGATCTGCTTCCATGCCGCCGACAGCCATCGCTACCGCAGCACCGTCAAATTCTCAGCAGATGCATACACGGCGCTGCACTAGAGGCGGTACTCTTTCGTATCTGCTCAACTTATTTATCGCAGCAAGAAAATAGATCGCCACTACTTTACTCTGATTTTTTGTCCATCACTTACTTGCTAGTTGAAAGCAAACATTGATTGCGAAGTTGCCTTTGTCTGGTTTGCACCTTTAGATCCGCCATGGCATGCTCAACACTATACTCCCAATGCTTATGGTTTTCGGCTTTTATATTCCACACTAGTTAAATCAAAGTAGACAAAATTTCAAAATTGGGTCTATCGATTTTTCAGAGCTCGTCGGAGTTCGTCGGTCCGAACGAAGGAGCTCGGGTGGGAACTTTGGTTGTGGGGGGGGGGGTGGTGGGGCCTCGCCGAACGATGAAAACTCGACGCGGGTGGTGGTCGATGGTCCGGCTGGCGGCCCATGCGGTGTTCTGCATGGGAAGAATCAGAGACGAGGAAGAAGAAGGGTTAGGAGACGTAGGATCTTCATCCAACCGCCTGAAATGGTCGACTGACACAAAAGTCACGCGACTTGCATGCATACATGCCTTTATATTCAGTACCATCATCGTACCTGCTTAGCACTGCCCCTGAATCCTTCAAGCTAAACAACGTTCCACTCATAATTCCAAACTTGTTGCTCATGTACTAATCTGATATGATGCTGATATTACTAAAACAAATAACATTTAATTGGTCAGCTAGTTCCTACTTTACTTTCGGAAAAGCATGTGCACCACATATAGAGAGACAGCAAGGACTTGCTTTCTTAATGCGCTCTGGTTCATCATGTGTGGGCACTAGGCAACGAACATTTTATTATCCAAATTCTTCTTGCTCTAGTTACCAGCTCGTTGATCAACAGATGGTCACGGTTTCCTGACCATGCACATATGATGTCAGTGATAACGGGATCACATCATTAGGAGAATGATGTGATGGACAAGACCCAATCCCGAGCATAGCACGAGATCGTTTAGTTCGTAATGCATAAGCTTTTCGGTGTCAAGTATTTATTCCTTAGACCATGAGGTTGTACAACTCCCGGATGCCGTAGGAATACTTTGGGTGTGCCAATCGTCACAACGTAACTGGGTGGCTATAAAGGTACGCAACGGGTATCACCGAAAGTGTCTGTTGGGTTGGTACGAACCAAGAGTGGGATATTGTCACTCCGCATGACGGAGAGGTACCTCTGGGCCCACTCGGTAAGACATCATCATAATGAGCTCAAAGTAACTAAGGAGTTAGTCACGGGATGATGGATCACGGAACGAGTAAAAGAGACTTGCCATGACGAGATTGAACAAGGTATCGGGAATACCGACGATCGAATCTCGGGCAAGTACCGTACCGATGGACAAAGGGAATAACATACGGGGTTGAGTGAATCCTTGACACGGTGGTTCATCCGATGAAGATCATCGAGGAACACGTGGGAACCAACATGGGTATCCAGATCCCGCTATTGGTTATTGACCGGAGAGTCGTCTCGGTCATGTCTACGTGTCTCCCGAACCCGTAGGGTCTACAGACTTAAGGTTCGGTAACGCCAGGGTCGTAGAGATACATGCGCGTGAAACCCGAAAGTTGTTTGGAGTCCCGGATGAGATCCCGGACATCACGAGGAGTTCCGGAATGGTCCGAAGGTAAAGAATGATATATATGAAGTCCAGTTTCGGCCATCGGGTGATCTCCGGGGGTCACCGGGAGTGTCCCGGGACCACTGGAGGGGCCCCGGGGGTCCACCGGGTGGGGCCCCTAGGCCGCAAGGGGGAAGTGGCCAGCCCTAATGGGCTGTCGCACCACATGGGCCGTCCTCCCCATGCCCCTAGGGTTGAAACCCTAGGGGGAGGGGACGCCACCTTGCCTTGGGGGGCAAGGATCCCCCTGGCCGCCGCCCCACCCTGCAGATCCAATCTGCAGGGCCGGCGCACCCCCCTGCCCCCCTATCCAACACGCTTGCTCCTAGCGCCTCTCCCCCTCCCGTCACACCGCCGGCGAAGCCCCGCAGGAATCTCCACTGCATCCACCACCACGCCGTCGTGTTGCTGGATCTCCGACGACCTCTCCTCCCCCCTTGCTGGATCAAGAAGGAGGTGACGTTGCTGTACCGGACGTGTGTTGAACACGGAGGTGCCGTCCGTTCGGCGCTGGATCATCGGTGACGAAGAACGCGAAGAGTACGACTACTTCATCCACGCTTCTTCGAAAGCTTCCGCTCGCGATCTACATAACGGTATGTAGATGCACTCTTATTTGCTCGTTGCTAGATGTCTCCTTAGTTGGATCTTGGTGAAAGCGTAGAATTTTTTTGAATTCTGTTACGTTCCCCAACAGTGGCATCTGAGCTAGGTCTTATGCGTAGCATCTTGCACGAGTAGAACACAAAGCAGTTGTGGGCGTTTGAGTTTGTTCAACTTTCTTGCCGTTACTAGTCAATCTTGATTCGGCGGTATTGTGGGATGAAGCGGCCCGGACCGACTTTACACGTACGCTTACGTGAGACTGGTTCCACCGACAGACATGCACTAGTTGCATAAGGTGGCTGGCGGGTGTCTGTCTCTCACTACTAGGAAAAGGGCTACTAATGGCGCACCGGTTTTGCCCATTAATGGCGCACTACTAGTGCGCCATTAGTATTATTTACTAATGGCGCACCTCTGGTGCGCCATTAGTATCTGGTACATTAATGGCGCATCACTGGTGTGCCATTAGTATAGTGCACGGTGCGCCATTAGTATGCCTCGCAGGGGGGCATCTATACCCCGGTGCTTTGGCATACTAATGGCGCACCATTAGTAAAAAAAATTCAAATTTTTTTTTCAAAAAAATTTTTACAATTTTTTTTTCATAATTTTTTTATTCTTAATCTCAGGTCATTATGGCTTAATATGGGGTCAATTTTCTTAATCTCAAGTCAAATCGCACTCTGTGGTCAAACTTCCCACAAGGTCACCCATCCTCACACTACTCCAGCCCGAGCACGCTTAACTTCGTAGTTCTATCCAACCCCAGCACCAGCTCACTTCACACGCACTTGTTGATATATCTATCATATCAATCCTATTAACCCTTCATGATGTCTAGGAGTTTGTTAATGTTCATGAGTATGATGAAATTTTGAAAATATATTTCAAACTTTCCGGTCATATTACGTGTATCATATTTTTGAAAAAAAATTATAAATTTTTTATTCGATTTTTTTTTTCTGTTACTAGTGGCGCACCTAGCAAAC
Source organism: Secale cereale (assembly GCA_902687465.1). NCBI lineage: Eukaryota > Viridiplantae > Streptophyta > Magnoliopsida > Poales > Poaceae > Secale > Secale cereale. Next base: position 492,698,054 of record LR738714.1, on the reverse strand, counting down.
GGTGCGCCACTAGTAAGTTTGAAATTTTTTGAATTTTTTTGCCTGTAGATCTTAAAAGCCCCGTAACTTTTTTTCTGTTAGGTTTTTGGGGATTTTGAAAATGTTTAACGGGGTTCCGAGTTCGTATGCAAAAGTTATACCCGTTTTATTAAATTCCAGAGATATTTTGCAAATAAAGTCAAAATTCATATTTGTAAATTTTCCCAACAAGTAGACCACATATCACATGGGAAACTTATTTTCTTTTATTTTTTTTGACATTTACATCATTTTCTTTTATTTATTTTTGAACTGGAAAAGGCGGTCCTGAGGGGGGGGGGTGCAGTAATGGCCAAGTTACTAATGGCGCACCGTGGTAGTGGTGCGCCATTAGTAGTTCAACTACTAATGGCGCACCACTACCACGGTGTGCCATTAGTATTTTTTGAAAAAAAAACAAAATATGAAAAAATAATACTAATGGCGCACCGTGGGAGTGGTATGCCATTAGTAAGTTGAACTACTAATGGCGCACTTACTAATGGCACACCACTCCCACGGTGCGCCATTAGTATTTTGAAAAAAAAATAAAAAAAAATAAAAACAAAATTTGGAAAAAAATTAGTAATGGCGCACCGTGGATGTGGTGCGCCATTAGCTGGTGCGCCATTAGTAGTTTTGAGAAAAATATGAAAAAAAAATTTGTTACTAATGGCGCACCACGTCAACGGTGCGCCATTAGTATTTGGATACTAATGGCGCACCAACACATGGTGCGCCATTAGTATATACTAATGGCGCACCGCATGTCTGGTGCGCCATTAGTGTCAATTCCATCTATAGCCCTTTTCCTAGTAGTGTCTCCTACTTTAGTCGGATCGGATTCGATGAACAGGGTCCTTATGAAGGGTAAATAGAAATTGACAAATCACGTTGTGGTTTTGGCGTAGGTAAGAAACGTTCTTGCTAGAAAACCTATAGAAGCCACGTAAAACTTGCAACAACAATTAGAGGACGTCTAACTTGTTTTTGCAGCATGTGCTATGTGACGTGGTATGGCCAAAAGAAGATGTGATGAATGATATATGTGATGTATGAGATTGATCATGTTCTTGTAATAGGGAATCACGACTTGCATGTCGATGAACTTGACAACCGGCAGGAGCTATAAGAGTTGTCTTAATTATTGTATGACATGCGTGTCACTGAATAAACGCTATGTAATTACTTTACTTTATTTCTAAATGTTAGCCATAGTAGTAGAAGTAACAGTTGGTGTAACGACTTCTTCAAGACACGATGATGGAGATCATGATGATGAAGATCATGGTGTGAAGCCGGTGACAAGATGATCATGGTGCCCCGAAGATGGAGATCCAAGGAGCAAGATGATATTGGCCATATCATGTCACTTTAATTGATTGCATGTGATGTTTATCATGTTTATGCATCTTGTTTACTTAGAACGACGGTAGTAAATAAGATGATCTCTCACTAAAATTTCAAGAATTGTGTTCCCCCTAACTATGCACCGTTGCTAAAGTTCGTTGTTCCGAAGCACCACGTGATGATCGGGTGTGATAGGTTCTAACGTTCGCATACAACGGGTGTAAGCCAGATTTACACACGCAATACACTTAGGGTTGACTTGACGAGCCTAGCATGTACAGACATGGCCTCGGAACACGGAAGACCGAAAGGTCGAACACGAGTCGTATAGAAGATACGATCAACATGAAGATGTTCACCGTTGATGACTAGTCCGTCTCACGTGATGATCGGACACGGGCTAGTCGATTCGGATCGTGTATCACTTAGATGACTAGAGAGATGTCATTCTGAGTGGGAGTTCATTAAAATTTGATTAAGATGAACTTAATTATCACGAACTTAGTCTAAATTCTTTACAATATCTCTTGTAGATCAAATGGCCCACGGACAAGTTTCCCTCAACTTCAACACGTTCCTAGAGAAAACCAAGCTGAAAGACGATGGTAACAACTATACGGATTGGGTCCGTAACCTGAGGATTATCCTCATAGCTGCCAAGATATCATATGTCCTTGAAGCACCGCTAGGTGATGCACCTGCTCCCGATGCGGCCCAAGACGTTTTGAACGTCTGGCAGTCGCGTAGTGATGATTACTCCCTGGTTCAGTGCGGTATGCTTTACATCTTAGAGTCGGGGCTACAAAAACGTTTTGAGAACCACGGAGCATATGAGATGTTCGAAGAGCTGAAAATGGTTTTCCAAGCTCATGCCCGAGTCGAGAGATATGATGTCTCCGACGCATTCTACAGCTGTAAGATGGAGGAGAATAGTTCTGTCAGTGAGCACATCCTCAAGATTTCTGGATTGCACAACCGCTTGTCTTAGCTGGGAATGAATCTCCCAGATGAAGCGGTCGTTGACAGAATCCTCCAGTCGCTCCCACCAAGCTTCAAGAGCTTCGTGTTAAACTTCAATATGCAGGGGATGGAGAAGTCCATTCCCGAGGTGTATTCGATGCTGAAATCAGCGGAGGTGGACATCAAGAAAAAACATCAAGTGTTGATGGTCAATAAAACCACTAAGTTCAAGAAAGGCAAGGGTAAGAAGAACTTCAAGAAGGACGGCAAGGGAGTTGCCGCGCCCGGTAAGCCTGTTGCCGGGAAGAAGCCAAAGCATGGACCCAAGCCTGAGACAGAGTGCTTTTATTGCAAGGGAACGGGTCACTGGAAGCGGAACTACCCCAAATACTTAGCAGACAAGAAGGCCGGGAACGTCAAAGGTATATTTGATATACTTGTTATTGATGTGTAGCTTACCAGCGCTCGTAGTAGCTCCTGGGTATTTGATACCGGTGCAGTTGCTCATATTTGTAACTCTAAGCAGGAGCTGCGGAATAAGCAGAGACTGGCGAAGGATGAGGTGACGATGGGCGTCGGGAATGGTTCCAAGGTCGATGTGATCGCCGTCGGCACGCTGCCTCTACATCTACCCTCGGGATTAGTTTTAAACCTTAATAATTGTTATTTAGTACCAGCTTTGAGCATGAACATTGTATCTGGATCTCGTCTTATGCGAGATGGCTACTCTTTCAAATCGGAGAATAATGGTTGTTCTATTTATTTGAGAGATATGTTTTATGGTCATGCCCCGCTGGTCAATCGTTTATTTTTGATGAATCTCGAACGTGATGATACACATATTCATAGTGTAGATGCCAAAAGATGTAAAGTTGATAATGATAGTCCCACATACTTGTGGCATTGCGGCCTTGGTCATATTGGTGTCAAACGTATGAAGAAGCTCCATTTAGATGGACTTCTAGAGTCTCTTGATTATGAATCATTTGACACGTGCGAACCATGCCTATTGGGCAAGATGACCAAGACTCCGTTCTCAGGAACAATGGAGCGAGCAACCAACTTATTGGAAATCATACATACCGATGTGTGCGGTCCAATGAGTGTTGAGGCTCGCGGAGGCTATCATTATGTTCTCACCCTCACAGATGACTTGAGTAGATACGGGTATATCTATTTGATGAAACACAAGTCTGAGACCTTTGAGAAGTTCAAGGAATTTCAGAATGAGGTTGAGAATCAACGTGACAGAAAAATAAAGTTCTTACGATCAGATCGTGGGGGTGAATATTTAAGTCATGAATTTGGCACGCACCTAAGAAAATGTGGAATTGTTTCACAACTGACACCTCCCGGAACACCTCAACGTAACGGTGTGCCCGAACGTCGAAATCGTACTCTGTTGGACAGGGTGCGATCTATGATGTCCGTCACCGATTTACCGCTATATTTTTGGGGTTATGCTTTAGAGACTGCCGCATTCACTTTAAATAGGGATCCGTCGAAATCCGTTGAGACGACTTCGTATGAACATTGGTTTGGCAAGAAACCAAAGCTGTCGTTTCTAAAAGTTTGGGGTTGCGATGCTTATGTCAAGAAACTTCAACCTGAAAAGCTCGAACCCAAATCGGAGAAATGCGTCTTCACAGGATACCCAAAGGAAACAATTGGGTACACCTTCTACCACAAATCCGAAGGCAAAATCTTTGTTGCCAAGAATGGATGCTTTCTGGAGAAAGAGTTTCTCTCGAAAGAAGTGTGTGGGAGGAAAGTAGAACTTGATGAGGTGACAGTCACCCCTCCTGAACCGGAAAGTAGGACATCGCAGGAAATTGTTCCTGAGGTGCCTGCACCGACAAGGGAGGAAGCTAATGATGATGATCATGAAGAAACAGATCAAGTTACTACTGAACTTCGAAGGTCCACAAGGGCACGTTCCGCACCAGAGTGGTACGGCAACCCTGTCCTAGAAATCATGTTGTTAGACAATGGTGAACCTTCGAACTATGAAGAAGCAATGGCGGGCCCGGAATCCAATAAATGGCTTGGAGCCATGAAATCCGAGATAGAATCCATGTATGAAAACAATGTATGGACTTTGGTGGACTTGCCTGATGATAGGCACGCCATAGAAAACAAATGGATATTTAAGAAGAAGACAGGCGCGGATGGTAATGTGACTATCTATAAGGCTCGGCTTGTCGCTAAAGGTTATCGACAAGTTCAAGGGATTGACTACGATGAGACTTTCTCTCCCATAGCGATGCTGAAGTCAGTCAGAATCATGTTAGCTATTGCCGCATTCTATGATTATGAGATATGGCAAATGGACGTCAAAACAGCATTCCTGAATGGCTTCCTCAAGGAAGAGTTGTATATGATGCAGCCGGAAGGTTTTGTCGATCCAGAGAACGCTAACAAGGTATGCAAGCTCCAGCGCTCGATTTACGGGCTGGTGCAAGCATCTCGGAGTTGGAATATTCGCTTTAATGATGTGATCAAAGCGTTTGGCATTATACAGACTTATGGAGAAGCCTGTATCTACAAGAAAGTGAGTGGGAGCTCTGTGGCATTTCTCATATTATATGTGGATGAAATATTGCTGATGGGAAATGATATAGAATTCTTGGAAAATGTAAAGGCCTACTTGAATAAAAGTTTTTCAATGAAGGACCTTGGAGAAGCTGCTTACATATTAGGCATCAAAATCTATAGAGATGGATCAAGACGCCTCATTGGTCTTTCACAAAGTACATACCTTGACAAGATATTGAAGAAGTTCAATATGGATCAGTCCAAGAAAGGTTCTTGCCTGTTTTGCAGGGTATGAGATTGAGCAAGGCTCAGACGCCGACCACGGCAGAAGATAGAGAAAAGATGAGTGTCATTCCCTATGCCTCGGCCATAGGTTCTATCATGTATGCCATGTTGTGTACCAGACTTGATGTGAACCTTGCCATAAGTTTGTTAGGGAGGTACCAAAGTGATCCCGGTATGGAACACTGGACAGCGGTCAAGAACATCCTGAAGTACCTAAAAAGGACTAAGGATATGTTTCTCGTTTATGGAGGTGACGAAGAGCTCGTCGTAAAGGGTTACGTCGATGCTATCTTCGACACAGATCTGGATGACTCTAAGTCTCAAACCGGATACGTGTATATTTTGAATGGTGGGGCAGTCAGCTGGTGCAGTTGCAAGCAAAGCGTCGTGGCGGCGTCTACATGTGAAGCGGAGTACATAGCTGCTTCTGAAGCAGCGCAGGAAGGAGTCTGGATGAAGGATTTCATCACCAACCTAGGAGTCATTCCAAGCGCGTCAAGCCCGATGACTCTCTTCTGTGACAACACTTGAGCTATTGCCATTACCAAGGAGCCCAGGTTTCACAAGAAGACCAAGCACATCAAGCGCCGTTTCAACTCCATCCGGAATTATGTTCAGGATGGAGACATAGATATTTTTAAAGTGCATACGGATCTGAATGTTGCAGACCCGTTGACTAAACCTGTTCCACGGGCAAAACATGATCAACACCAGAACTCTATGGGTGTTCGATTCATCACAATGTAACTGGATTATTGACTCTAGTGCAAGTGGGAGACTGTTGGAAATATGCCGTAGAGGCAATAATAAAAGTATTATTATTATATTTCCTTGTTCATAATAATTGCCTGTTATTCATGCTTGAATTGTATTGTACGGAAACAACGATACATGTGTGAATATATAGACCACAATGAGTCCCTGGTAGGCCTCTAGTTACCAGCTCGTTGATCAACAGATGGTCACGGTTTCCTGACCATGGACATAGGATGTCAGTGATAACGGGATCACATCATTAGGAGAATGATGTGATGGACAAGACCCAATCCCGAGCATAGCACGAGATCGTTTAGTTCGTAATGCATAAGCTTTTCGGTGTCAAGTATTTATTCCTTAGACCATGAGGTAGTACAACTCCCGGATGCCGTAGGAATACTTTGGGTGTGCCAAACGTCACAACGTAACTGGGTGGCTATAAAGGTACGCATCAGGTATCACCGAAAGTGTCTGTTGGGTTGGTACGAACCAAGACTGGGATATTGTCACTCCGCATGACGGAGAGGTACCTCTGGCCCACTCGGTAAGACATCATCATAATGAGCTCAAAGTAACTAAGGAGTTAGTCATGGGATGATGGATCACGGAACGAGTAAAGAGACTTGCCATGACGAGATTGAACAAGGTATCGGGAATACCGACTATCGAATCTCGGGCAAGTACCGTACCGATGGACAAAGGGAATAACATACGGGATTGAGTGAATCCTTGACACGGTGGTTCATCCGATGAAGATCATCGAGGAACACGTGGGAACCAACATGGGTATCCAGATCCCGCTGTTGGTTATTGACCGGAGAGTCGTCTCGGTCATGTCTACGTGTCTCCCGAACCCGTAGGGTCTACACACTTAAGGTTCGGTAACGCTAGGGTTGTAGAGATACATGCATGTGGAAACCCGAAAGTTGTTCGGAGTCCCGGATGAGATCCCGGATGTCACGAGGAGTTCCGGAATGGTCCGGAGGTAAAGAATGATATATAGGAAGTCAAGTTTCGGCCATCGGGTGATCTCCGGGGGTCACCGGGAGTGTCCCGGGACCACCGGAGGGGCCCTAGGGGTCCACCGGGTGGGGCCACCCATCCTGGTGGGGCCCCTAGGCCGCAAGGGGGAAGTGGCCAGCCCTAATGGGCTGGCGCAACACATGGGCCCTCCTTCCCATGCGCCTAGGGTTGAAACCCTAGGGGGGAGGGGGCGCCACCTTGCCTTGGGGGGCAAGGATCCCCCCTGGCCGCCGCCCCACCCTACAGATCCCATCTGCAGGGCCGGTGCACCCCCCTGGCCCCCTATATATATATGTGGGGGGGAGAGGGAAGCCGCACGCTTTCTCCTGGCGCCTCTCCCCCTCCCGTCACACCTCCATACTCCCTCCGCAGGGCGCCGGCGAAGCCCTGCAGGAATCTCCACTGCATCCACCACCACGCCGTCGTGTTGCTCGATCTCCGACGACCTCTCCTCCCCCCTTGCTGGATCAAGAAGGAGGTGACGTTGCTGTACCGGACGTGTGTTGAACGCGGAGGTGCCGTCCGTTCGGCGCTGGATCATCGGTGACGAAGAACGCGAAGAGTACGACTACTTCATCCACGCTTCTTCGAAAGCTTCCGCTCGCGATCTACATAACGGCATGTAGATGCACTCTTATTTGCTCGTTGCTAGATGTCTCCTTAGTTGGATCTTGGTGAAAGCGTAGAATTTTTTTTAATTCTCCTACGTTCCCCAACACTAACTGAACCCGAGCGAGGCGTTGGGCTCTAACTGAACCCGAGCGATTGCACTGCAGGCTACGCGTTACTGAACCCAAGCGATCGATCGATGGCTGCTAACGGAACCCGATCGAGCGATTCCTTCGCTGCTGCTGCTAACTGAAGCCGATCAATGCCGCCTCTGCATGAAAAGTGAGCGTTGCTGGGGGTGGGGGGGTTTGGATGAACAGTTCCTGGTGGGGGTGCATGAACAGGACCCCGTGGTATTGCCTCTGGATGAACATGACCCCGATCAATCGAGCCGGTTGGGGCTGCATGAATAGGACCCCGTGGAGGGCTGGATGAACAAGACCACCCTGTAGAGGGCTAGATAAACAGTAGACGGTGGAGGGCTGGATGAACAATAGCCCGTGGAGGGGTGGTTGAACAGGAGCCCGTGGAGAGGGCTGATTGAACATTAGCCGGTGGAGTAGCACACGGTGGAGGCTGAACAATAGCAGGTGGAGGCAGGAGGAGGTCGATGGTGGATGAACAGTAGCCCGTGGAGGCTGGAGGGGGTCGACGGTGAAGATGAACAGTATCCTGTGGAGTCCCGTTTTGCGGTATGCCACACCCCTCCCGATGAACAGGACCCCCGTTTCGACCGTAGCGCTCCAACACAAGTCCGTATCCTCCGTTTTGTGGTACGCCACACCCCTCACGATCAACAGGACCCCCGTTTCGACCGTAGGAGGTCCGTTTCCTCCGTTTGCGGTACGCCAGACCCCTCCCGATGAACAGGATCCCGTTTCGAATGTGGCCGGTCGAACACAAGGTTGTTTCCTTCGTTCTACGGTACGCCAGGCCTCATTTCCATCGGCTGTTCCGTCCAAGCCCTCCCGATGAACACGACGACGCATTCCGTTCCGACCCAGCCGGTTGGCTCGCCAAGAACACGATGACGATGTTGTTTCTCCATTCCGACCCAGCCATGTACACGAGCCCTGTCCGTACGTACGAGCGAGTAGGCGTTTGAGACGCCGCCCGTATGTATGTACGTGGCGGTATTTACTTTCTTGCACCCTGGCCGCTGTACATACGTGTACATGCTACGTGCACACCTCTGCTACGACACGTGCGTGCCTCTACATCGACCAGTATGTACGTACACATTCGTGACAAGAATGACAACGCTATGTATGCTTCGACCAGGTGGGTCCCGACTGTCAGGAACTTCCTTGCATGCGAAGATGTAGCTGGTGGGTCTCAACAGTCAGGGGGACGACTCGGTTTTTTGGCCGGACGCACTTCCTTGCGTGCGAAGATGTAGCTGGTGGGTCCCAGCAGTCAGGGGGAAATGTTTTTTTCGCGAAATACAGTGGCCCGTCCGGTGGGTCCCCGATGTCAGGTGGAGGAATAATTATTTTCCGCGTAATAAGGAGGCACTTCCTTGCTGCGGCCGTGGAGCCAGCTGTCAGCCTCTCAACGTACAGTACTCTTCCGATGGAAGTCGTTCCTTGATCACGTTGACCACGCCGCGCCGAGAGCACCAGGGCGGTGGACGATGGCGAGTCCTAGGAAGGGGATGACGCAGAGCCGGGGAAGATGCGGCAGCGGAAGCCCGCGCGGAGAGGAGTACGAGGGTTCACTGGTTTGGCTGCGGTGTGAGGCTGCCGTCGCTGCAGAATAACAAGGGGTGTGGGTGAGTAGAAGGATGGCCTGGCCAGCGGTGGGAGTTGTAGGGGGCGGTGAGGCCTCCACGACATCGCAGCCGGCCACGGGAGGAAGGAGCACGAGGCACGACCGGCGCTAGTTTGGGTGGCTAGAGCAAGAAGATTAGAGGTTGAAGAAGCACTACGGCCGTTGGATAGACATCATACGGTCAACGGAGCTAGAATCGTGCATATTGACTAAGTTGACAAAGCCCTCCGTCCCCATCAACTTAGTAGGCCCACAAGCCAGCCTCCCACTATACTGGGTCCCAGCTAGCAGGGGGAGTATTCATTATTTTGTGCGTAATAAGGAGGCACTTCCGGTGGGTCCGAGCTGACAGCGGGGGGGGGGGCATTCTTTTTCGCGAAATGCGATGGCCCGTCCGATGGGTCCCAGTAGTCAGGGGGGAATGTTTTTATCACCAAATACGGTGGCTGTCCGGTGGGTCCCTACTCTCAGGTGGAGAAATAATTATTCTCCGCATAATAAGGAGGCACTTCCTTGCGGCTGCCGTGGACGCAGTTGTCAGCCTCTCCACAACAGTACTCTTCCGATGGAAGTCGTTCCTTGACCATGTTGACCACGCCGCGCCGAGAGCACCAGGGCGGTGGACGACGACGAGGCCTAGGAAAGGGACGACGCGGAGCCGGGGAAGACGCGGCAGTGAATGCCCACGCGGAGAGTTGTACGAGGGTTCACTGGTTCGGCTGCGGTGTGAGGCTGCCGTCGCCACAGAATAACAGGGGGTGTGGGTGAGTAGAGGGATGCGCTGGCCAGTGGTGGAAGTAGTAGGGGCGGTGAGGCCTGCACGGGAGACGGGAGTAGGCGGTCCCGCCAGCGCTGGATTTGGCGGCTGGAGCAAAAAGATCAGAGATCGAAGAAACACGACGGCCGTTGGATTGACATCCAACGATTACGTCTGCTAGAATCGTTTGTTGACGTATATAATAACTAAAAAAAATCTTGCATACGCGTCAACTTAATAGGCCCATAAGTCAGACCATTCCCTCATTTTTTTTAATAATTTATATATAGGTCACTGCGACTTCTTATGCAATTTATTGCAGTCCGTTTTTTTGTTTGGCCAGGGCCAATTTCACATATTTCTGTTGGTTCCAAATTATTTTTAATACCGAAATGTCGAGCCAGATTTAAAATACTTTGAAGATATATTTAAATTAGGTCAATGCCTAGTGAAATAGGAATCTGAAAATGTGAAAAAATTCAGAAACTATAAAGTAATTGCCAATTGGTCATCTGTTTTTATATTTACAACCAATTTCATATTACTTTCAAGATTTGCAGGCATCTTGAAATAGTTGCAGCCCATCAGGGCATAGAAAAATAAATAGGCCTGGATTGGGTATTCTTCAGAAAAAATAAACTGGGCTAATTTCACAAAGAAAAAATAGCTGGGCTGGTCACATGGTGAACATAAAATATAAGCCTAGGCTAGACGGGCCACAGCCCAGTTCAAACCCTGCTCCGTCTCAGCAATAACAAAAAAAATACTGCTCGTGCAGCTACGTCCCAGGTGTCAGCCAGTCTTGTGCTGTTCTTTTGTCTATTGACTATATACGCTCACAATGCCGTGGGTCCCGGATGTCAGGAAAACACTAAGAGGAAGGATTTTATTTTTCCATACGCTGACATGGTGGGCCCGTACTGTCATCCTCTCCACACAATTCTACCGATTCTTGTTGTTTGTTGACCATGTTAACAACGCAAGAGGGCGGCGCCCCGCCGAGCGCACCAAAGCGCGCGGAGGACGACGGCGAGGCCTTGGACATCGGCGTTAATGATTTAGGAGACGGTGGGGCGGCGATGCATGCACTGAGGTGCAGCCAGCCGTGGGAGGCAAAAGGAGGCGGCCCCGCCGGCGTTGGTTTGGTTTTGGCGGCTGGAGCAAGACATGACTGAAGAAACACGAAAGACTGTAAAAGCAGCAGGAGTACTTAACAACCTTAACTGAAACAAGCAGGGGCACTTAACAACCATAGCTGAAAGCAGTATAAGTACTTATACAGGTTCAACAGTACAAAGCACGCCTCGAACAGTGCTACTTTGCCTACAGTTAACCAAGGGTGAGGCCGCCTAGCCCTAGGACAAGGCCCAGGCGCCACCCCGCGCATCCACAACCTTCTGAAAGCGGCTTCATCTCGCAATGTGGTCAATAAACAGGATATTTGCTTTAGAGCCATGGAAAAGCAGGAACATAATCTTCTGTCCTATTCTCCAAGATGGACGGGCCTTCATTATTTGAGACCACCCATGAATAAGTATATTTTCACCTCCAAGGGGAATGGAGTAGGTCGACATAAACATCATGTTGAGACCAAGCACAAGTCTGACCCGACCATGGTCAGGCATCTGTATAGGAACAATAGAACTGGGCAGTTTCTGTTTCAAGAAGATCACAACTGTAAAACTATGTATAAGCAATAGTTTATGAACAACATATATAACAGAAAACAATTCGTACCATAAGTTTCTCGACACAGTTGGACATGTTCAACGAGTGCAGCAGTGGCACACGTATCCCACGTGGCCTTGCACCATTGAAACGCCCCACAAGGACCTCAAGACGATCAATAAAGTGTAGGAACTTATGGATGTCGTCCCAGTCAACTTCAGTGCCATCAGTAACAGCCGAGTTGTTACAGAATAACAAACGAGTAGCCTACTTAACTATGAAAAAACCTACACGTGCCACCAATTATAAGAAAATATTAGTTAGAAGTAGCATCTTCGTGAGAGATTCGTTGCTACTTCTAAAGTTAAATTGTGATTAGTTAGACAGAATAGGTGGATTAAGAAGTAAACGAGGAAACAAGCAAGAACCAGATACAAAACTAACATGGATGAACAATTGGAACGACGTCGGGAGATCGCAGTGAAGATGAGACCTGGTTCTGCTATGTCCATCAACATTCGTGCGCCAACTTTCAGTCCGTAACACTTGAGAAAGTTTATCCAAGTTCGGCCATAAAAAAAGCAGCGATCTTCTTGGTTCATGAACCAAACTCGGAACTTATATCCATGGCTTGTCTTCACTATGACCATTAAACTGGTGTATTCAGTTATGGCAAGGCCGAGCATCTTGAGTACATGTGTTCTGGTAGAGCAAATAATGCACTGCAGGAAAAATAATATGAGAACACAATGTATTTCTTATCCAAATCTAGAAATAACTTCCTCCTTGACGTCAGTGTTGACCATCGTACTGGTAGTACCTTTTATCCAAATATAGCAATCCAAATTTCCAAATTAGTCGACAACATGTTAAAAAAAACCCACCCTCCCGGATAGAAAAGAGGATTCTAGGAACATACTGTGCGCGTTTTAAAATCCTGTGTTAGGATGAGAAGGAACAAGTGTGGCGTCTCGCTGAAGGCGCAGAAACCTGCAAGGTCCTCGCACTTTGGGCACTGCAAATAAAACACACTAGATTCAGTAGGAAGAAAAATGCATCAACGGCAGCGGCTGCCATCCTAGGATTACCCGCGACCAAGGGACTTGGATTTATCAGGGATGGATGAAGAATTCATACATGGTTCTCCATGAGAAAACCCTATGCAATCACCGAGAGGGGGTTTTCTCTGAACAAGCAGACAAGGGGGAAGGGGATTCAGGCCAAGTGAAATATTTCCGCTTCATCCGTCTAGCTTACTGCTAAAGCTGGAAGGGGGGGGGTTGTGATTTGATAGCTCATTGGGCATTACTGCGGTGATACGACCAGGGTGTGTCTATCGTGCAGTTGTGCACTCTAATTTGTGCATATGGCACATGGACCCCGTTTCCGGATGCCCCACATATCAGCGAAAGGAAGTAGAAAGACATGAGTAACTAGTTACACAAAAAATATTTTTAACAGAGAGATACTCCCTCTGTAAAGAAATATACAAATCTTTTATATCACAACTTTATACATACAAATTTATATCTGACAGATAGGAAGGAAACTATGGGAATTTTGCAAAAAGGTACCCACACACCTATCCACATTTGCAAATAAGGCCTTCCCTCGTTCATCCTTTTCTCTCACAAGATAAAATACTCATACAAATGCATCTTGATGTTATGTGCAACGCACGAGCATTATAGGGGTTCAGCTAAGAATATAATACTCAGACAGGCTCACGGTTCTGGACTTTGGGCCGCAGGCCCACCCTGCATGTTTGGGGGCCCATGTGTTCTACCTCAGCGCTCTTCATATTGCAAGCGATCGGTACGGCGCTGGTTTTAGATGCTGTCGCAGGCGAATACACAAAATTGAATAAATCACGGCAGCTATTGGAATGAAATCGAACGACAGTTCCTAACCAGCAATGAGAGTTGCAATTCTATCAACGATACACCATGTGATAAATAATACTGTCGTATAAACTTATACACACAGGACACTTGTTTCACCATGCCAGATTATTACATCAAAATCTCTCGTAGGATAGATCAGTTCGGAAGTTGCGTGCTGCTACTCAAGAATTTCATAGTAGATTTGGATCAGCTCTCCTTGCCGAGAAAGTTTGATTTTGAGATCATCCCCTACTGCAAGATATGATTTAGATTTGAACCTTGACCATCCTTTAGCATCCATCATCATGCGACCATCCATTGTATTTACAGTATACTAAGCAGGTTCATTCACACTAAGGCTGCGCATGGTAAGAGAAACTTGGCCGCTGTCGCCCGGATTGTTGAACGACTCCCTCGTTGCTCTAGGAATTCTCTGTTTGCAAACAAGAAGCCATACCCAAACAGTTAGATCAACACAGTGAATCATGCGAAACAACATGGAAAGAAAAACGAATGAAACACTTGGGCGGCCAATGCTTACCAAGAAGGTGGACATGTCGGTTTTTGTAAGCACTTTGGTATATGAAGTGCGAACTGCAGCCCAGTCTGTTTCCGGTGCAACTGCTTGTTCGGTTGCCGCTGCACGGGCCAGAGCAGATGCAAGTGCAATTGTTGGTGCACGTGCCGAAGCCGCTGTTGCTGCCGGAGATGGTGGTCCTTGTAGAGCTGGTGCCGGTGTGGGAGCAGGTGCCGGTGTCGATGCCCGATCCTCCGGTAGATCAGCCTGATCCGCTGACGCGGTCGGTGCCCAATCCTCAGCTGGATCAGACTGAGCTGTTGCCGCTTTCAGTGCTAGAGCAACTGCTGGTGCTCGACCCGTTGCTGAAGTTGGTACTGATGTGCGGGACATCTGGGATCATGTCTAGTCTGCTATGATCAACTTTCTAACTTGCCTAGGCTTCGTGATCATGATCCCGTTTTTTTCTTCATTTCTTTTAAACGTGAGAATGACTAATTGTGGCATTTTTGTTAAACCAAACTCCAGTTCATCATAGGGATTCAGCTTGTACTCAGACAACAGACTGATCCAATTTTTTCTAGTAATATAAGTGATGGACAGTGCCTTCGTTACTAACACAACATAAGAAGTGAAACCTGCAAAAATAGCCATCTCAGAGCAAACAAAATGGTTTATTATGTGATGAATGTCACATGGCAATACCTGCATCGTAAAATTGCAGGAAAAGAAAGAAACATGACATTAAATCAATAAGATTTAGATAGTAAATCAATAAGATTTACTTGATGTGACACGAGTGAATCCTTATGAGGAAATCACTATGTTGAAGTACTTAACAGAAGATTGATCGTCCAACTACGGGTGGCAGGCAGGGGCCCCGCCTACTCCCACAAGCAGGACAGTCCAAAGGTTGTGACAAATCGTATGGACCGAACATCCATGTGACTGGAAATCCTGGTGGGTGCGATAAACCCTGCAATGCATACAGATATTGGAGTGTAACCATAATTGATAAACCGTCCTCACAAAAAGATGATCTGTATACTTCAAAATATATAGACTGAATTGAGTGGACAGACATTAACATAGATCATTCTCAGGACTAACGACACACCAAAAGCGGCAGTACTAATAAGCAATACAAGGTTCACAAACACAAATCTAGTATTGAACAATAGTACTTACTACAGACAAGCAAAGTTGCACTAATTAAACTCGACAGACTATTTCTTGCCACCGACCTACGGGATGAACTCCGCATAACTGACTAGGCCATGGACTTCATGAGAGATGTCTACATGCACCATCACCATCTTGGCAACCTTGGAGAACCTAACAGAGTGGTCTTTCCACTCATAAACATGATCATGAAGACATGCCGCATCAGATTTGTTGGGAAGCTTTACAAGAACCACACTCTTCGTAATCGAAGGCACAGCCAGGAAATTGTTGTGGTCAAGTACAGCCTTGAGAACACGCCTAACAACAATGCTACAGGAAAACACTAGTTCTGGACACGTGGCGACAAGGTCACAACAGCTGGATAGTTTAGCAGTAGAAGTCATCCTCAGGTCTTCCAGTTCACACGGCATGACTTTGAGAACTTCATCTCCACCGCGGACCTGGTTCTAATTCAAACAGAAACCATATTTTATTACTACATCCGTTCAGAAATATAAGATGATTTTCGATATTATACTCCATATATGACTACATATACGTACAGAAATGAGTGAACAAAGACACTAGAACATGTCTTCAAAGGCATGAGAGCAGAGGGATTACTTGCAATATCCATAACACAAGTTATTGAGGCAAATATACCCTCTTCAAAGGTAGCATTGATGTTCATAAAGTTAGTTGAAAGTAATCTATAAGAAATAGTGTCAACCTCTCGCATGTTTTGGTCAAAAGAGGAATTTAGAACCGTCATTTGGCACACAAAAATCACATGCAAGATCACCCAGAAAGTTGTACTACTAGTACTAGTACTGCGTGTTAGATGAAAAAACACGATCAAAATCGAGAAAAAGATCGTCAAGAAGAGATATTACCTGGACTTGCTTAATGAGTGATCCCGGAGAGGGGGGCTTGGACAAGGCGATGGATTTGAGCTGTTCTGCGGTAGTTTCAGCGGGGTGCTTGCGCTTCTTCGTACCATGAGCCTCGATGGTTTTGGCCAGAGCCATAGACATCACTTCGGCCGGTGCTCCAGCGTCCATCAAGAAACTGTCAAATAGAAATAAAAGAAAAGAAACCATAATCACAAACCCAAAGGAAGAAAAGAGAGGGAGTTATAGGATCAGTCTCAGGGTTGCAAGACTAATTGCTGTCGCGCCTGCTCCCGTCAATCAAAAAATTAAAAATCCTGCCGTGCCTGCCCCCGTCAATAAAAAAAATTAAAAATCCTGCTGCACTCAAACACCAGAGTCCGTGGTGGATATTTAAATTTACCTGCTGGCAAGTAGATAAAAAAGGGGTGAAAAAACAAATGTGGTGGTGACCTACCTAATCGGTCGAACTAGCCCAACTAGCTAGCCACCGTGCTTCACTAATGTACTCGGCGAGAAAAGTGGTCTTTCGTGATTTTACGACTCATTTACTTGCTTCGGCGAAAATTCGCGATAGGGCGTCCCACATCAGGAAGAATATATGCGTGCACCACCCGGGAGGACCCCGAAACCGCGCGGTAGGGTGTGCCATGTCTCGCCACGGAGGAACAATGTGCGTGTAAAAATTTACTGTATCAGACGTAGGACCTATGGTTCGACCTCGAGACCTAGCGAGTCGGTCGAAAACAGCCCACTAGCCACACAGCTTCATCATGCTAACATGGCACGGAGGATAGGTGTGGTTAGCTCCGTCTCGACCAGCCACAACGTCTCTTGTTCTAGGCGATTCTTCTATTTTACAAGATTTTTTTAGTTGTAATAACACCACGACAAGCTAGCGCCGCTCTTCGTGTGTGCCCATGCAAAGGTTAGACGATGGAGAGAATGGAGAGATCGCAGACCTGGGACCCACCAGTAAGTGAGTCAATAGTCATGCACGTGTTGATGAGGCACTCCCTCTACTCTACTCAACGTAATACTGTATAAAATCAAGTAATGGGACAAATCCAACAACCATTGTTGTTTCAGGCTAGCGACTTACGCTTTGTAGTCTAGGTTGCCAGTTCAAATCTCATCTTTCATATATGTTAGTTTAAGGTCCAAATTTGATTAATGACAAGTGGGACCCACGTGTGTTGTTCCGATATTTAGTGTAGGATGGTTTTTTTTGAACAGACACTTTGCGCGGTTAGACAAGTAACGACACAAGTTACACATATTTTTGCAAGTATACGGATAAAAAATGACAGCGGCATAGAATATCACATCCACCCCGCAGCTTAGATGCTATGGTGATACGAGTTTTTACACCGTTGGAAGTGAGATCCAATGGCTTGGGAGTAGTCTTTGTAATTATGCGCAATTTCCAAACTCTCCAAAGTTTTTTTGCAAATAAAACATTCAGGCCTCGTGTGTGCCGCGGCATCTTGGATCCAACGGTTGCCGTTGCTCATATTAGGCGCTCCCCGTAGCTTAATTACCTGCTATGGTGATATGAGCATCTAGGTCGTATGATCAGTGATCAGATGGCACATGCATAGTACGGTGCGGGAGCACCTCATATTCTGCGCAATTCCCAAACTCTCTCAGCCGTATATTGCAAAAACATTCAAACCTCCTACGGTGGGCCGTTAGATCTCCGTGAACTCGTATTACTGTAGAATCTACGGTGCGGGAGCACCTCATATTCTCCCGTGCGAGAAAACATAAGGTGCTCTCGCAACTTGGATGCTACGGTGATACGAGCTTTGAGGTTGTTTGATCTGAGATCCAATGGCATCTGAGCAGTCTTTGTGCTTGTTAGCAGTGGCCGAACTCTTTGGGGGCTTTTCTGCAAAAAACCATTGGAATCACCGAGGAGGTGTTGGGTGACAAATCCAACAGCTCCGAAGAGCTTGTATCACCAAAGCATCTAAGGTGTGGTAGCACATGATATTCTTGCATAGATGAGAATATGATGTCCTCCTTCATCTTAGATGCTACAGTGATACAAGCTTCGAGGTCGTTGGATATGGGATCCAAGGGCATCTGAGTAGTTTTTGTACAAATTGAGTGCAATTCTCAAACTCATCAAGGTTTCCTGTAAAAATATTAATACATCATGTGAGCTGCTATATCTCAGATCTACAAGCTCCAAGCAACTCGTATCGGCATATCTAAGGTATGTGGGCACATGATATATATTCTCCCGGGGAGGAGGGGTGGGCGTGCACAACCAATCGGAGGTTGGGAGGGTGGGGCCAACTATAATCTAAACAACCCAAAACAGAGCTTCACAATTTTATCTAAGGTCGAGGGGGTGACCCCCGACAATCATAGCGCCGCCTAATTAAACACAACATTTGCATGTACTATAGTACTAGACATAATATTCATGTTTCAGTTTCATGTTTGTTTTAAATATTGAATTGAGGACCATGCATATCTTACATTTTACTCCCTTCATTCCTAAATATTAGTATTTTTAGAGATTTCAAGTGGACTGGCCCATACAGATGTATATAGACATATTTTAGAGTGTAGATTCACTCATTTTGCTCCGTATGTAGTCGCTTGTTGAAATCTCTAAAAGACTAATATTTAGGAACAAAAGGAGTATTTTTGAAATCATGTCATACATGCATGTTTTGGAAAAATAGATGCACTATACTTATTGGATTGTTGTTGTGTTCGTGTGTGGGTGTCTCTGTGTGTGTGTGTGTGTGGTCATATGCTTGATACATACAAAGTTTTCTCACCTCCATATTGTTCATCTTTTAAATTTGAATTTGCATTGAAAAACTTACCAGGGATTCCATGAAATGCGAAATCCACGTTGAGATCACTATATCACAAACTCACTCTAATTCAACAACTCGTCATAAATCAATTACCACGTTGAGAGTAGTATTTGTAAGGAAAATACGGGCATTGTAATACACATAGATTCGTTCGGCAATTTAAAAGGTTCCTTTCGTATTCTCGAATGGTAGGACCCAACGGCGTACCAACCAGACCTTGGCTCGTGTTGATCCTAAAAAATAAAAATAAAAATAACCGGGCTAGTGTCCTTTTGGTGGCGTGCGTGGTACGCACATTGGGCAACCCCAACCAGTCGAGCCTCCGCATTTCGAGTCGAAATATCCGGCGGCCAGAATTCCAGCCCTAGGAAATTCCCCTCAGGTCCCCGGTACATAATGACTACCGATGAACAACAGAGGGATGCTTTAGTAACTAGAAAACGTTACCTACCGTGTCGAGCATGGTTCAATTCCCTCGGTCGCCGCTCGCCAAGGTCACCCGTCAACTGCATTGCCTAGAACTACTACTACTACACCAGGATGAGCACAAAATTAAGCCTGTTTGTTCGTGGCTAGTACTTGAGTTAATATATCAGGCAATGCACTGGTACGGAGGGATTATCCTTTTGCTCTGCATATATAACTTGTCTGAAGTCTAACTAAGCAAAATGTTTGACCAAATCTTTTCTTAAGAAATACAACAGGACAGATGTATGGCTTGAAAATTTATTGCATTATGCAGGTTATGATATTGTTTAGAATCCTGGATCTTAAATTTCAGAAAATCCAAAAGTGACCATAAATTCTCGAAACTGAGCATGTTCACGTGATATGGCACAAATATTACTTCGTAATTATTTTCTTCAATTTGAGACAAGCTGCTTATGACAAGTTGCACAAATGAAGAGCCAAGGTATTTTGGAACAAAGACCTGTCACGTTAAGGTGAACGCTTTCACTATTGAAACCGTGGGCGTTTACGTGCCGCCATGAGTCCCGCTTCTCATCGGCATGTGCCGTCCGAGCAAGCGTGTGAGTCGACGGGAGGCGTGCGAGCAGACCGCTGCGCCGTCTGATAGGGAGGCGTGTGAGCAGACCGATGTGCATGCTTATCGGGAGGCGAGCCCTTTGAACAGGCTCCGCCGCCCACCTTCGTCCCAACTGCTCCCACTTTTAATGTCGCCAACACCGTAGTTTAAAATCAACCCCGCACTACCCTGTATCACTACAATCTTCTTTCTTCCTCTATGATTCTCCTGTCGTCAACCTCCAACCAGCCTGACCTAAACGTACGCCATGCCGCATCACGATGGTCTGCCCAGTCTTCCAGTTTCCTGAGGAAGACACCCAGCCGGAGTCTCAAGAACATAAGGCGCTTTGGGACGACCTTGAACTGGCCTTGCGGGAAGACGCCGCACCTGTCCCTCCTCCCGTTCCGGCTCCCGTCGCCCCGACTGCGCCAGCGCCCATCCCCATCGCATTGATGGGCTCGAAGCCGCACATTTTTGCCGAGCTTGATGCCATGGGGTTCCACGAGGTCCCCGCCGACTTTCATGCGCCCGTGCACCTGCCAGCGCATGCGCCTGCGCGTGCACTGACGTGCACGCCCGTGTCGCTGCCCATGCACACGAATGTCTCCGCCGCGTCGTTGATAGCGCATGTCCCCTCGCGGGTGCCAGTTCCCCCCTCAGCGGCATGGATGGCCGCCATCGACCGCTTCCTTGCACCAACGCCAGTCGCCTCCTCCCGCCAGTTGACTCGCTCTGGAGTCCAGAACATTTTGGCCTTCCTTGAAGCTAGGCCAATGTCCACGAGTATGCCAACAACGGTGCAAGGCGCCGCCGTCGCCGTCGGTCACTGGCCCGACGACACACAGAGCATGACAGAGGAGCTGCTTCCCACCGCAAGACGCCGCCGCCGCCGCCGTGTAATATAAATTTGCCATGAAAAACGTTCGGATTGCCATGCTTAAAATCCGAACGTTTATCATTTCCGTTTATTTTAGATCAATCGTCGTATAATTTAAAGTCGAAGTCAGACTGAACGAAATCTATGGTTTGATTGATTGAATGTTCTGCTAGAGCCGTGTCAAATTAAATATAAAACGTCATCAAGCCACATGTATTCCTTGTCATCCAATGACCTAGTCTGCTTCAATGTCGAGCGCTCAACACGTTTAGCGTGCAGTTAATTTCATGCCAAAAATAGTGCTAATCACATAATAACACGCAAATAATATCCTACTTAATATCCGCATGCACATGATATACTTCCAAATTAACGTGCATTGCACGTACGCACTGACGTGCTGCTTGCACGTGAAACTGGTGCCGTAACTTGTGAACGCATTCAGATATGATCAACGGCAACATCGCCCGCGAGTTCTTCGTGTTTGCCCATGCGTCTAAACGCAGAAGGAGAGGAGAGAGAGAGCACACATGGAACCCACCAGTAAGTGAAGGCGAATAGTACTAAAAATAATATTACATGTTATCAATTAATTAGGCTGTGGTAATATAAAAACATTATGTGAACAAAGGGACGTACAACAAACATTGTTGTTCTACGTATGTTGCCTATTGACGTGTGGCTTAAAGGCCCTGGTCGCATGTTCAATCCTTGTCCTTTATTTTTTATTTTGTATATGGGTCCAAATTTGTTTCATGACATGTGGGCCCCTCGGTATGTAGTTTGTAGCACTTTAATTTGTGGGTCGAAATCTATTCCATTCCAACTGGACTGTCGGTGTGTAGTTTTGTAGCTTATTTATAATAATTAAAGAGAACAACAGAGTTTTTTGCAATAATACCATGGTGTGACGTTGAAGGCGAGAAAGGACGTGCGAGAGAGTGATGACCGAGCCACAGGGAAATCAACTAGGGGAGTTGCAGGAGTTGCAACGGTGTTTCGAGTAGTTGTGGGCCGAATGCTACGAAAATATAATCTAAACCGACCGGAATAAATACCTACACAAATTAATCCAAGGTTGGAGTGCCCCTCGCAATGTAAATAGCTCCGGCTTTGCGAGGGATGGAGAGGTAGCTTCAATGTGTGGAAGATACGGCGTGAGAAAGCGAGATCAATCGAGAGACATATAGATAGACAGACAAAGTGAGTGTGGTCCGACATTCATTGAACAAATATATATGGTCTGGAGAGATATTGTCCGATTGAGGTTTTGGCAAGGGTGAGGACTATAAGATAGAGCTTGAGAGATGATCCAGTCACAGATGTGTAGATATATTTTGTGCGTGGGACGAAGCAAGGTCAATCGATCACATAGGGTCGTCGTGCAATCGAAAGAGTGAGACGGGTTGGAGAGAGTGACCTAGATAGACAAGGTGCGTGAGAGAGTATACAATGTGAATAAGTCAAATTGGGCTCAAACATGGTGATATATTGTTTTTGTCCGAGAAAGAGCGAGGTTAATCGAGACATACAAAGAGAGAGAGAGAGAGAGAGAGAGAGAGAGAGAAAGAGAGAGAGAGACAGACAAAGAGAGACAGAGAGAGAGAGGGAGAGCGAGCGTGGTCCGCCATGAGGTCGAAAGAGTGGGGGCGGATTTGATGGACTGGCCTAGATAGGCAATCTCCGTGAGAGAGTATAGAGTGTGTCGATCGAGGCCCGAACAGGGAGATATATAATTTTTGTGTGAAAGAAAACGAGGTTAAACGAGACTACGATAAAAAGAGCGAGATTGAGCAAGTGTGGCCCGCCGTGCGGAGAAAGAGTGAGACAGTCTCGAGGGATGGATAGATAGGCAATGCATGCATTTAGCGCGAGAGGTTGAGGGAGAGAGAGAGAGAGAGAGAGAGAGAGAGCTCGACATGGGGTGCAATGGCGGGTGTGTGAGGTAAATACATTTCGTAACAGTGTGGAAAAGGGGGTTTGTGTAGTTGACATAGTTAGAGATCGAAACATGGAGAGAAAGAATGGATGTGTGTTGGAAACCGATAGCTTCCTAAGGTGGTTAGGAGAGGAAGATTAACCGATACAGGAAGTATGTAGCGTGTGTGGGGGGGGGGGGCTAAAAACAACATTTGAATGTAGATAGTATGAGACTTAATATCGATGTTTCAATTGGGTGTACATTGTAAGATTTGTACTAAGGACCATGCATATGGGTAATTATTTCGAATTTGTGCCATACTAGGTTTCGAAAAGTTCAGATTGACTCGATTTGTTGTTCTATTTTGTAGGTCATATTTTTGATTCCATCCAAAAGTTTTCTCACTACCATGGTGTTCATCATATACATATGAATTTGTATTAAAAAAGTAGCGTGGATACAGTGAAATGTGAAATACACGTTAGAATTGGAGATCGCTATGTGACACACACTCTAATTCAAATAACTAATTATGTGACACACACTCTAATCCACGTTAGCGTGGATACCGTTTCGATTTTTTTTCAAATAACTCCTTGTTAATTAATTTATAATATCTCGTTTCGAATGGCTAATTATTGCATGGAAAACATATGGTCATACATACAGATTCGTTTGCAAATGAAAGAAGATTCATTTGCATTCTCAAATGTAGGCGCACCAGGCAGACCAGGGACGTGTCGTGGTGGTCGCGTGTGTCGGACGGACGCTTGGCACCTAGCCACCCACGCCCCTCCCTCCCTCCCCCCTCCCCACCCCCAAAAATATGACGATGACAAAATAAGTTCGCGCTTCCACGTTTCGGAATGAAATATATGGCGGCCCCAATTCCAGCCTTGCAAAATCTTCCTTCTCCACTGTCCCCTTCCGCGCCCTGATTGCTCAAATCCCTAATTCGCCGCCAACCCAAGTAAAGTTCGAATCGCCCCACGTCTCGTCTCTTTCCCCACCTCTGTGGCGGACGACGACGACAAAGACGACGGTCACGCTTCACCACCGCACTGGAGCAACCTCATCTACACCCTCATCTACCGGGTGGTCCACCGACAACGTCGGCTGCCACAACCGACGTGCCTCACAGATGTCGACTTCTACCGCATCAGGTGAGCTTCGCCGACGCCGTCTCCCAGCTCACCGGGGCTACTTCACCGAGCACATCGTTGCGCCTCCGCCGCCCGAGGCCGCCGGGGCTTCACCAACGGTCTGGTCCACCGCATCGTAGCGCTCCGCTGCCACTCAAGATTTGCATCCGTGCGCGGCCAGCCAACGCCAGCGCATCACCCTCAATGGCTCTGAAGTGACCCGCACTCTAGCTAGGCGAGCATGCCCAAACGTCGGCCCGAACTAGGTATCCACTGCTCTATTAGCTTACACGCCTATCCAACTCTGACTTTAACTCTTATTTATTTTGGAGATATTATCTGAAACAAGCAAACCATTTTTTAGCGAAGCATGACGGAGCTACGGGAACTTGTACACATCCTGCACACCCGTATAACCTTGGAAGTATCTATCCTCCGGTACAACAACAAGGTCGATTCCTCTTATTTGATCAGCCATTCGCCGTGTCAAAAATGCAGAGGGGGATGCAAGGAGCACAAGGCCTGCACATCCAAGCAAGTGGTAGCATGGACTTGTACATGGAACTTCCGAAGCACAAGCAGAGCTGCAGTGAGCATGTACAACGAGCTAGCGTAAGTCCCTGCATTTAATGCGTACTGGCATTCGTGTATGATTTGTGTGCAGTGGCGGATCCACGAATTCAAGTTACCAGGGGCGAACATTTAACTTAAAAATACGAAGGCACTTGCACTCCGGAAATCAACATAACTAGAGAAATGTGAAGCTACATGCACTTTAAAAACCAGCTAATGATCCAAAGTAGTTCAGATTATACACTAAATGATACAAGCACCAAAAACACAAAATGCAACATGGTGTACAAGGAATACAAATATGGTCTGCACCTGCTTGAATTATTCGTTCTCTGGCTGAAAATATCGAAGTGTAATTGCACCTGTAACCAGTGCGCAAACTACATATCAATATATCTATCCTGCACAAGTATGCCAATAGTTTGAAACAACAGATTAGAAAAGTATTTATGGTACTTTGTCATGATACGGGGACTGTCTGATAGATGGCCTCAACGTTTCCTCAAGCCATGAAAATGCACTATAATTTTCTTGTCATCAACGCCTGCAAATATCTATGTCTCTCTCAACATAGCAGATCATCATTAGACACTAAATCCTTCAATGGGAGCTTGCAAAATGCTTGCATTAGATGCCTCATTAGACACTATATGTTCATCACCAGGAGCATGTAAATTGTTTGCGTCAAATCCTTCATTACTAGTCTGTTCATTAGACACTTCAGGCTCAAGAACAACATGAGCTTGGATGTTTGCACTGGAAACTTGATTAGATTCATCAAATTCAGTCAGTTCAGTGTTGATTGGGGGAGTTATAAAATAAGTAGAAATTGGTTTCATTTTCTCATAGATTCCCTACATACAAGCAGTTTTACAACACCGTCAGGTTTAACTATTGGCCAAAAATTGAAGAGTTGAATTAGATATAATCAGGGACGTGATGTACCTGCTCATTGTGCATGCTACTCTTGTAAGCTGCGACTGTCCCTTTGCGCAAGCTCGATGCCATGCCCGTGCTGCCACCGCTGCCTCCCACGCAGGCTACACCCAGGGTTGGATCTTCATCTTCTTGTCCTTCCGTTCGCTTGAAGCCCGGCGACCGCTCTCCAACGAGGGCGCGAGGAAGTGCTCTGTCGGTCTGTCCAGCGGCGGCTAGGTTAGGAGCAAACCAGACTGGAGGCTAGAGCGGATGAATTGGGATTTTTCCTATTGTCGATCGATATGGGAGGCGCTCGATTGGGCTGCGAGCCTGTTATAGGGCCTGCCTTGCACTTATGTTATTGGCCTATCCAAATTGAAACATTTTTCTTCATTTTTTACATTGCCTCCTCGTGCGTTGGGACAAACAAAACTAGCCCGCGCCAACCTAGACGACTTAAACTAGGTGCACACTTTTGAGCCACCCGAGGCGGCCGCCCATACCAGCCCCTATGGTGGCGTCGCCCCTTTTTACGTGTATGCTAGGGGTAGTGAAAAATATTCCAGTGGCGCTTTTGATTTACCCACGGAATGGTTGAATTGCTTGTTTATATGAACTGAGTTCGCCAATAATGTGAAGGATGCCAGTCTTTTCATCCTATTGTAGATTACTTAGATCTCGATATTCCAAAAGTAATCGCATGCAATATACAGTAAAAGCCAGTGTGATGTGTGTGGCTACAACTAGTCTGACTACACATTTTCAAATAACATATCAAGGACGCATTATATTACCAGATTAACCATTCGACTTACCAATGCAGTGTGGGAAGAAAGAAGTATTGGGATTGCATATCCAAGCAATTAATGCCATGGACTCCTTCGTACAACCTTGTAAGCGAAAAAGAAGTTGTAGTGTGCATGTACAAAGAACTAGCGTAAATTCAGTTACCTGCTTCTCTGAATTTTAGTTGGCCACTTATTGCAAAATTGTTCAATTACGTTGCTTGGCTTAATTTAGTTTGCTACTTATTACATAATGCCACAGCCTATTAATCCTATTATAGACTGCGCCTATCTATGTGTTTGATACTTACTGTTAAGAATTACCTGTTTGCCTGAACTTAAATAGCTACTTGTTTGTTTATCTGCTTTGGTGTTGCAATAACGGGTTACAATGATGTTAATAACTACTTTTTATCATCGAATTGAAACTCTTTAATTCCTTTTTTGTTTAACTGGTTTGCTGTTATAACTCCCAGTTGAGATGTTTTGCTTACTTTAACTTTTCTGAATCCAATCGGAACTTTAATGCCAAAACAGATTAGCCCAAGATCAAAGAGCGAGTTCCCCATGGATGTTGTATCATCCCACAACAATGGCACCGGCCCAATCGTGCATTATGAATTGCCAACTACTGATGCTCTAGAGGCTAAACTAGTGGTAGAAAGAGATTCTGCTTCTGCACTTCGATATGAAGTTGACATGTTGAGGAAGCAAACAGCACAATCAGTAGCAGTACTGAAGACAACCATTAAATATTTGGTGGATTTCGAAACGAAGCAAGCTGAGACTGACCACATTGTTAAGGTCCTGAAGGAAAAAAGGAAATTAAATTCCCACTTGGTAAATCATAGGTGAAATGTTCTTTCCATCGTTGAATAACCTTTGTGTTGTTTGTTCATCTAATCAATCAAACCATTTGTTTTAGAGATCATGTAATAATTGTTTTTTGTTTTTTGTGTTTTGGTTTGTAATTTTATTTGAGCACACGTTTGTATTAATTGATAAGACTCGGAGACATTTCATGGTGATTGCTATGCCAGACCTACAAATATGCCAATCGGGCTGAATGTGCATTCAGCAATAATAGTAGTATAGATGGACCATAAGTGGCATGCATCGGAAAGGGCCAAGATGCTGTAGTAGCTTGGCTAAAAAAAGGATGATGTTGTAGCAAAGAAAAGTACAGTGGCCTGGCTTATGTATGTTAGTTGATATTATTGGTCCATATACTCTATAAGTGTTAATATGTATGTCAGTTCTGTACATTCTTGGTTGATTGACTCGGTATTTGAATCTTGATACATCGCTTGTGTACATATCTAAATGGGAGTACACATTATGCTGCGTGTGACATTTGAGTTGGACATGAAGTGTTCCAAATATTTGAATTCACCTTAAACTGGATTCTAGCCTCTGAATTTGAGTATCGGCATTTGTAAACCATATTCATATATGATAGTGTAATACATCTTTGTCGTCCTTTTGAAGATATATAAAAACAGATATAATGATTTATAAAGATTCGTATAGGAATACAAAATAGATTCAAATTTAGTTGCCAGGGTAAACGTGGATGCTTATTGTCCCGAAATTCTAAAGAAGCGGCAAAATGTCCACTCCCACGTCGGCGGCCCGAAGCCAAGTGTTTGGGAGATGGAAATTACTGTCTACCCATTACACGGACAATCCATCGGCCCGATTTCCACTTCTCTAAATAGGGGTAGGGCAGTAACTTCAATTAGACATGACACGACCGCCTCTGAGCCCATTCAGACACGGTGGGCACCAAACATGGGCCGCAAAACACATTTGATTCAAGCTTGTCCGAAAGACCTCTGTTTCTCCCTCCATTTCCCCATTCATACACGGTGGGCGGCAAAACAAACTCGACTCGGCCGAAATTGATGTAGGCAAATATTTTCAATAGGGGCAGGTTTGTAACTTCACTCAGACTTGAGACAACCGCCCTACTTGTCAGCCCCGTTCATACACCGTGGGCGCCAACCATGGGCGCAAACCACCCTCTCCTCGCCCGAAATCGCTTTGGGCAAATATTGGCGAGATGCGAGATTACCGTCGTATCCCCAACCGACGAGACGTCCCAATTTTAAACGGGGGCTAAGTTCATAACTTTCCCAT
Source organism: Secale cereale (assembly GCA_902687465.1). Lineage (NCBI taxonomy): Eukaryota > Viridiplantae > Streptophyta > Magnoliopsida > Poales > Poaceae > Secale > Secale cereale. The sequence goes on along the minus strand of LR738714.1, from coordinate 492,669,644 downwards.
ATTTCAGACAGGCGAGTCCCAAAAACATGGTTCCCCGTACCTCTCCCTCCATTTTCCCATTCATACATCGTCCGCGCTACAACACCATCCCCACACCAGCCTCCGTCCGCCACCCCATCCAGCGCCGTCGTACTCCACCACATCCATCGCCGCCGTCCTCCACCACATCCATCGCCTCCGTCCTCCACCATGCCGGAGCGCCTACCAAGACCGCGTCGTCCACTGCTAGAGATGGACATTTCACATCCTCGGTGCCGGACCAAGAGCCTTGCATCACGTCCTCTCGCTTCATCGGCGTCGTCGTCCTCTTTGCCGGGGCCGCTCACACGACCTTCTCTTCCACCGCAACGGGAGTTATCCCCCGATGCACCCATCTACTGTCGCAGATCTGCTTCAATGTCACTGACAGTCATCGCACCCCCGATGCCTACACGGCGCCGCAAGAGAGGAATTACTTCATATCTCCTCAACTTTTTGATCTCAACCAGAAAATAGATCTTAACTTGGTTACTCTACTTTCTTTTCAGCTCTTAGAATTTAGTTCTTAGTTCGAAGCAAACAATGGCTGCTAAAGACCATTTCTCCGGTTTCCCCCTATACGATCAGAATACGTGCTTCGTGTCATAATAGCACTTCTCGACCCATCAGGCTAAACAAGCTTAGTTGTTCAAATATGAATATGATATTATTAAAACAGATTTGTTTAATAGGTTAGCTAAATGTTCCTAAATTAGTTTCGAAAATGCATGTTCACCGCCTGGGCGTGTATCTCTACATGGTGCCCACGGTGGGCCGGCCCACCCTGGGATTTTGGGTTGTCCCAGGCCCCGATTCCCCTCTGTTCTGTTGCGTGCTTCCGATCTCTGGAATACAATCTGCCTACTTGCTTTGTGTCGCACTACCTACACTCCACCCTTGAAGCTAAACATTATGCCACTCATAATTCCCTAGTTTATTTGTTCAAATACGAATTTCATATGATTCTAATGTTCCTACTTCAGTTTTGAAATGTGTGTCTGCCTGTTATAGAGACATAAGGGGTTTGTATTTATGTGTGTGGTCTGGTCAGCACGGTTGAGGGGTGTACTTTGCATATGCAGGGGTTTATAGGGAGACACTCTTCAAGTTGAATCCGCAATGCATTCCATAGATAATCTGACAACTTTTTATGTTTTCATGAATCCCAGATTCTGAACAACATCATAATGATTATGAGCTTGTGCGCATGAAAAGAATAAAGCAGAACAATGCCATGGCTGTCAAACTTGGCATTAAGGGACTGAAATCAAGTCTGGATGCAATGCAATGCAAACGCTCTCCACCAACAGATTCATGCTTAGAATATGATCCTAATAGTGATTCTGAGCTAGAGGGAGACCTAAGTCAATGTAGCTCCCTAGTGGAGGAGTCATAGGAAGATGCCCTATCTTATTCACCCATCAAGGTGCTTGCTCTAACTTTCCAAGGTTATATTTGTCGCACATATCTTGCAACTGATGCTTTGCATTGCTTCTACTTTGTTGAACTGTCATTAGCTTAGTTTACACATCGTTTATGTGAATATGCCCTGCCTATCCATTTTCAGTACATATTCCATCTATCATCATACCATATTTATCCATTCAAATGTTGTTCTTGTGTATCAGACGTTCAAAAGGAAGAGGGCAATTGTTGATCATGGAGGAGCACAAGCAAAGTATTTGGAAAAGGTAGTGGCACCTGATAAATCAAATAGCCCATTAGGTGTAGTTGCAATATCACCTGACGCACAAAATACCCCAACTCTAGCAGACTCTAGCCCTACTACACTGGTCATTTCTGATGCCCCAACTCAACAGACCCCAACTGCAACAAACATTATGATTGTGCCAGAAACCCCCATTCGAGCAAAGAGTACACCAAATCCAGTTGCCAAATCCCTTTTCGAACCAGAGAGAGCCCCAATTGCACCAAATAGGACCCTTGTTCCATTTCTTCCCAGTTTAGAAGAAAAAGCTTATATTGTTGTCAGGAACTTTGTGCGCATCTTTCCTTCATGGAAAGATTATACCGCAGACACAGAACAATTTCTAGTCTTCCTCCGCAACTTACGCGTAAGCAATATACTAATGTTATTCATGGTCATTGCTGCATATGTTTCTACTGACAGAAGACACAAGATTTCATTCTTTTAAATAGGCGGGGACCAAACTGGATTGTGAAGACGAGCAAGGGTTGGTTGCGCTTTTCAAGCACTCGTTGATGAAGTATCGTTCCTACCCGAGGCAAGCGCACTTCGATTGCAAGCCTCTAAACGAAATTTCTATAAAGTCTCCGGTGCTACATTTATCCGACGGTGACTGGAATAATCTTGTTACGCATTGGTCACGGCTGCAGCATAAGGTACTATCTATGATATCACATCACAATTTGAACTTAATTTCTGCATTTGCCTTAACGGCTCACTTGTATGAAAACTGTTAGCAGAAGAACATTCATTCTCAAGGGACCACAGAATCTCACAACTATACTACATACTGCATTGCTCTTGTGAGTACCTCTTGCCCTATATGACCATACTTACTTTCATAGTTGTTTGATTATGTAGCATCACTGCACATTTTAGCCTCGTTATCGTCCATTTGGTGGACATTATAAGATCCGTATGGACTCTTACATAAATTTAGAATCAACACAATGCTTTTGAAGAGGTTTAGCTCTGCAGTCCTCTAGTAAGGACTGAACATCGTCTATCACTTTACTTACATTAACAACTACTTTCTCCGTCCCATAATATAAGAACATTTTGTAAAGTACACCAGTGTTCAAAACACTCTTGTATTATGGGAAGAGGGATTGGTTCATTGTGTAGCATTATGCATCTTATCTCCCTCTCCCACCATTTACTAAAAAAGATCAGATCTATATTTAATCTTACCAAAAAGTAGAATACACAGACAATGCCAGTGCAGAAGTGTAGCCCATTGCTCTTGTCAGTACATTTTGTCCTGTAATGCTTGTACTTCTAGGGATTGGTAGTTGATTATGTAGCATCAGTCTGCATCTTATCTTCATTATCCTTTGTCCCTTCCAGTATTATCATATCTATAATTACTCTCTACAAAATGTAGAGTACGGGCAATGCTTATGAAGAAGATTATGTGCTGAAATTCTTGAGTTATCCTTCCCTTGACATGGAGATGGGCATTATGAAGCCAGTGTTAACTGTTAATGTAAGTCAGTCCTTCTAAAGCCTTTATCCTCAACTGCTGTTTAATTTGCTCATACTCCCTATCGTTTACTGCTGTTTAGTTTGCTGTTTCTACCAAAATGCATGTTTGCAAGAACCGTAAGTTCCAAGTTTTACTTGTAAAACCAAATTCCTTATTCATACCATGCACATTACTCAATACTCACTATATGTATGCTTGTTTTTGTGGATCTATAATCCAGTGTGTGGTGAAGCAGCCCATGTTTGCACCTTGTCAGCTCATGTTTTATCTTATTGATGTGGCTGATGATATGAACAACATGCCATGCACATTAACCAAAATAGATACAATGATTTTCTTTGCCCTTCATCTATGCTTGTTATGTTGACATGGTAATCAAGTAGTGTGGTGAAGCTCCCCGCATTATGAACAATGCCAAATTATGCTATTGATAGTTTGAACTTACTCATTATTTTCTAATTTGAAATTGGATAGAATTGGCAGCACAATTATCATCTTTGTTTATACACGTGCAAAACCTGTCATCTATCTGCTTTGTTTTAGGGTATTATGCCCGATGGCATGCACAAGTCTGCTGGAGGCTGTGAGACAATCCCAACATATATTGCAGCAAAGAAGGCGAAACATCTTTAAGATAGCGAGACAACCCCAAAGTCTTGTCTTGATGCAGTGTTCAAGTTACTTGAGACTAGCAGTTAGACAAGCTCACATAATTTGTTGTCTGAATCAATTCGACTCCTTCAGTCCCAAGTTCTAGCAGAAAGGCATTCTGCAACTCAACTTTGACTTGAAGTCCTATTTCTAAGAAAGATTGCGGAGAACACCAATGAGAACTTCATCGCTAAACGGCTACACCTGGAAGCTATGACCGACATGCTAGGCCGGTCTCACAGCCTTGCTCGACAGCTTGCGTAGAAGTTCCCGCGCAAGGCTAACCTTTCTTGAATTTTATTGCAAGTGGTCTCGGTTCAGTATTATTTTGTTACGCTACAATGGTGCCTAGTTTTTGTAATCTGCTTCTTTGTTGCGCGTTATGATCACTGGTGGCGAACTTCGATGCCCAGTGGATGTAATATACCATAAATCCTTTATTGTATAGTGTAGGTTTATTCTTACTTACTATGCCGTAATTTCTTTATTGTATATAGTAGGTTTGTTCTTAACTCTTACTAGTTACTGCCATCATTTGCTATCTGAAAAAAATCAGATGTAGTCGACCGGGCCAAAACATTCGCCTCTAACGGGCCTGGTGTTTAGCGGGCCACAATTGGGCCGGCATGCATCTTTCTTGGGCCCGAATCATTGGGGCCTTCACACTTTGCGAGAGGCCCACAACTTACACCGGCCTATATTTTAGTTGGCCCTTTTGTGGACCCAACACTTAGTTTGGCCCAGGTAGCATTGGGCCATTAACAGGCTGAATATTGTACAAGCCTGTTACGGCCCACATGAAACCATGGGCCTTTAGCAGGCCAAAATGCATATTGGGCCTCAGTTTTCATAAGTCGTCGATCGGCCTTCAGCAGGCTGTAATTTAGACGGGTCTTTTTGGGCCAAGTTATATCACGGGCAGTTACTAGGCCGAAACATATCTCGGGCCTTAGTTGGCCCACTGATATCATGGGCCTTTAAGAGGCTGAAAGCTTAGTACAAACATCAACGGGCCGAATTATGCGACACGCCTTTAACAGGCCCAAAGTCATGTTGGGCTTAACTGTTGCCACCATTATCATGGGCCGTTAGTGGGCCCGATGTCCTGTCGGACCATATATGGCCCATGGGCTGCACGGGCCATTCCCAGGCCAAAAGTCACACCGGGCGGAAATGGGCCCATGTTTACATCGGGCCTCTACCAGGTCGAAAGTTACTGGGATGTAATTGGGCCCAAATATTCGGTGAACAATTAACGGGCCAGATCTGGCTTCGGGCCGTAAATGGGCCTTTATTAAGCAGGCCGTTATTTGGCTGGCCGACTAGTACCTGAGTAAGTACTACGGGCCTTTGACCGGGTCGGCCTTTTTAACCTATATGGGCCTTTGTTGGGCCGTGCCACGTGTCGACGTATCATACGCCAAAAGACGTCATGGGCCAGAAGTTAAAATGAACTGAAATTATATGAGGCGGCCCAGATGATGCTACTGGGCCAAATTCGGATAGGCCGTAAACGGGCCCTGGGTTAGCGGGTTGTATATGGGCTATATGCGAACATGTCGTTAATAGGCTTGCTGTGGGCCGGCCCGCCACCTTTTGACCAAGTCAAACGGACCGTCCTTTCACAGGAATGGGCCTTTGTTGTGTCGTGCCACGTGTCGACGTATCATAGGCGCTTGTGTCCATTGAGTGGATGACATCTATCCCAACGGTGAGCCGACACGTGTTTCCTCCAGCCTATGATGATTTTACACGTGGAAAATCCCCATTGGTCGGGGTTGTTAACGGGTTGTTAGATTCAAAACCAGACCCGATAGCTTAACGGTGTTTCCTTACAGTGGATGCCACATGTCGGTCACCCTTGACGAAAGCACTTCTGTGATGCCCGATTTATCGTCATGGAAGTGGACACTTCCGTGATGATAATTTTGGTAATGTCATGGAACACTTCTACGACAACACAGGTATGACTATCTTGATTCTATCATAAATTTGTCATGGATGTACATGCATGATAGAAAATGTGACCCATTGTATCAAACATGTATCATCACGGATGTGTACTTTTTTGTAGTGATAAGAATAGAAAGGAAATGCGGGGAGCTGTGTCGCCATTGAGAGTTACGCTGATATTAACAGTACCACACCTTCAATTGAAGAGAGCTGGTATCCGAAGCCTTTCTATCCGTACCGACAATACTAGCACATATATTCCAGCAAGTTCCACTCTGCTGATTTTACTCTGATGCTTACGGTTTTCCCGTTATATCTACACTATGATCTGTGTAGCTGCTTTGTGTCGCACTAGCAGCAGTCCACTCTTGAAGCTAAACACCGCAATGACTTACAAAATTGGCACCAAGGCATTGAGTGCCATTCTGGATGCAATGAAACTCATATGCTCCCCACCTGTTGATTCTTGTTCAGAATATGATCCTAATGACTATTCTAACCTCGAGGAGTCAAAGGCGGATGGCCTGTCCTGTTCACCCATCAAGGTGCCTGTTCTAATTTGGCAAGGTTTTATTGATTGCGCGTATCTTGCATATGTTGTCTTGCATTTCTTCTACTTTGTTGCACCACCATCTGCTTAGTTCACTCATCATATATGTCAAGATGCCATGCCCATCCATTATCAATACATATTCCATCTGTCATCATACCATGTTTTTTCACTCAAATGTTGTTCTTGTGCATCAGACATCAAAAAGGAACACGGTGATTGCCGAACCTGAAGGAGCACCAGCAAAGTCCTTGAAAAACGTGGTTGTGCTGGAGAAATCAGACATCACCCCACTTATATTTTCTGTACAACCAGTGACACAAAACGTACGACCGACTCCAGCAGACTGTACCCATACTTCACTGGCCACACCACTAGTCGCACCACACAGGACCTGCACTCTAGCAAAAGGTATGCCGATTTCAGTTGCCATAGCACCACCCGTAGCACAGAAAAATCCCACTCCAACAAAAAGGACAGCAAGTCCACCGACCAAAGACCTATCCCAACTGCAGAGACGGCCAATTCCTGTAGATTGGAACCCCATTCCAGTTATTCCCAGTTTAAAAGACAATGCTTTCAATGTTGTTAGGGACTACGTGCATATATTCCCATCATGGGAAGATTATAGTGAAGAAAAACACCATTTAAACATCTTCTTGTCCCACTTACGTGTAAGTGCTATTATTCATGGTGATTATTTTCCTGTTTTCTGCTGATTGAACACATTAATGATTTACATTACATTGTTGTAAGTAGGCGAGGGTCAATCTGGATAGTCATGACGAGCAAAGCTTGCTTGCGCTTTCCGAGGAAGCATTGCAGCAGTATTGGTGTTACCTAAGGAAATCACACTTTGATGGCAAGTCTATAAATGATTTTCTGGTGAAGTCTCCTGTGCTAAATTTAGAACACATTGAATGGAAAAACCTTGTTATGCACTGGTCTCATTCCGAGGATGAGGTACTGTCTATGATATCGCATGGCAATTTGAACTTCTACTTTTCCGCATGTGCCTTACTGATCTTTTTTGCAGGAAATTTGCTCGAAAAAGAATTCCGGTTTGAAAAGGATGACAGGATATCGCAAATATGCCACCCGCTGCTTTGCTCTTGTTCGTACCTGTTGTACTGTATCACTGTACTTGCATACATACTTGGTTCATTATGTGACAGCAGTATGCATGATAGCTTTCTTATCAATTGTTCGCTCCAAATGATCTGATCTGTATGAATGGTTACATTAGTGTAGAATATATCCAATGCCAATTAATTTTTTAGCTCTGCATTGTTCTTGTAAGTACCTGCTGTCCTTTATCAGTGTACTTATATTGACAGGTTGTTATTCATCTACCATCGCTCTGCAGCTTATTTTCCTTTGCCCTCCATTTTCAACACATAAGATCTATATTTACTCTTACCATAAGGTTGGATAACACCGATGGTACTGGAGAAGTTTAGCTCTGCATTGCTCTTGGCTGTCCTTTTGCCTGTATCGATGTACTTACATTTATAGGTACTTGGTTATGTAGCATCACTCTTCATCTTATCTTAAATATTCTCCATTATTTCTTATATTGTCACATCTATATTTACTCTTCACAAAATGTAGAATAAAGGCAATGCTTATGAAGAAGATTCTGTGGTAAACTTCTTGAATTGCCCCCCATCAACATGGACAAGGGCTTTATAGAGCCTGCCTTCACCAATAATTTAAGTTTGTCCTTCTCAACCCTTCAAACTTTGTTGTGTGTATTTGGTTAGGCATGACTGCAACATCTAATTATTTTCGGTGTTTGCATTAAATTGCATGTTTAAAGTTTATTATGTAGTTCATAAACAAAAGTTTGTCCTTCTCAATTTAAGTTTTCAGTTGTACAACCAAGTTCTTTCTTCATACCATGTAAATTAAACTATACATAGCAAGTGATCTTCTTTTGCACTGCATGTATGCTTCTGTTCTTGATTTGTAATCCAGTGGTGTGGTGAACCTACCCACTAAAGCACAATGTCATATTCTGCAATGTCTTAACTATGAACAATGTCATATGATTCTACTATTATTTAAACTGTCTCTTTATTTGCCAATCTAAAATGGGATAAATTGACAACACACTAACCATTGATACTTATGAGTTCTTGATCTGTAATCGAGTGGTGTCGTGAAGCTGCTAAATCCTTCACAATGTCATTTCCTACCATGTCTTGACCTAAACAATACCATATTGTGTTAATGCAATTTTAAACTGTGTCACTTTATTCGCCAGTAAGAAATGTGATGAATTGTCAGCACTGATACTTTTATGTGCAAAACCTGTCATCTATCTGCTTGTTTATCTTTTGGAGTGAGGAGGATATAAGTGTTAAACAAGCGCAGTCTTATCAGCTTGCTCAGCTGCTTGCGCTGCAGCTCCCCAGCAGGGCTAACCTTTCTTGAACACTATTGAAGTGATGTCAGTTTTGTATATTATTTTGTTGGCGTGTTTAGTTGCACCGGTGGTGATCTTTGATGCCCCGTGTATGTAATCTGATGTTTGCTTTTGCTTTATTATCATAGTGGAGAACTTTGATGCCCAGTGGATGTAATATGCCATAATTTATTTATTGTATAGTCTAGGTTTTTTCTTATTCACAATGCTGCAGTTATTTTACTATATATATATCCTGTCTTCGCAGCAAACCGGCCAAACCGTAAAATTACGGTACATAATCGGGCCGTCATGCAATCATGATGTATGATCCGCATCATGGGCCCCGTCGTCTTGGTCCGTTAGAAGGGCTAAATATAAACTGGCCCACTAGTAGAGTCGAGCCTTTAATAGGCCGACTAAAACGGCGGCCCTCTTTTCGCAAGAAAACTCAATGGGCTTTTAGGCAGCTGAGAAATAGGTTGGGCCTGAAACATGCCGAACAGCTCAAGGGCCGGCAAAAGCCCGAAGTGGACCCCGGCCCATGATTGTGCCAATCAAATCACGGGCTTTTAACAGGCCAAAATTGTCTCGGTCCTCGTTTGGCCCAATCAGATTATCGGCTGCGAGCAGGCCGGATGCAAACTAGGCCGTAGTTAGGCCCAACTATATGACGGGCTTCTAACAGGCCAAAATTAATATAGGGCCGAAATGTTAAACGGGCCCTTAACAGGCGGAAACTAATATCAGGCCGAATTACTAAATGGGACTATAGCAAGTGGGCCCAAAAGCATAGCGTCCAATTGATGAGCCGAATCTGATATGTGCCATAATTTAGCCCAAAGCCTCTTAAAGGGCCGGACCTGATCTGGGCCGTAATTTGGCCCAGAGCGTGGTAGGCTTTTAACGGGCCGGATCTCATATCGGCCATTGTTAGGACCAGAACGGAGCAGGCCATTAATGGACTGGATCAAGTATGGGCCGTCATTTGGCCCAAAACATGGCAGCCAGTTAATGGGCGTGCCTACTCGGGTCCTCAAAATCTTGTGGGCCTACAGCTAGGCCGGCCCATTAATGTTGCCGGAATCTCGTGGGACTTTAGCTGGGCCGGCCCATTACGATCCACAAAAATCTTGTGGGCCTTCACCTGGGCCGGCCCATTATGTCCTGCAAAAATCTTGTGGGCCTTTACCTGGGCTGGCCCATTATGGCCCGCAAAATCTTGTGGACCTTTAGTTGGGCCAGCCCATTATGGTCCGCAAAATCTCGTGGGTCTTTAGCTAGGCCGGCCCATTACGGTCCGCAAAATCTTGCGGGCCTTGAGTTGGGCTAGCCCATTTAAACTTTATGGGCCGCATTTGGGCCGGTCCACGTGTCAGCATATCATAGGCGCATCTCGCCCATTGGATGAGTGACACCTATGCTAACGGGGAGCTGACACATGTTTCTGTTAGCCAATCATAATTTTACACGTGGAAAATCTCCATTGGTCCGGGCAATTAACGGGTTATCGGATCCAAAACCGGACCCGATAGCTTAACGACATTCCATTACGGTGGATGCCACGTGTCGGTCACCCTTGACGAAAGCACTTCTGTGACACGCGATTTATCATCATGGAAGTGGACACTTCCATGATGATAATTTTGGTAATGTCATGGAACACTCCTACGACAGCACAGTTATGACTATCTTGATTCTGTAATAAAATTGTCATGGATGTACATGCATGACAGAAAACGTGACCTACTTTGAAAAACACGTATCATCATGGAAGTGTTTTTTTTGTAGTGACTTATGCCTTTTCTCTCTTATTTTACAAGGTTTACATGAAGAGGGAGAATGCCGGAAGCTGGAATTTTAGGCTGGAAAAGGAGCAAATATGAGAGTCCTATTCCGCACAACTCCAAAAGTCCTAAAACTCCACGAAAGTCAGTTTTGGAATATATTGAAAATATTGGGTGAAGAAAGCACCAGAGGGGGGCCACCCACTGTCCACGAGGTGGAGGGCGTGCCCTACCCCTTGGGCGCGCCCCCTGCCTCATGGGCCACCTGGAAGCCCCCTGATGCCCATCTTCTGATATAAGGTGTCTTTTGCCCTGAAAAAAATAAGAAGGAAGCTTTCGGCACGAAGCGCCACCATCTCGAGGCGGAACCTTGGCGGAACAAATCTAGGGCTCCAGCGGAGCGGTTCTGCCGGGGAAACATCCCTCCGGGAGGGGGAAATCGTCACCATCGTCATCACTAGCGATCCTCTCATCAGGAGGGTTCAATCTCCATCATCATCTTCACCGGCACCATCTCCGCTCAAACCCTAGTTCATCTCTTGTATCCGATCTTTGTCTCAAAGCCTCAGATTGGTACATGTGGGTTGCTAGTAGTGTTCATTACTCCTTGTAGTTGATGCTACTTGGTTTATTCGGTGGAAGATTATATGTTCACATCCTTTATGCACATTAATACCCCTCTGATTATGAACATGAATATGATTTGTGAGTAGTTAGGTTTGTTTTTGAGGACATGGGAGAAGTCTTGTTATAAGTAGTCATGTGAATTTGGTATTCGTTCGATATTTTGATGAGATGTATGTTGTCTTTTCTCTAGTGGTGTTATGTCAACGTTGACTACATGACACTTCACCATTGTTTGGGCCTAGGGGAAGGCAATGGGAAGTAATAAGTAGATGATGGGTTGCTTGAGTGGTAGAAGCTTAAACCCTAGTTTATGTGTTGCTTCGTAAGGGGCTGATTTGGATCCATATGTTTCATGCTATGGTTAGGTTTACCTTAATTCTTCTTTCGTAGTTGCGGATGCTTGCAAGGGAGGTTAATCATAAGTGGGATGCTTGTCCGAGGAAGGGTAGTGCCCAAGAACCGGTCCACCCACATATCAAATTATCAAAGTAACGAACGTGAATCATATGAGCCTGATGAAAACTAGCTTGACGATAATTCCCATGTGTCCTCGGGAGCGCTTTTCCTTATATAAGAGTTTGTCCAGGCTTGTCCTTTTCTACAAAAAGGATTGGTCCACCTTGATGCACCTTGTTTACTTTTGTTACTTGTTGCTCGTTACGAATTACCTTATCAAAAAACTATCAGTTACCGATAATTTCAGTGCTTGCAGAGAATACCTTACTGAAAACTGCTTATCATTTCCTTCTGCTCCTCGTTGGGTTCGACACTCTTACTTATCTAAAGGACTATGATAGATCCCCTATACTTGTGGGTCATCAATTCCCAGTTTGGGGCATCAATGATATTCAATTCACCTCTCAAGCCACAAAATGTCTTTTCATCAAGTGGCTTAATAAAGATATCCGATAATTTCTTATCGGTGCGAACATGCTTAGGATCAATATCACCTTTAGCAACATGGACATGAACAAATGATGTCGAACGTCAATATGCTTAGTTCGAGAATGTTGCACGGGGTTGTGAGAAATCTTAATAGCACTTGAGCAACTAGATTATTAAGCAACACCTCGTCCCCTTTTAATAGTGTTGGCTTTCCTATGGACTCAGTGTGATCTTGGATCACTGAAATAAAGATGAAGACTCTTGAGGTTTCGCTAATCTTTGTCCTTAACATTTTGAGGGGTCCACTTCTCTGATCCATGTCATGCCACTGTTGAACTTTCCTGAAATTTATTGGATAAAACTATTAGTCCAACATGATATATGTTGACATTAATTACCAAAATCACCCAGGGAGCACTTGGCTTAATCAAGGATCACATGTTCCTTGTCATCCATAGCCATCACGAGGCCATCATCAGTCTAAAGCATGTCTATAAAATTTTATGATGGCGACCATTATCTCGGATGTGGAAGAGGTGCATATTCACATCACCAGCCCTAATCATAATCATCCTAGAGCGCTGATAGGTCTCCATTGTATCTACTTTTCCAAACACTTTTGCCCTTGTTTTGGACTCTAACTTGCATGATTTGAATGGAACTAACCCGAACAGATGATGTTTTCAGCAGAACTACCATGGTGTTATTTCTGTGCAGAAGTAAAAGTTCTCGGAATGACCTGAAAATCCACGGAGACAAGTTTTGGAAATAATACGAAATATTGGCGGAATAATCAGCATCAGGGGGCCCACGCCCTGTCCATGAGGGTGGGGGGCGCGCCTGCCCCCTGCCTCGTGGGCCCCCTAGAGATCCACCGACCTCAACTCCAAATCTAGATATTCACGTTCGGGGAGAAAAAAATCATAGAGAAGGATTTATCGCGTTTTATGACACTGAGCCACCGCCTAACCATAATCTTCTTCGGGAGGGCTGGTCTGGAGTCCATTCGGGGCTCCGGAGAGGGCAATCCTTCGCCGTCGTCATCATCAACCATCCTCCATCACTAATTTCATGAAGCTTACCACCGTGTGTGAGTAATTCCATCATGGGCTTGCTGGACGGTGATGGGTTGGATGAGATTTACCATGTAATCGAGTTAGTTTTGTTATGGTTTGATCCCTAGTATCCATTATGTTCTAAGATTGATGTTGCTATGACTTTGTTATGCTTAATTCTTGTCACTAGGGCCCGAGTGCCATGATTTTAGATTTGAACCTATTATGTTTTCATGAATAATTGCGAGTTCTTGATCCTATCTTGCAAGTCAATAGTTACCTGCTATGTGTTATGATTCGGCAACCCCAAAGTGACAATAATCGGGACCACTCCCGGTGATGACCGTAGTTTGAGGAATTCATGTATTCACTAAGTGTTAATGCTTTGGTCTGGTACTCTAATAAAAGGAGGCCTTAATATCCCTTAGTTTCCAATAGGCCCTCGCTGCCATGGGAGGGTAGGACAAAAGATGTCATGCAAGTTCTTTTCCATAAGCACGTATGACTATATTCAGAATACATGCCTACATTACATTGATGAACTAGAGCTAGTTCTGTGTCACCCTATGTTATAATTGTTGCATGAGGAATCGCATCCGACATAATTATCCATCACTGATCCAATGCCTACGAGCTTTTCACATATTGATCTTTGCTTAGTTACTTTTCCGTTGACACTGTTACGATTGCTACAAAACTGCTACTGTTACTTTTGCCATCGTTACCATTACTTCCATACTACTTTGCTACTAAATACTTTGCTGCAGATATTAAGTCCTCTGGGTGTGGTTGAATTGACAACTCAACTGCTAATACTTGAAAATATTCTTTGGCTCCCCTCGTGTCGAATCAATAAATTGGTGTTGAATACTCTACCCTCGAAAACTGTTGCGATCCCCTATACTTTTGGGTTATCAAGACTATTTTCTGGCGCCGTTGCTGGGGAACATAGCTATATTCTTTGATTCACTTGGGATTTATATCTGTTGATCACTATGAAGAACTTGAGAGATAAAAAAACAATATTTTTCCCTCAACTATGAGGGGACATAAGGAACTGCCATCTACTCTGCACTTGATTCACCTTCTGTAACGAGTAAATTCGCGACACCTACACTTGCTATTGAATCTGATATGTCACATGTGCTTGATGATACCACTTCTGCTATGCATGATGCTTATGATGAAACTACTTCTATGGTTGATAATATTGTGCCACTAGGTGAATTTCTTGATGAACAACTTGCTAGGGTTGGAGAGAATGAAATTATTGAACTTGATAATATTGATGAAAGTGATGATGAAGTTTCCTAGATATGAATTGCCTGTTGTGCCTGAGGGTTATGTTATGGATGAAGAAACTGCTATAGATCTTTTAGCTTGCAAAGATAGATATGATCTTAAGAAACTATTAGCTAAGCTGAAAGAAAAGTCTTTGAATGCTAGAATGAAATATGACCCCAGTTTTGCTACTTCAGCTATCTGTATTTCTGATAGGGATTATGATTTCTCTGTCGATCCTGAGATAATTACTTTGGTTGAATTTGATCCTTTTTATGGCTATGAATCTAAAACTGTTGTGGCACATCTTACTAAATTGAATGATATAGCCACCCTATTCACTCATGAGGAAAAAATTCGTTACTACTATATCCTTAAGTTATTCCCGTTCTGAATAAAGGGTGATGCTAAAACATGGTTTAATTCTCTTGATCCTGGTTGTGTGTGTAGTCCCCAGGATATGATTTACTACTTCTCTGCTAATTATTTCCCCGCTCATAAGAAACAAGCTGCCTTAAGGGAAATATGTAATTTTGTGCAAATTGAAGAAGAGAGTCTCCCACAAGCTTGGGGGAGGCTTCTCCGATTACTTAATGCTTTTCCTGACCATCCTCTCAAGAAAAATGTACTTGATATCTTTTATAATGGACTAACCAATGCTTCCAGAGACCACCTGGATAGTTGTGCTGGTTGTATTTTCAGGGAAAGAACTATTGATCAAGCTGAATTTCTATTGAATAATATGTTGAGTAATGATAATGATTGGACACTTCCTGAACCAACTCCTAAGCCAACCCCGAAGAAAAAGGGTTTATTTTTGTCAGTCCTAAAGATATGCAAGAGGCAAAGAAATCTATGAAATAAAAGGGTATTAAAGCTGATGATGTTATGAATTTACCACCTATTGAAGAAATTCATGGTCTTGATAACCCGACACAGGTAGTAAATGTAAATTCTCTCTGTAGATTTGACGAAGGCGATATTCCTCGTAATAAGTCTGCTAGCCAATGCTTAGATGAGTTTGATAATTTTATTGTTAAACAAGAAAACTTCAATGCTTATGTTGGTAGACAATTGAAACGTAATGCTTATATGATTGAACACTTGAGTGATTATATGTCTAGAGTTAAAGGTGAACTTAAACTCATTAGTAAACATGCTTCTATGGTTACCACTCAGGTAGAACAAGTGCTTAAAGCACAAAATGATTTGCTCAATGAATTAAATAATAAGAAAAAAGATAATGTTGTTCGAGTTGTGACTAGGGGGTGGACTGACTTAGGAACCTTTGTATCCTGAGGGCCACCCTAAGAGAATTGAGCAAGATTCTCAGAGAACTAATGTTGATACACCTAGTCCTTCTAAGAAGAAGAAAAAGAAAAATGATAGGACTTTACATGCTTCTAGTGAACCTGTTGTTGACACACATGAGAATCACAATGATATTTCTATTTCTGATGCTGAAACACAATCTGGTAATGAACATGAACCTAGTGGGAATATTAATGATGATGTTCATGATGATGCTCAACCTAGCAATAACGATGATGTAGACATTGAACCTGCTGTTGATCTTGATAACCCACAATCAAAGAATCAACGTTATGATAAGAGAGACTTCGTTCCTAGGAAGCACGGTAAAGAAAGAGAACCATGGGTTCAAAAACCCATGCCTTTTCCTCCTAAACCATCCAAGAAAAAGGATGATGAGGATTTTGAGCGCTTTGCTGAAATGATTAGACCTATCTTTTTGTGTATGCCTTTGCCTGATATGCTTAAAACAAATCCTTATGCTAAGTATATGAAAGATATTGTTGCAAATAAAAGAAAGATACCGGAAGTTGAAATTTCCACCATGCTTGCCAATTATACTTTTAAAGGTGGAATACAAAAGAAACTAGGAGATCTAGGAATACCAACTATACCATGCTTCATTAAAAGAAACTATGTTAAAACTGCTTTATGTGATCTTGGAGCCGGTGTTAGTGTTATGCCTCTCTCTTTATATCGTAGACTTGATTTGAATAAGTTGACACCTACTGAAATATCTTTGCAAATTGCGGATAAATCAACTGCTATACCTGTCAGTATTTGTGAGGATGTTCCTGTTGTGGTTGCAAATGTTACTATTTTAACAGACTTTGTTATTCTTGATATTCCCGAGGACGATAGTATGTCGATTATCCTTGGTAGACCCTTTTTGAATAATGCAGGGGCTGTTTTTTGAATGTAACAATGGCAATGTCTCTTTTCATGTTAATGGTAATGAGCATACGGTACATTTTCCAAGGAAAGAACCTCAAGTCCACAATATCAATTCTATTGGAGGTTTTGAATTCCCTCTTCCTACTGTCAAGAAGAAATATGATATTCTTATTGTTGGGGACATCCATATCCCCGTTGAGGTAACCTAGTGTTATTCGAAATTTCTCCGGTTTCATGTTATTCGGAAAGAGTTTGTTAACAAGACTTGATCAACCTTGTTAGTGGATTCATTTTGATGAGCATGAGATGGATGAAGTTAGAAAGCACAACTCTCTGTACCCTCCTTTAACTTTTTGTTATTTAGATTAAATAAAGCAAAAATAATATTTTCTGTCTGTTTTCTGAATTATCCTTGCAATAAAAATACCCCGAAAATAAAAGTTCTCCTAATGTCCCGAAATTAATATATGTTTTTTTTAGAATATTTAGGAATTATTGGCGTTGTGAACACACAGGGGGGCCACGCCACCTGTCCACGAGGGTCCAGGGCACGCCCCTGCCTCGTGGACCCCATGTGGAACCCCGCCACTTATTCCAGCACCCACTCACTTCGTCTTACTCCAGAAAAAATCCTCCCATAGCTCAAACCCGTGTTCTAGCTCGTTTTGCTGCCATTTTCGATCTCCTTGCTCAAAGCTCCATTCACAAAACTATTTTGGGCGATTGTTCTTCGAGGAAGAAAAATGCATAGGAAAATATACCAGGGTGGTTCCTCAAGGAAGCAAGGACCAAGGCTCGCGCTACGTGAGCTGGACAATGAACCACCGAGGGAAGCTCAAGTGCAACCTTGTGAATGGCCGTCAGAGGAGTTTATGGTCCAGTCAGGCATCAAGGATGAATTTGACACGTATGTGCGTAATGATGATTTTGAGAACTTCGTGTCAGATAAGTGCCCACAGTAGCACTACCTAACTGATTCCTTTGTGAGAAGGTTTAAATTTACATCCTCGCGCAATTCTCACAATGTTTTATTTGACCTATATGATAATTCATATACCATGGACTTATAAGATTTTAATATTGCTTGTAAACTCCCGCAGTGGGGCAATGTTAGTGAACCTCGGAAATCATAATATAAAGACTTTCTTTCTAGTATCAATGTGGATGAATCTAGAAAAATCACACAAGCTACCATTGGGAACATTCATTTCCCTTTCATACATTATTTTGATGTCTTCATTGGTAGATGCATTAACGGTAAATATGAGGCTTGTCACATGTGCGTTCTAGATCTTAGTGTCCTCAAGAGTGCGGTATTAGGTGATAAAAAATATAACTTGGGGGCTATTGTTGCACGAAGGTTGCATCTTAATGGTTTAAGTGGAGATTTGTTTGGTGGAATATATGCAACTCGTGTAGCTAATTATCTTCGTGTACCTATACATGAAAATGATATGGAGTTACCTCCCGCTTATCTAGATTATAATGCCATGGTTCTCCATCAGTTTGTTGAGAGCAATGAACAGTTCCTCCAGTACCGACTAATCTTTGACAAACATCGCACTGTCCATATTGCTCTCCCTGCTCCTACTTTCTTTAACTTTCAGGCAAAAATGAGATATGTTATAACCTGGGAGGAGGCGAATGAGTATGAGGAGACAACGGAGGCAACTCATCTCCAAGCTGCAGCTCATCAGGCAATAGCTACTGCATCGAAGTACCACCCCAACTACGACTTTGAATATCTAACAGGCCAGCAGTGGCCATAGACCAACTTAGGCCAAAAGCCTAAGCTTGGGGGAGTACATATTTCTCACCGAAATTACATTCATGTTCACACACTCATTCCAGTTGTCAGTGCTCATATTTTTCATTGTACTATCCATGCTAGTTTATTTTCTTTTCTAAGCCTTCTTCTTGTGTGTTTGAAAGACCTTAAGAAAAAACCAAAAAAATTAGTTGTAGCTTTTAGCTAGTTTACTTTCCATACATGTAGTAGTAGTAGTAATTAAAAAAACCCAAAAAGATTTCTCGTTCTTCTTTTGCTTGTTGAGAGCTTTCCCGTCTAAATAGTTTTATTTCTTTTCTTTTCTTTGGGGGTCGACAGGAGAAGACCATAATGAAAATGTTGAGTGGCTCTCATATGCTTTATTGTTGATTTAACAAAGAGCCCATATTACCTTGCCTTCTCCCTCGTATTAAATGCTTGCAGATTCCAGCTTAGTCCAATGCACTTACACTATTATTATTATCCACACCGTTCGGTCATGTGAGTGAAAGGAAATAATGACGATATATGATGGACTGATTGAGATGAGAGAAGTTCGTATGAACTCGACCTATCTTGTTTTTGTAAGTATGATTAGTTCATCATTCCTGATTCAGCCTATTATGAATGAAACATGTTTGCAATGAAAATTAGAGATTATAGTTGCTCATGCCATGCTTCATTAGCTAGGAGTTTATAATTGTTTACCTTGCGTGCCAACATGCTATTAAAATGGTTCTGATGTGGTATGATAGGGTGGTATCCTCCTTTGAACGATTCAAGTGGTTTGACTTGGCACATGTTCACGCATGCAGTTGAAACAAAATCAACATAGCCTCCACGATATTTATCTTCATGGTGATTTATATCCTACTCATGCTTGCACTCATTGTTGATTAATCTTAATGCATGTTCATGACTGTTGTCGCTCTCTAGTTAGTCGCTTGCCAGTCTCTTTCTAGCCTTCACTTGTACTAACCAGGAATACTACTTGTGTATCCACTTCCATAAACCCCAAAGTTATTCCATATGAGTCCACCATACCTTCCTATATGCGGTATTTACCTGTCGTTCCAAGTAAATTTGTAATTGCCAAACTCTAAACCTTCAAATGAAATTATGTTTTGTATGCTCGAATAGCTGATGTATCAACTAGGGTTGTCTATATCTTCCATGCTAGGTGGGTTATTCTCGTGATGAGTGGACTTCGCTCATTATTCACGAGAAAATGGCTGGTAACCGGGATGCCCAGTCCAATGCTCAAACCAAATCAAAATAATTAAACGAAACTCCCCCTGGACTGTTGTTCGTTTGGACGGTACCCTTGTTTTGGATAAGCCGTGGAGTGTGCTTGCTGGTGGTGAGGGAGTATAAACTTTACCATTCTGTTTGGGAACTACCTATAATGTGTGTAGCATGGAAGATATCGAGATCTCTTGGTTGTTATGTTGACAATGAAAGTATGCCACCCAAAATATTATTTATCTATGTTTCAAAACACGAGCTCTAACACCTCTGCAAATCCCTGCTTCCCTCTGCGAAGGGACTATCTTCTTACTTTAATGTTGAGTCATCATCCTCTTATTAAAAAGCACCAGTTAGAGAGCACCGCTGTCATTTGCATGCATTGCTATTAATTTACATTGAGTATGACTGTGACATGATCTCTTTTACCATGAATTACAATGTCTAGTCTGTCCTTGATTTTCAGGGGTCCTCTGCATTTATGTTTTGCGGTCTCAGAAAGGGCTAGCGAGATACCATCTTGTTATATCATATTATGATTGTTTTGAGAAAGTGTTGTCATCCGAGATTTATTATTATTGCTTGCTAGTTCATTATGCCATTGATATGAGTAAACATGAGACCTGAATGTTATTGTGAATGTGGATAGTTCATAATCTTTGCTGACAACTTGAATGTTGGCTTTAAATATTTGCAAAAATAAGAGCAAACAGAGTTTGCAAAAGTTTTTCTTTATCACTTTCAGTTTGTCAACTGAATTGCTTGAGGACAAGCAAAGGTTTAAGCTTGGGGGAGATGATACGTCTCCAACGTATCTACTTTTCCATACACTTTTGCCCTTGTTTTAGACTCTAACTAGCATGATTTGAATAGAACTAACCCGGACTGACACTGTTTTCACCAGAACTGCCATGGTGTTATTTTTGTGCAGAAATAAAAGTTCTGGGAATGACCTAAAAATCCACGGAGACAAGTTTTGGAAATAATAAAAAATACTGGCGGAAGAATCAACATCAGGGAGCCCACGCCCTATCCATGAGGGTGGGGGCTCGCCTGCCCCCCGGACGCGCCCCCCTTCCTCATGGCCCCCCTAGAGATCCACCGACCTCTACTCCAACTCCATATATTCACGTTCGGGGAGAAAAAAATCAGAGAGAAGGATTCATCGCGTTTTACGAGACGGAGCCGCCGCCAAACCCTAATCTTCTTCTGGAGGACTGATCTGGAGTCCGTTCGGGGCTCCGGAGAGGGGAATCAGTCGCCGTCGTCATCATCAACCATCCTCCATCACCAATTTCATGATGCCCACTGCCGTGCGTGAGTAATTCCATCGTAGGCTTGCTGGACGGTGATGGATTGGATGAGATTTACCATGTAATCGAGTTAGTTTTGTTAGGGTTTTGTTAGGGTTTGATCCCTAGTTTTGTTAGGGTTTGATCCCTATTAGTTTTGTTAGGTTTGATCCCGGTGATGACCGTAGTTTGAGGATTTCATCTACACTCTAAGTGTTAATGCTTTGGTCCGGTACTCTATTGAAAGGAGGCCTTAATATCCCTTTGTTTCCAATAGGACCCCACTGCCACGGGAGGGTAGGACAAAAGATGTCATGCAAGTTCTTTTCCATAAGCACATATGAATATATTTGGAATACATGCCTACGTTACATTGATGAACTGGAGCTAGTTCTGTGTCACCCTATGTTATAACTATTGCATGGGGAATCGCATCCGACATAACTATCCATCACTAATACAATGCCTACGAGCTTTTCACATATTGATATTTTCTAAATTACTTTTCCGTCGCCACTGTTATGATTGCTACAAAACTGCGACTATTACTTTGGCCACCGTTACTGTTACTTCCATACTACTTTTCTACTAAATACTTTGTTGTAGATATTAAGTCTTCTAAGTGTGGTTGAATTGACAACTCAACTGCTAATACTTGAGAATATTCTTTGGCTTCCCTTGTGTCAAATCAATAAATTTGGGTTGAATACTCTACCCTCGAAAACTGTTGGGATCCCCTATACTTGTGGGTAATCAAGCGCTAATGGTGCTGAATCTTTAGGATGACTACCAACCCCAAAAAGACGCTTGAGCTCCAATCTCAAATAAAACTCTTCAGGAGTAAGGGTCCTCCTCACCATGGCAGCGTCCAGACAACCAATAACATCCGATGGAATGCCATTCAAATGTCAATAGATCCAAAGTTTTGTCGGTACCACTTCTTGAGGGCCTTCATTGTGCAAGAAAGTTTTATATTAAACCTTCACCAGTCATTTGTCGTGCATAAATTCTTCCAACAATCAGTAATAACTTTATCCATGAACCCTGACATCAACATATAGAAGGATTTAAAGAGGATAACATGTGAATTATCGTGGTCAACTGCACCCCGAAGGAGGAGAGTGCAATGGTCGGACGTGACAATCGATAAGGTTGTCAGAATCATGATTTTGAATTGGATCAAAGCTCCAATGGTAGGATTGCAAATCATAGAATCTTAACTATCAGGATCGTAGAAACATAGATTCTATCAACCAAAATAGTGGAATTGGAGGGGTTAGCTTGGATCGTAAATTCATAGAATCGTACAACAGAATCATGATTTTTACAACCCAACAGGGCTTGAAGGTGGGAGGCGGGAAAATAACGCCCCAAGCGGTGGAGCAGGAGCAACGATCTATTTTTATAATGTGAGGTTTTTCCGTTCATTTGACCAAGTGGATCTGTTGCCCGAGATGTCAATTTCCATGATCTTAGGGGCATCAAGCACTGCCTTGAAGCAACCCATGGGGCGATGGTTAATGTTTGAGTTGTTCTTGTCAGATGACTTCTAAATAAAGTTGAAATCACCCAAACTAAGGCACAAATCTTACTCTAAGGGGACCATTGCTTTTATGAGCTCATCAATGAAAGTAGTTTTATCATCGTCCACTAGGGGGGGGGGCACTAAGTCGCCTCCTCCTTCATTTGTATGGCGGCTGTTATAGTGTTTGTCGTATGAGTGGGAAGCGACAACTCAATGAACATATTTCCCCGCGTGCCTATAACGATCTGACCCGAATGGATCAAGTCTTTGTGATTAAGTGTCATCCCTGGATAGGTATGCTGACACACACAGTTCTCGATGATTTATAACAGAGGTAAATAACATGTATAAAGTAACGTAAATACTATTACCTCGATCAACATAGCAGAAGTAACAAAGGTTGTGGAGTTCCATCAACACCAATGGCAAAGTTGAGTGTAGACAGCGCAACCCGAACGAATCACTTACTCGTCCAGAGAATACAAGTCTATCTCCATTCATCCGATGAGATTCGGGAGATGGAGAGAGATACACTCAATACAAACAATAGTTTCTGAAGAGACGGGTTTTATTTTGTGGCTGTCGGAAAAACATGAAACAAATGACGGCTCACAATCGTCGCATCTAACGTAAGTACATAACAGGGGTTTGGTCTTCTAAAGGTCAATATCTCTTCAAAGTCGTCAAATCTTCAAATCTTCGGAGTATCCACTGTTGTAGCTTCAACACTTCCAATGCATGGTGAAATCCTCTTTACTCCGAAGTGGTCAGAAATGGAAAAGAGGTATTGTCTAACTACTTAAGGTAAAAGGGGAGATTTGACAACGCTCGAAAAGGAAGAGGGGTAAAGAATCTTTTTGAAAAATGAAGTTTTTTGAGAAATCATTACCTATGGGCTTGCCAGTTTCTAGGGTCACGTCCTACAACCAACGTGTGCTCTGATACCATCTTGTAGCGACCCGACCCGAATGGATCAAGTCTCTATGCTCAAATGTCATGCTTGGATCGGTATACTGACACACTCAGTACCCAAGGATTTATAACAGAGGTAAATCACATGTATAAAGTAACGTAAATACTAGTACCTCGATCAACATAGCGAAAGTAACAAAGGTTGTGGAGTTCCATCAACACCAACGGCAAAGTTGAGTGTATAAAGCGCAACCCTAACGTATCACTTACTCGTCGAAAAAATTTCCTGCAACATGAGACGTTGCAGCCATGTAGGTCAGTACATAGAATGTACTAGCAAATTCACACCATAGAATAATGATGAACAATATCTATCACTACATGCATATATGGCTGGTGGAGGTTGTAAGGTTTATTTTTGCATAAAGCTAAATTTTCCCTTTCAACATAGGAATAAATTTTATTTAACTACTCGGCTGGATTAAGCAATATTGAGAATGGGTCCTCCATATCAATTCCCAAATTTTACCATAGTCATTAATAACCCAACAAGTTAATTAAATATAGTGTTGAGAACAATAAAATAATCCACTTCTAGATACTCAAGATGTCCATAACCGTGGACACGGCTAATCATGATCAGTTTGTACACTCTGCGGAGGTTTGTGCACTTTTCCCCACAAGACTCGATCGCCTCCGTTTCATTTTCTTGCACTGGATGGTGTTTGAGAACCGGATGACCGAGATACAGTCTTTCAGAAGCATTCACTCTTTACCCTGGATAGACCGGTACACCTAAATTCCCCCTACATCTGCTAGTCCACCACTGAAAGAGCTCATAGAACATACTCAACTATGTCAGAGCCCATAATGGCTTGTGGCTGCACATGGAAGTTTCTAGGCATGAAATATCATATGATCCCTTTGAGCCTGGGTGGCATTCCAATAGGGTTATCACATGGGTCCTCCGAGATCCCCTAGGACAACAGTGGACTCTCCAGGTGCCCGAGCAAACCACTGGGTGCTCCAGGGTGCCCCAACCATTCCACCCAGATGTGTGTTAATGTTGCCACCTTATATTTTTCCTTAATTATTATTACACTCGCAACTTTCATGAATCCCACATACCAATCTACGTCTATGAGCATGGCTAAGCAATAAGTAACAAAATCGTATAATCCCGGGGTTGATCTCAAGTCATTGGGTTCCTACCTCATGAACTACGAAACAATCCCACATGTATCCAAGTCCTACTCATGCAATCTTTGAGTGTATAACTAATGCAAGTTAAACTGGGTATTAAATAGTACGATCAAAGTGTGAACTTGCCTTGTACTATTGATGAAGATTCTTGGCACTCATAACTCGTGATAGATCTACTCGTCACACTCCGATCAATCTATCATAAGCAATCAGTGGTAACCACACATAAGCAATCATTCAGAAGACCAGACAGAACAAAGAAAACACTTCGGAAAACTTCAAAGCCAAGCAAATAACTCTTGAAAAATAAAACAATTTCTAACAGTACCAAAATTAAGTGAATTTGGCCTTATCAGAAAGTTTAGGTCAAGTGCTTCAATTTGCAAAAAGAATCAACTAAATCGGAGTTATAAAACTCAAGTTATGATAAAAACAAGTTTAAATTTAAATCTATTTGAATTCAAATTTTAAAACTTTCAAAAAAAATTAGTTTGGTTTTCTGGATAGATGAGATCATGACGAAGAATTTGGCGTTGGTTTCGTTGGATTTGGACAAACGAGTAAAAAGTTGTGCTAGTTTGAAAACCAGGGGCTAGACTATAAATAAACTAATTGCATCTAGGTCCCTGGCTGATATTAAAATGGAAAAAATAAAAACTTATCTAACAAACCTTCGTTTTCTAACCCTAACCAGAGAACGTTCTCTAAATAGATCTAATCTAAATGAAACAAAACTTTTTTTTATAAACGGAAAGCAAAACAAAAAAAAGAACCGGGCGAACCGGCGGTTTTTACCGGTTCAACGGCGGTTCGCGGGTCGGGGCGGTTGGCGGGTCGAGCGGACCGGGGTAGATCGGAGACGGAGCTCTGGTGGGGCGTCGGCCGGCGGCGAACTCCGACTGGAGACGGCGGGCAGCGAGGTGGTCCGGGCGAGCGGCGCGGGGTGAGGGGCGTCTGCGGCGGTGATGCACCTCGGGGCGGCGGTGGCAAAACGCGGGGTGGCGGCGAGTAGCGACGGTGGCGGCGTCGCTCGAGGAGGAGGGAGAGAGGGCCTGGGGCCACAGATTTATAGGAGGGAGGGGGTGCCGGCTTGCTTGGGGAAGGAGGCAAGGCGAGGCGGCGGCGGTGTCCGGATCGAGGACGGCGGCGACGCGTGCGGGAGACGGACTCCCACCGGGAGGTTGAGGATGACCGGGGCATGGTGGCGGGCCGGTTGGGCCGTGGACTGGCTCACGCGCGCGCGCGAAGCACTGTTGGGCCGGCCTGGCTCGGTCGACCTCTTTTTTTTTAAACAGACAAAAAAAATAAAATAAAACCTAATAAAATAAAAAATGATATAGGTATATTATATATCAAAATTTTCAGAAAAAGATTTCCTACGACATGAACATTTTTCTACGGTCAAATAAAATCCACAAAAAATTAAATAAATCAAACAGTGCTACTATTGCAATAAAATCCAATAAAAATCATTTTAAAAATGCCAAAATAATGTCAAATTTATTTCTCTCCAATTTTCTTTTGTAGGGAATCATTTTACCCTATTTTCAAATTTATTTGGAAAAAAATAATTTGAATCAAATCCAAATAACTCAAATTTGAAAATGAGTTTCCAAAATACTTCAAAAGAACTTCGAACTCATATTTCTTATAATTTGAAGAAGTCATTTTATCTTCTCTCATGAAAATCATTGAGTTGCATAAAGTTTCTGAATATGAGATATTTTCGAAAATGGAATTCAAATCTTTTCAAAAACCATTTTGATTTTAAATGGAAGAAATCATGTCATCTTCACTCTAGGGTTTTATGATGAAATCAATTTGAATTCACGGAGATCATAAATGCAAAGTGAAAGTTTGGGAAAGTTATTTCATTCCCTCTCATTTAACTTTCAAAAGTTTCAAATTTCACTCAATTTCACACAGCACATCACACAAGCAATCAAAACTATCTATTTAATATAACATTCCAAATTTAGAATTTTGGCATGTTTCAAACCGACCACACTTAAAATGAATCTCGTCCTCGAGATTCGAAGAGGCTAGCAAGAAATAGGTTGTGGTTCGGGGTTGGAGTCTCCTAACACATCCATTGATCAGTATAGTCTAGTGTGTTACCACACTTAGAAGCATGGTTACGGTTCCATCAAAAACTCATATGTCCCGTCCTTATCGTTGACAGGGTCGGTCTTCCCAAATCATCGAGATAATTACTTCCTTGGGCTCTTTTGGTAGTCGCATAACCTTTTTCTTCCATTCTTGTGTCCTTTCCTCTTGGTAAGGTTCTTCCGAGACTAGTTCTTCTTAGCTGACAGATCTGGCGCCAATACTAAACAACTATCGATATCTCATGGTGGTCATCAAACAATTTTATTTGGGTCCCTACAGAAAACGGGTCTAGGCTTCATTCTCACCGTATATCCTACGGTTGGCAACAGTTGCCATGTATAGGGTAAAAATTTGTCATACCATACCTAGGTTTAAACAAGTTTTTGTCATTGTCGTCTCTCTACTATAGGTAAGTCACTCATATTTACCATCCGTATAACAGAGGCCAATAATAAGAGTAAGTCAGTATGGTGATCAATCCATTTCGCACCCAAATCATTACCTTGTATATGGTTTAGTAAATCTCGCATTGTAACACTCGGTCATCCTCACAAGCATTGCAGAATTTCTCTTGTCGCCGAACTGAGTTTGGATCAATCCATTGAATCTGCAAGCCAAACAACCATCTATCGTTTCTTCACAACTCTCGGGTTTTTCGTTTCCTCCAAAAAATGTCTGTTGATCAAAATCGTAGCTTCTACCTGGGGTTTTACTTCAGCAAGAGTGTGCTTGCTTCTTGAAAGGTCCTGGGCCCGTGGGTTATGGCTCATCTCCAACTTGTCACTAGTAACACTTGGTCTCATCATCGGGTTGCAACTGATCATTCTTCCAACATCCAGCTTCCTTAGCATTTGTAAATCCATCTTTTTTGTATTGTATTCCTTCCTTCTATTGGTAAAACTACAATGTAATTACTCAGACTCGTCTTTGTATGATACATTCCAAGGTCTGATGTAACTAGCTCTTGTATTCGGGTAACGATGCTGGGTTCTACCACCCTTAAAATGAAAACACTAGTTCTCTTCAAAACCTTATTCCATGTATCATGGTTTCACTCATTGCCTATATAGTAACGACTAATAAAATCCAAAATCAATACTCTGATGCTAACTGTATTGATTTTCACCTTACTACGATCTACTGCATTTCCATTACATGCCTCAACTCCACTATTTAGCACAAGTATCCTTCTCCTTGGGACAATCTCTAGCCTAGTGCCCTGCTTCATTACAGCAGAAACATATTACTTCTCACAAGTCTTGTGGTTCCCTTGTGATTACATAGCCTCATTAGGTCCTCGGCTTATGGGTCCACTTCAGAACTTGTATATCCTTAACTCATCCTTGGAGTCACTATTGCTCCACACTCCAGCATTATACCTTCTTTAAATCCAATTGTACTTATTTCCTTCATACCCTTGGAGTAAGCATCATATCAAGAATAAACTCCAACTTATTTTGTGCAAACTCCACTCTTTGGAGCAACATTTTCCTTTCCATTAGTCCAGTGTTCACACAGAAAAGTATTGCCCCAAAAAATGCATTGTTTCATCCGTAATTCATATTATACTCATATCAAATCTTTTATTACATCATGAACCACTGTTCGACACTCAAATTTCAAAGGTGCTTCACTACAAATGATTTTTTACACATAGTTTGATATGGTCAAGCATTCCTTCCATCTTTATTCTATTGTCCTTGCTAAGGGTGCTTCAGTCCCACTAGAATTGTGCAACGTGATTCTTGTAATCATCGATCTTTTGCTTCATCATAGTGGCCGTCTGCTTCATCTCCACCATCTCTGCATGCACCCCTCTTAGGCATTCCTGAGTGTGACAAAGTCTTGCTTCAAGTATTTCTCCAATCTAAAATATGGCCTCCATAGCAGCTTCACGAACAGAGTCGAAGAATGTTGTTCGTGGTACTCAAGAGATGAAAAAGTATTGACCCATAGTTTTTGGGCAAACTCCTTTCACACGGTGGAGGTGTACCTCCACATACCAACGTTCAACTCCATTCTCCAGGAAGGGATAACCCTTGCAGACTGTGTCTCCTTCAAGGTGAATATGCTTCATCATGTCATTCAGGATCTTTGGGTAATCCTGATCACTAGTCAGGGTCATGATCGTTTCTGGGCACTTGAGAAAAGACTAGTAAAGGGTTGTCATCTGTAGGTATAGAAGGGGTTCTCAGGACAGTGTATGTATTTCCTTGGGTGAAATGTGGTTGTTTGTCCGAGAAAGGTTTGGGGTCAGCTTGTCCATGTGTTCTAGGTTTTAGTCTGGGTGAGATAGCAAGAGAGGTACTCACAATCATCCAACAACTCATAACATTTCATATGAGATTCCAAATATATCACCTTCTATTACTTCATGAACTATTATGATGTCCTTTCCATAACTCAACTCAACATCCCAATGAAAAGTGTATTCCACATTTATTTACATGCTTTATTCCAATATCAAGATCTCAACTACTCTGCTCAATCTTTTCTTGGGTCTGAACCTTCTCTGGCAAAATGCCTCACTTCCTTGCAGCGTTAACAAATGACATCAGACAAATCTAAGGACTTCATGGTGACTATCTTGGTTTCCTGGGTTCTTGGCTTTCTTGCGGGGCAGTTGCTAGCATAATGACCTAAATCCTTGCACTGGTAACATGTGATGTGCCTCAGGTCCTTTCCAAAAAACTTGGGTTGTTCTGGGGACACATGCTCTTTCTCTTCCTCGACTACTTCGTTCCTATCAATTCTTCTATCTCTTGTGGATCATACTCCACCAGTTCTATCGGGGAGTCTCCTATATACTTTTGGCTTTGCTTCGTGCAATACTGTGAAAAATGTCCTTCTTTTCCACATAAATAGCAAGCATAGGAGTAAAATCTGTTTAGGCCTTCTCCATCAGGGTCGTCAATAGCTTCCTCCATCGTGGATTCCTTTAAAACTTCCTCGAGGGCTTCTTTATTGCTTCTTTCTTCTACTGGATAGTTCATTGTACCATGTGGTAAATGTGACACTGAGCACGGTAGTGGGTAGTCCCTTCACACAAGAAACAAGTAATCTGCCTTGTTGGGCATTCTTCAGCTGGGTGACTTTCTATAAAGTGAGGGCATTCATCCTTGTGCTCCTCCTGGGTGTGTCCTATTTCTCCACAAATCTTGCATGTACAAGGTTTCTTCTTCGGGTTGTCGCCACGCTTTTGGATGAGAAGACATTATAACAGAGTCTTCTTGAATTCCTCCCAACTTATTGCTCCATTACATCCTTGTACGGCTTGATACATTTTCCACCATGTTGTAGCACTTTTTGTAAAGTACTGAAGAGCGTATTGAAGCTCATACTTCTTTGCAATCAAATCTTTTCTTGAAGTGATCCTCAATGTTTTGTATCCATAGCTCTGCCTCCGGCTGGGTCATCGGTCTAGAGAATACAAGTCTATCTTCATTCATCCTCTATTGGTTCCAAAGGTTTTAGGATGAGATTTGGGAGATGGAGAGAGATACACTCAATACAAAGAATAGTTTCTGAAGAGAGGGGTTTTATTTTGTGGCCGTCGGAAAAACATCAAACAAATGACGGCTCACAATCGTCGCATCTAACGTAAGAACATAACAGGGGGTTGGTCTTCTAAAGGTCAATATCTCTTCAAAGTCGTCAACTCTTCAAATCTTTGGAGTATCCACTGTTGTAGCATCAACACTTTCAATGCATGGTGAAATCCTCTTTACTCCGAAGTGGTCAAAATGGAAAAGGGTATTCTCTAACCTATTTAAGGTAAAAGGGGAGATTTAACAAAGCTCGGAAAGGAAGAGGGGCAAAGAATCTTTTTGAAAAATGAAGTTTGTAGAGAAATCCTTTCCTATGGGCTTGCTAGTTTCTGGGGTCATGTCCTACAATCAGGATGTGCTCTGATACCATCTAGTAGCAGCCCGACCCGAATGGATCAAGTCTCTGTGCTTAAGTGTCATCCCTGGATCGGTATGCTGACACACACAGTACTCGAGGATTTATAACAGAGGTAATTCACATGTATAAAGTAACGTAAATACTATTACCTCGATCAACATAGTAGAAGTAACAAAGTTTTTGGAGTTCCATCAACACGAACGACAAAGTTGAGTGTAGACAGCGCAACCCTAACGTATCACTTACTCGTCGAGTAAATTTCCTGCAACATGAGACATTGCAGCCATGTAGGTCAGTACATTGAATGTACTGGCAAATTCACACCATAGAATAATGATGAACAATATCTATCACTACATGCATATATGGCTGGTGAAGGTTGTAAGGCTTATTTTTGCATAAAGCTAATTTTTTCCTACAACAAAGGAATAAATTTTATTTAACTACTCGGTTGGATTAAGCAATATGGAGAATGGTTCCTCCATCTCAATTCCCAAAGTTTACCATAGTCATTAATAACCCAACAAGTTAATTAAATATAGTGTTGAGATCAATAAAATAATCCACTTCTAGATACTCAAGATGTCCATAACCGCGGACACGGCTAATCATGATTAGTTTGTCCACTCTACAGAGGTTTGTGCACTTTTCCCCACAAGACTCAATCGCCTCCGTTTAAATTTCTCGCACTGCATGGTGTTTGAGAACCGGATGACCGAGACACAGTCTTTCAGAAGCATTCACTCTGTACCTTGGATAGACCGGTACACCTACATCCCCCTACATCTGCTAGTCCACCACTGAAAGAGATCACACAACATACTCAACTATGCCAGAGCCCATAATGGCTTGTGGCTGCACATGGAATATTCAAGGCATGAAATATCATATGATCCCTTTCAGCCTAGGTGGCATTCCAATAGGGTGATCACACGGGTCCTATGGGATCCCCTAGGACAACACTGGACCCTCCAGGTGCCCGGGCAAACCACTGGGGTGATCCAGGGTGCCCCAACCATTCCACCCAGATGTGTGTTAATGTTGCCAGCTTAAACTTTTCCTTAATTATTATTACACTCGCAACTTTCATGAATCACACATACCAATCCACGTCTACGAGCATGGCTATGCAATAATTAACAAAGCGTATAATCCAGGGGTTGATATCAAGTCATTGGGTTCCTACCTCATGAACTACAAAACAATCCCACATATATCCAAGTCCTACTCATGCAATATTTGAGGGTATAACTAATGCAAGTAAACTGAGTATTGAAAAGTATGATCAAAGTGTGAACTTGCCTTGTACTGTTGATGAAGAATCTTCGCACTCATAACTCGTGATAGATCTACTCGTCACACTCCGATCAATCTATCGTAAGAAATCAATGGTAACCACACATAAGCAATCATTCAAAAGATCGGACAGAACAAAGAAAACAGTTTAGAAAACTTGAAAACCAAGAAAATAACTCTTGCAACATAAAAAAATTTCTAACAGTACCAAAATTAAGTGAATTTGTCCTTATCAGAAAGTTTAGGTCAAGAGCTTCGATTTGCAAAAACAATCAACTAAATCGGAGTTATAAAACTCAAGTTATGATAAAAACAAGTTTAAATTTAAATCTATTTGAATTCAAATTTTCAAACATTGAAAAATATTTTTAGTTTGCTTTTCTGGATAGATAAGATCATGATGAAGAATTTTGCATTGGTTGCGTTGGATCTGGACAAACGAGTAAAAAGTTGTGCTAGTTTGAAAACTAGGGGCTAAACTATATATAAATTGATTGCAACTAGGTCCATGGCCGTAATTAAAACAGAAAAAGAGAAACTTATCTACGAACATTCATTTTCTAACCCTAACCAGCGAACGTTCTCTAAATAGATCTAATCTCAATAAAACAAAACCGTTTTTTTATAAACCGAAAGCAAAACAAAAAAAGAACCGGGCGAACCGGTGGTTTTTACCGGTTCAACGGCGGGTCGCGGGGCGGATCGGCGGGTCGGGCTGACCGGGGCAGGTCGGAGACGGAGCTCCGGCGGGGCGTCGACCGGCGGTAAACTCCGGCTGGAGGCGGCGGGCGCCGAGGTGGTGCGGGCGAGCGGCGCGGCAAGATGCGCGGGGCGAGGGGCGGCGGCGGCAGAGATGCAGCGCGGGGCAGCGGCGAGTAGCGACGGCGACGGTTGGAAGGGCGGCGGCGGCATTGCTCGAGGAGGAGGGAGAGAGGGCATGGGTGGGAAGGGCCGCGGCGGCGGCGTTGCTCGACGATTTATAGGAGGGAGGGGGTGCCGGCTTGCTTGGGGAAAGAGGCAAGGCGAGGCGACGACGATGCATGCGGGAGACGGATTCCCATTGGGAGGTCTTGGACGACCGGGGCGCGGTGTCGGGCCGGCTGGGCCGCAGCCTGGCTCGGGCGCGCGCGCGCAAAGCCCTACTGGTCCGGTCTGGCTGGCCTATCTCGGTCGGCCTTTTTTTAAACAGACAAAAAAATAAAACAAAAATATAATATAGGCGTATTATATCTGAAATTTTTGAAAAATATTTCCTACGACATGAACATTTTTCTACGGTCAAATAAAATCCACAAAAATTTAAATAAATCAAACAGTGCTACTGTTGCAATAAAATCCAATAAAAATCATTTTAAAAATGCCAAAATAATTTCAAATTTATTTCTCTCCAATTTTCTTTTGTAGGGAATCATTTTACCCTATTTTCAATATATTTTATTTTTGGAGAAAAATAATTTGAATAAAAACCAAATAACTCAAATTTGAAAATGAGTTTCAAAAATACTTCAAATGAACTTCCAACTCATATTTCTTATAATTTGAAGAATTCATTTTATCTTCTCTCATGAAAATCATTGAGTTGCATAATGTTTCTGAATTTGAGATATTTTCCAAAATGGAATTCAAATCTTTTCAAAAAACCTTTTCATTTTAAATGGAAAAAGTCATGTCATCTTCACTCTAGGGTTTTATGATGAAATGAATTTGAATTCACGGAGATGATAAATGCAAAGTGAATGTTTGGGAAAGTCATTTCATTCCCTCTCATTTAACTTTCAAAAGTTTCAAATGTCACTCAATTTCACACAGCACATCACACAAGCAATCAAAACTATCTATTTAATATAACATTCCAAATTTTAGAATTTTGGGATGTTACAGTGCCAGCGGCAGGGAGGTAAGCAGTGTGATCAACAAAATTAGGCCCCAACACCTCCAAAATTAGGCTATCATCGATGTATCTAGCTTTGGTTCCTGGAGGAAAACAATGGTGGAAATTAATTCCTCAATGATCTTTCCCACAATGGTGCAATGAGCAGGAACCAACTGTATCTATTTCACACAATGAGTCGTGAAAGAAACAATTTTTATTTGCTAACGTCTTATATAAGGAAAGCGTCATGTCTATGCATAGGGGTCTAGTCAAGCCAGAACAAATATGCGCCACCGTCTCGGGCATGGTAATTAAATTCTTCGATGACTATAGGCATTGTAACTCCATGGTCGGCCTAGCTAGGTCACAGATCAACCATGACACGCTACTATCTGTGTGCACCTGGGCACAAACACTATCTAATTAAACTAGTGAGACCACCATCCATATCTATTTAATATTTATATCTAAATTTAGATACGACATACACACTGTGATCTTGCTCTCCACGATAGCAACTATAATTTCCAAAATGGTAATGTCATATTTTAATGAATGAATGTCGGATGATCCAAAGGATTCATAAGCATGTACGATATGTTTATTTTGTCGAATAATTTAGTAAGTTTGAAAATTTATTTAGTCTAGTATTTAGTTGAGTACTTAAATTTTGTTGTATAAACTAGCTATGGAGATACCGACGATCGAATCTCGGGCAAGTAACATATCGTCGGACAAAGGGAATTGCATACGGGACCAACCGAATCCTTGACATCATCGTTCAACCGATAAAATATCTTCTTGGAATATGTAGGAACCAATATGGGCATCCAGGTCCCGCTATTGGTTAATGACTGAAGAGGTGTCTCGGTCATGACTACATGATTCCCGAACCCGCAGGGTCGCACGCTTAATGTTCGATGACGCTAGAGTAGTATTAGGATATTTGATGATTGGTAACCGAATGTTATTTAGAGTCCCGGATGAGATCTCAGACTTCATGAGAAATCTCGTAATGGTCGAGAGTTAAAGAGTTACATATGGGAAGTCATATTTTGGGTTCCGAAAAAGGTGCAGTTTTTTCGGTATCGTACCGAGAAGCTTCCAGAAGGTTCCGGTGGATTTCGGAGCGGTCTGCAAGTCCAAAAGTGGATCCACAAATTCCCAAGGGCACGCATGGGATGAGGGTAGGTGCCCTGGCCTTATTGGGCTAGGCGCACCAAGTCTTCAAAAGCCCATCTGGCTAGGGAAGGGAAAAAGGGGAGTCCTCATAGGAATAAGATTGGACTTGGAGTCCAAGTCCTCTGCCCCTTTGGCCCCAACTTATATTAGTAGTAGGGAAGGACTCCCAGCCCTCCCATGCATATAAATATAGGGGAGGGGGCGTAGCAAGGCAGCCCAACATATTATACTTGGCTGCTGCCCCATTTCTCCTTCCCGACATAGTTCTCGTCGACGGTTTTTCGCTTAGCGAAGCCCTGCCGGTATTTTGACTCCACCACCACCATCTTGCTAGTTGTGATTCCATATACTTCTCCGCCTTCTCTTGCTAGATCAAGGAGGAGGAGACGTCATCGAGCCGCACATGTGCTAAACTCGAAGGTGCCGTCCGTTCGGCGCTAGATCGGTTGGATCATGATCGCATCGCGAAGAGGACGACTACATCAACCGTGCTATATATGCTTTCATTTTCGGTCTATGAGGAGACATAGACACACTCTCCCCTCTTATTACTATGTTTCTCCTAGATATATCTTGGGAGTTCGTATGATTTTTATTTATTTTCATGCAACATTCCCTAATAGTGGTATGAGAGCTAGGTCCAAACGTAGATATATATGCATGAGTAGAACACAAAGAGATGTTGGCGTTGATGCTCAAATTGCTTATATCTTTTGTCTTATTTGGATTCAGCGGTATTGTGGGATGATGCGCCTCAGACCAACCTTACATGTCCACGCACATGAGATCGTTTCACTGTTTGACATGCAACTTGTATTGCATAAAAGTGGTTTTGTGGGTATTTGTCTCTCCTACTTTACTTGAATTTGAGTTGAAAAAGGTGGTTCTTGTAGAAGTTTAAAAGGCAACTTGTATATCACCATTGTGGTTTTGCGTATATAAGAATGGTTCTTATAGTTTCCCTAGCAGCCACGTAAAAATTGCAACAACAAAGTAGATGATGTCTAACTTGTTTTTGCAGGCCATGTTGTAATGTGGTATGGCCAAAACGTGATGTGATATATGTTGATATATGTGATGATCATATTTTGTAATAAGTTCACGACTTGCATGTACTGAGTACGACAACCGACATGAGCCATATGGTTGTATTTAATTTATTGTATGACATGCGAGGCAATCATTAAACGCCATGTAATTGATTTACTTTATCGCTATGCATTAGAAATAGTTGTAGAAGCTATAGTTGGTGGTGACAACCACACTGACGACACAATGATTCAAATCATGGTTTCATGCCGGTGACGATGGAGATCACGCCATGTGCTTTAGAGACGGAGATCAAAAGCACAAGATGATACAAGCCATATCATGTCATATATATTGATTGCATGTGATGTTTATCTTTTTATGCATTTTATTTTGCTTAGGACAACAGTAGCATTATAAGATAACCCCTTTGCTTAATTTCAAGATAAAATGTGTTCTCCCTAATTATGCACCATTGCAAAAGTTCGTCATTTTGAAGCACCTCATGATGATCGGGTGTGATAGACTCTACCTTCACATACAAGGGGTGTAAACTATTTTTACACATGCGGAATACTTGAGTTAAACCTGGCGAGCCTAGCATGTACAGACATTGTCTCGAAACACGGAGGACGATAGGTCGAACATGAGTCATATAGTTGATATGATCAACATGGAGATGTTCATCATTGATGACGACCCCATCTCACATGATGATCAGACATGGGTTAGTTTATTTGGATCATGTATCACTTAGACAACTTGAGGGATGTTGATTTAAGTGGGAGTTCATAAGTAATTTGATTAAATGAACTAATTATCATGAACATAGTCTAAATTGTCTTTGCAAATTATGTTGTAGATCAGTAGCTCGCGCTGTAGCTCCCCATTTTCTAATACATTCCTAGAGAAAGACTAAGTTGAAAGATATTGTAAGCAATTATGCGCACTAGGTCCGTAGTCTGAGGATTAACCTCATTGCTGCACAAAAGGCTTATGTCATTGACGCACTGCTCTGTGTGCCAACCCCTCTAGCATGATTTGTGGATGTTTTGAACTTCTGGAAGACACGGATGACTACTCGATAGTTCACTGCGCCATGCTTTACGACTTAGAAATCAGGGCCCCAAAGATGTTTTGAACGCCACTGAGCATATGAGATGTTTCAAGAGCTAAATTTGGTATTTCAGGCTCATGCCCATGTTGAGAGGTATAAGGCCTCTGACAAGTTCTTTGCCTGCACAATGGAGGAGAACAACTCAGTTAGTGAGCATGTGCTGAAAGTGTAAGGGTGCTACAATTGCTTTAATCAAGTGGGAGTTAATATTCTGGATAAGACATCGGTTGACAAAGTTTTCCAGTCACTCCCACCAAGCCATAAGGACTTTGTGATGAACTATAATATGCAAGGGATAGAGAAAACAATCCCCAAGCTATTCGTGATGCTTAAGGCCGTGGAGGTAGAAATCAAGAAAGAGCATCAAGTGTTGATGATTAATAAGACCACCAGTTTCAAGAAGAAAGGCAAGGGAAAGAAAGGGAACTTCAAGAAGAATGACAAGCAAGTTGCCGCCCCCGTGAAGAAACCGAAGGCTGGATCCGAACCTAAGACTGAGTGGAATGATCACTTGAAGAGGAACTGCCCCAAGTACTTGGCAGATAAGAAGGATGGCAATGTTAATGTAGGTATATTTGATATACATGTTATTGATGTATACCTCACTAGTGCTTGTAGTAGCATCTGGGTATTTGATACCGATTCAGTTGCTAACATTAGTAACTCAAAGCAGGAGCTACAGTGTAACGGAGACTAGCTAAGGGCGAGGTGATGACGAGTGTTGGAAGTATCTCCAAGGTTGATATGATCACCATCGGCATGCTCGTAATACCTTAAGGATTAGTATTAAACCTAAGTAATGGTTATTTGGTGCTTGCGTTAAGCATAAAACATTATATCTAGATATTGTTTATTGCAAGATGGTTATTCATTTAAGTCAGAAATAATGGTTATTATGTTTATATGAGTAATATTTTTCGTGATCATGCACCCAATATGAATGGTTTACCGAATCTTGATCGTAGTGATACACATATTCATAATATTGGTGCCTAAAGATGCAAAGTTAATGATGATAGTACCACATACTTGTGGCACTGTCGCTTAGGTCATATTGGTGTAAAGCGCATGAAGAAACTCCATGCTAAGGGACTTCTGGATTCACTTGATTATGAATCATCTGATACATGTGAACCATGCCTTATGGGCAAGATGACTAAAACCCCGTTTTCCGGAACAATGGAGTGGGCTAGTGACTTTTTGGAAATAATACATACTAATGTATGTGATCTGATGAGTGTTGAAGCACGCAGTGGATATCTTTATTTTCTTACCTTCATAGATGATTTTAGTAGATATGGGTATATTTAATTAATGAAACACAAGTCTGGAAATTTGAAAAGTTCAAGGAATTTCAGAGTGAAGTGGAGAATCATCGTAACAAGAAAATAAAGTCTCTACGATATGATCGTGGAGGTGAATATTTGAGTTACGAGTTTCGCACTCATTTGGGACAATGTGGAATTGTTTCACAGATCACGCCACCTCGAACACCACATTGCAATGGTGTGTTCGAATGTCGTAATCATACGTTATTAGATATGGTGTGTTCTATGATGTCACTTACCGATTTGCCACTATCATTTTGGGGTTATGCATTAGAGATAGTTGCATTCACTTTAAATGTGGCATTGTCCAAGTCCGTTGAGACGACACCGTATGAATTATTGTTTGGCAATAGACCTAAACTATCATTTCTTAAAGTTTGGGGATGCGATGCTTATGTAAAGCGGCTTCAGCCTCATAAGCTCCGAACCAAAGCGGAGAAGGGTGTGTTCATAGGATACCCTAAAGTGACCATTGGGTACACCTTCTATCATAGATCAGAGGGCAAGATATTTGTTCCAAAAAATGGGTCCTTTCTAGAGAAGTAGTTTCTCTCGAAAGATGTGAGTTGGAGGAAAGTAGAACTTGATGAGGTAATTGTACCTTCTCTTGAACTAGAGAGTAGCACATCACAGAAAACAGTTAATGTGATGCCTACACCAACCGGAGAGGAAGCTAATGATGATGATCATGAAACCTCAGATCAAGTTACTATCAAACTTCGTAGGTCGACCAGGACATGTTCCACACCAGAGTGGTATGGTAATCCCATGATAGAAGTCATGTTGTTTGACAACGGCGAACCTATGAACTATGCCGAAGTAGTGATGAGCTCGGATTCCGACAAATGGCTTAAGGCCATGTAATCCACGATCGAATCCATGTATGAGAATAAAGTATGGAATTTGGTTGACTTGCCTAATGATCGGTAAGTGATTGAGAATAAATGGATCTTTAAGAAGAAGATAGACGCTGATGGTAATTTCACCGTCTATAAAGCTTGAATTGTCGCAAAGGGTTTCCGACAAGTTCAAGTGGTTGACTACGATGAGACTTTTTCACCCGTAGCAATGGTTAAGTCTGTTAGAATTATGTTAGCAATTGCCACATTTTACAATTATGAGATCTGGCAAATGGACGTCAAAATGGCATTCCTTAATGGGTTTCTTAAGGAATAGTTGTATATGATGCAACCATAAGGTTCTGTCGATCCTAAGGATCCTAACAAAGTATTCAATCTCCAACGATCCATCTATGGACTGGTGCAAGCATCTCGGAGTTGGAATATACACTTTGATGAGGTGATCAAAGCTTTTGGTTTTATACAAACTTACGGAGGATCTTCTATTTACAAGAAAGTGAGTGGGAGCTCTGTAGCATTTCCAATATTATATGTGGATGACATATTGTTGATTGGAAATGATATAGAATTTCTGGAAAGCATAAAAGGATATTTGAACATGAAAGTGCGTTATATCGACTAGAGGGGGGTGAATAAGCGTTTTTTATATATTTGTCTCTGAGGAAATTCTAACTAAGGAATTTCCCAATCGACGAACTACTTAGCAGCAGAATAGATACTCAAGTGCAAGCATAACAAGAAATTAGCATGGTCATCATGATGAAATGAAAACAAGCATAGAGTATAAGTAGCGTGTAAACAAGATAAGCAGGCTGATGACTTAGAACTGAAGAAATAGGGTTGAGGAAATTGAGAAAGTCTTCTGTCAAAGTCTCCAAACACTACAGATCAAGTTCAACAACACAAGAATGAGTAAATGGAAGATTTGAGGAAATAGAACCAGTAGGCTTGATGAAGATAATGATTTGGTAAACCAGTTCCAACTGCTGTGACAGTTGTATGTCTGGTTGGAGCGTCTAGGTATTTAAACCTGAGGACACACAGTCCCGGACACACAGTCCCGGACACACAGTCCAGGACACCAAGTCCTCACCTTATTCTCCTTGAGCTAAGGCCACACAGTCCTCGCCCAATCACTCGTGGTAAGTCTTCACAGGTGACTTCCAAACCTTCACAAACTCGGTCACCCGGCGATCCACAATTCCTCTTGGATGCTCTAGACCATTGACGCCTAACCGTCTGGAAGATCACAGTCTTCAAAGGTAACAAGCGTCAGTTCCACACAGGAAAAATATCTTCATTGATGCTCAATCAGTTTGGGGTTTTAGTTGTTTGGTTTTTGGGTTTTCCTCACTTAATGATTTTCTCTCAAAGTCCTCGGAGGATGGGTTGCTCTAATGACAAGTGTCAGTTTCTCTCGGAGCATCCAACCAGCTATTGGTTGAAGGGGGCGGCTATTTATAGCCTAGGGAGCCACCCGACATGATAAGACATAAATGCCCTTCAATGATACGACCGTTAGGTAGGTAGATATTTTGGGACAGCTGGCGCATAGCACAGCAACGGTCGGAATGTTGAGTATCGAATTCCTCAGGGCTATCATGTTCCTCAC
Organism: Secale cereale; assembly: GCA_902687465.1. NCBI lineage: Eukaryota > Viridiplantae > Streptophyta > Magnoliopsida > Poales > Poaceae > Secale > Secale cereale. The sequence goes on along the minus strand of LR738714.1, from coordinate 492,628,774 downwards.
TTGTAGGAAATCCGCACTAGAGAATTCCTAACTCCTTAGTCAGAAGAAATTCCCCAAAGACCAGAAGAACTTCGTCTCTGTCACTGAAGAAATTAACTGAACTGTATGAGATTTCCAATGGCTTCACTCGAAAGGATTGGGTAGTGTAGCTTTGAGTTCAGCATCACTTGGAAAAATGTTTCCTTAGTTTTTCCTCAGACCCCTTTAACAGTACGGTGTTTCCTTTGACTGAAGAAAGAGAAAATGAAACTACAAAACCAAAAGTCTTCACGCTTCATAATCCTCGCATGATTATCCAATTCTTCAAGGTCACACCAATTTCTTCACTTTCAAAATCGTCAGAAAATCTTCGGAAATCCAAAGTCTTCAGTTGAAGACATTCATTTTCAGGGGTCGACTCTCTTTGTAAATATCAAACTCCTCATAGACTTATAGACCTGTGTACACTCACAAACGCATTAGTCCCTTAACCTATCACGCTTCAATACACCATAATCACTAAGGGGCACTAGATGCACTTACAATCTCCCCCTTCTTGGTGATTGATGACAATATAGGTTAAGTTTTCAACGGGGATAAACATATGAAGTGTAAATACAGATATTGAGTCATTTGATTGCAAGATATAGAAGAATTCCCCCCTGAAGATGTGCATAGTGAGGAATTTGCTTTTGAAGCAATGCACATTTGAAGAGTAGTATCATGGAGATCTCCCCCTATATCTTGTAATTCATACACGCATTCAACATATGATTTGAAGAGTTTGAAACGCATGATGAAATATGGTGATTGATGTAATTCAGCATGCATGCATTAACATATATGAGAAAATAGCATGCATAAGAACATAGCGAAAGTATCAGACCACCATCGGGTTTAAGTTTACAACTCGATCCAACAAGTCTTCAAAAGAACGAGAGTTGTAACTTAGCAAAACAACGCCCATATATAAAGACCTGCTTGAAGACTAACTCACATGTCTCCCCCTTTGTCATCGAATGACCAAAAGGGACAAAAATGAGGACTAACGCCCCTGAAGAATATCACGAAGACGATGGAGGAGCGCCAGTGTTGTTGGGTCGGTTCTTGGAGTAGGGCCTGCCGCAGTGTCGTCCAAATCTTAATACTCTTCAGTCTCGTATGATGAAGAATATGAGTTGTCCACCTGATGTCTACACACGCTTCTATTCTTGTAGACAGTGTTGGGCCTCGAAGAGCAGAGGTTTGTAGGACAGTAGCAAATGTCCCTTAAGTGAGTAACCCAAGGTTTATCGAACTCAGGGAAGTGGAGGTTGAACGTACCCCTTTCAAGCAACCCTGCAATCAAGATACAAGAAGTCTCTTGTGTCCCCAACACACCTAATACACTTGTCAGATGTATAGGTGCACTAGTTCGGCGAAGAGATGGTAAAATATGGATGATAGGAGTGGCAAAGCAGAGTAATATAAATCTGTAATAAAAAGTGCAGCAAGCAAACAAGTGGTAAACGTGAGCACAAATGGTATTGCAATGGTGGAAACAAGGCCTAGGCTTCATACTTTCACTAGTGGCAACTCCCAACAACATTGACATAGTCTAATCACATGATATTTCCCATAAAACATGCAATGGAGACGCACTCGGAGGTCATTCCTTTGTGGTCAAGAGAGGACGAGAATTATGTAGGGCTACAAAAGCACAACTCAAAGTTCGTAGTTCTCAATCTATGGATTTCCCAATGTCACCGCGGCCATCCAAAGAGAGTACCACAATCACCACAACATATCTCCAGGATAGTCAAAGACAAGCACCAAGAGACTCTCAATCTTGAATCAACACACAAAAGAGGAAATCACTCATGAAAATATTCTTCTAATTCATGTCCAATAGACCACTGTCACCTTGGTCTCGGGGATTATACTAGATAAAGACAAGTGAGTACATCAATTCAATACATAGAGGAAGGAGAAATATCATGGGATCACCCTAGATTAACATAGCCTGTGATCACAACGAAGATCACATCATGAGAGAGAGAGATAACCACATAGCTACACGTACAAGCCCTCAGCCCCGGAGAAGACTACTCACACATGGCCATGGTGAGCAAGAGATTGATGGTGGTGTTGATGGAGAGGTGCATGCCGAAGAGGAGGAGGCGGCCGGCGGCAGCCCTCCGGGGCGGCGGCGGCCCTAGGGGGGCAGCGGCTCCTTGGCCCCCCTTATTCCTTGTGGATGGTGCTGCAATGGTGCTGGTCCTCCCCTCCAAGACGGCGGCATGGGAGGAGGAAAATTCGTGGCCCTTGGTGACCTAGGTTTCCTCTCTTTACATAGACTCTCGGATTCCCGTCATCAGATTTTGGGCTTCAGTAAAACGGGCTTTTCTCGGCCGTCCGGACTCCGATTTGGATGAATTTTATATCCAGAAGCATCCTCTCGAAATTCCCCACAACTTTAGCAACTAGGCTTTTTCCGTTTGACGTCGTCTTCGGGCCGGAACGTGACCATATTATAAAAACGTTCTCAGACAGATTTCAGGAAAGTCAGAGTCCTACTCCAATACGACTCCTTTTGCGTTTTTGTCAATTTCCAAGTAATTCCTACACAATAAAGTGTAAAACAAGAACATTGTGCACTTTTTCAACCATTAGTAGGTTAGTCCAATAAATGCCTAAAAAGATAGAAAACTTTGATATAAACATGAGACAATGATGCAAAACAAGCATGTCACAAGCAAAAATTATGGATACGTTTGTGACGTATCAACATCCCCAAGCTTAATTCCTACTCGTCCTCGAGTAGGTAGAATGATAACATAGATAATTTTTGAGGTGACATGCTACTAACACAATATTGATCAAGTAATATAGTAAAGCACATGAACTGAAATAAAGTGAACCAAAACAATTGTCTATAGTTGAAAGCAAGTAAACAATGAATAACCAAGTAATCATCTAAGTAAATTCTTTTCATGAATAGTACAATTGAAGACATGAAACTATAAAGTTAAGCACAACTGTTAGCCCCAAAGGAGTTCTCTCATCAAAAGCATTCTAGTTAACACAAAAGGAAGATAAAGTTTCAGCAATGCTTTCCACTTTTCAACATTTTATCTCATGGATAAGTTCAATGCACAAGGATTATATATAACTAAGCAGAAATTTTGAACATAATCAACTTGAACCCAGGGTTAACACTAGATGCTTGCTTATGGTGGAGGAAGAAGATTAGAACATAGGAAAACTGACTCAACATTTAAAAGTAAAAGATAGGCCCTTCGCAGAGGGAAGCAGGGATTACTCATGTGCTAGAGCTTTTTATTTTTGAAAACATAGAGATGTAAAAGCAATTTTGAGAGGTGTATGCTTATGTCAACGAATGGTAATAAACAATGCACTACCACTCATGTCAAACAGAACTTAAGTGCGGCTCCCATAGAGGAATGATAACACTCCCCTTTCTCCTTTGTTTATCACTAGCCAAAGTTTGTCTGATTTCTCAGGTACGATGTGTGAAGGAGGTTTTTGATATGGATATTGATGACATGTAAAGTGGGCTGGGCATACCCTTTTGCCAGCTCTTTTTGCAAAATTAAGGACATGCACATTATTCATGCACGTCAGGGGTCGTTCTGTCCAACACAAGTAATAATGAACTATCTACCACTTCCTCATGAGCTAAAACAGAGACACAAATAAGGATAAATTTTGAAGGTTTAAAGGTAGCACATGAGCAATTTACTTGGAATGGCTATTAAATACCATGCATAGGTAGGTATGGTGGACACATATGGCAGAATTTTGGCTATGGAATTTGGATGCACGAGCAGCATTCCCGCTTAGTACAGAGTTTTTGGTTTAGCAAGTTTTTAGCAAGCACATGTTAACCGGTACAAGAGAATTATAACATCCTTTCAGCATAATTATAAGACTTCTACACTGTCTTCCTTGTCAACCATCTTACTTCTAAAAAGAGAACAAGAACTTTAAAACTACCAGTGGTGAAAAACTAAACAATTGCAAACTTCAAAGGTATTTCTTCACTAATAAGACTTTATTAAATGATCTACATGTTTAGACATGACTACTTAATTTCTCAAAACAATTGATAAGGATCAAGTTACTCAATGATCTTCAAGACTATGCAAGCTTTTTATTGTTTGCACCACAGCCACACTTGGCATTTTTCAGATCCAACATATTATTTAGCAATTCAAACCAATCAACTCTCCAAATAGATATAAGTGAAGCAAGAGAGTACTTTCTATAAAAGAACTAATAGCTCTGAACATGATAAGAAAAACAAGAGCTAGAAGCATATAACAAGGTAACTAAAACACTCAAAAAGATATAAGTGAAGAACATGAGTGTTTCATGAAAAAGCGGAGCGTGTCTCTCTCCCAAACAAGAATGATCAGATGCAACTTATTTATGACCAGCAAAAAAACAATACAAAACTAAAAAGAAAAGAGCAAGACGCTCCAAGCATAGAACATAACACATGAAGTGATAATTATAGTGAAACGAAAGACGAGCTGATAATTGTTGATGGAGAAGGGGATGCATGGGGGCATCCCCAAGCTTAGACGCTTGAGTCTTCTTGAATATTTCTTGGGGGCGCACGGGGGCATCCCCAAGCTTGAGCGTTTGACCCTCCTGAATCTTCTTTTATCATCTTCCCTCGCACACTTGAAAACTCCCTTCACACAAAACTTCTAATAAAATTCATTAGAGGGGTTAGTGCATTAAATAAATTCAACCACTTTGATTCACTTGGCAAATCCTACAAACTTGTTTTTGACATTAGCTACTGTTACATAACCTTAATTGTGGCTCTCCATTACTATAAAACCCAACTTAACGCTCATAAAATAGGCAACGCAAAATATAGGCAGAATCTGTCAAAATCTGAACAGCCAGCAAAGATGATTTTTTTCGAGGCACTTCTGGACCTCTAATCGAAAAACGCAAAACTAACAAAAGATAGGCAACTAGCATCAGCTTACTCACAAAACATATCAGATCCATATCACGTTCTGGCTGAGAGAAAGATTTTTTATGGTGAAGCACATCGAATCTGTTTTTGACAGCAAGATAAAACTTTTTGATCACCCCTCAATTAGAGGCTACTCTTGGCACAAACACGAAATAAAAAGGATACAAAGGAGTCATTACAGTAGCAACAACATCCTTGACTCAAAAAGCAAAAGAAAACTGAAAGCAAATAAAGGTGGGTTGTCTCCCAAAAGCACTTTTCTTTCATGCCTAGAAGTTAGGCTTAGCGACTTTTAATGAAACTCTCACAAAGATAATAATTGAGGCATATAAGAGAGCATGAAGAAGCATATATAAAACATATTTAAGTCTAACCCACTTCCTATCCATTGGAATCTTGTAAAGAAATAATTTATTGAAGCATAAAACAGCTAGCATAGGAAGGGAAAACAAGTATAACTTCAAAACTTTCACAATATAGAGGGGAAACTTCTTATTATTAAGATATTTAGAACCATGTCTCCCTCTCTCATTATAAATTTCAGTGGAATCATGGATGAACTCAACAATATAACTATCACATAAGGCATTATTTCCATGATCCAAAAGCATAAAAGTGTCATTACTCTTCATATAAGCAAAATATTTCTTATTAGGAATAGTGAGAGTAAGACTATCATAACCATCATGGTAATCATCGTATTTAGGAGGCATATCATAATCATAATAAATTTTATCCTCAATAGTAGGTGGAATGAAAATATCATATTCATCATTGTAATCATCATATATAGGAGGCATAGTATCATCAAAGTAAATTTTCTCCTCAAAAGTTGGGGGACTAAAAATATCATGTTCATCAAAACCGACCTCCCCAAGTTTAGATCTTTCCATGTCATTAGCAATATTGATATTCAAAGAAAGCATACTAATAACATCACCACCATCATGATTGTTATGCAAATAATAAAGTTCCATAGGTTTTTTAATTTTCTCTTCAAACACATGATGTCCCAAAGCAAGGTAGAGCTTATAAAGCTCTCTAATTTTTTTGTTGTTTTCCATTAAGCCTGACTAGTGAAAATAAAAACAAGAAACAGAAAGATTTAATTGCAAGATCTAGAGAAGGTACCTCCACTTAACTCACTTCCCCGACAACGGCGCCAGAAATAGCTTGATGTCTACACACGCTTCTATTCTTGTAGATAGTGTTGGGCCTCCAAGAGCAGAGGTTTGTAGGACAGCAGCAAATTTCCCTTAAGTGAGTAACCCAAGGTTTATCGAACTCAGGGAAGTGGAGGTTGAACGTACCCCTTTCAAGCAACCCTGCAATCAAGATACAAGAAGTCTCTTGTGTCCCCAACACACCTAATACACTTGTCAGATGTATAGGTGCACTAGTTCGGCGAAGAGATGGTAAAATATGGATAATAGGAGTGGCAAAGGAGAGTAATATAAATCTGTAATAAAAAGTGCAGCAATCAAACAAGTGGTAAACGTGAGCACAAATGGTATTGCAATGGTGGAAACAAGGCCTAGGCTTCATACTTTCACTAGTGGCAACTCCCAACAACATTGACATAGTCTAATCACATGATATTTCCCATAAAACATGCAATGGAGACGCACTCGGAGGTCATTCCTTTGTGGTCAAGAGAGGACGAGAATTATGTAGGGCTACAAAAGCACACCTCAAAGTTCGTAGTTCTCAATCGATGGATTTCCCAATGTCACCGCGGCCATCCAAAGAGAGTACCACAATCACCACAACATATCTCCAGGATAGTCAAAGACAAGCACCAAGAGACTCTCAATCTTCAATCAACACACAGAAGAGGAAATCACTCATGAAAATATTCTTCTAATCCATGTCCAATAGACCGCTGTCACCTTGGTCTCGGGGATTATAATAGATAAAAACAAGTGAGTACATCAATTCAATACATAGAGGAAGGGGAAATATCATGAGATCACCCTAGATTAACATAGCCTATGATCACAACGAAGATCACATCATGGAAGAGAGAGATAACCACATAGCTACACGTACAAGCCCTCAGCCCCGGAGAAGACTACTCACACATGGCCATGGTGAGCAAGAGATTGATGGTGGTGTTAATGGAGAGATGCAGCCCGGAGAGGAGGAGGCGGCCGGCGGCAGCCGTGGCGGCGGCGGCCCTCGGGGCGGCGACGGCCCTAGGGGGCAGAGGCTCCTTGGCCCCCCTTCTTCCTTGTGGATGGTGCTGCAATGGTGCTGGTCCTCCCCTCCAAGACGGCGGCTTGGGAGGAGGAAAATTCGTGGCCCTTGGTGACCTAGGTTTCCTCGCTTTATATAGACTCTCGGATTCCCGTCATCAGATTTTGTGCTTCAGTAAAACGGGCTTTTCTCGGCCGTCCGGACTCCGATTTGGACGAATTTTTTATCCAGAAGCATCCTCTCAAAATTCCCCACAACTTTTGCAACTAGGCTTTTTCCGTTTGACGTATTCTTCGGGCCGGAACGTGACCATATTCTTAAAACGTTCTCAGACAGATTTCAGGAAAGTCAGAGTTCTACTCCAATACGACTCCTTTTGCGTTTTTGTCAATTTCCAAGTAATTCCTACACAATAAAGTGTAAAACAAGAACATTGTGCACTTTTGCAACCATTAGTAGGTTAGTCCAATAAATGCCTAAAAAGATAGAAAACTTTGATATAAACATGAGACAATGATGCAAAACAAGCATGTCACAAGCAAAAATTATGGATACGTTTGTGACGTATCACCACCAAGGAGGGATATTTGACTTTCTTGATTTTCTTCGCCGGAGGCAGAGACCAGTCAAAGTCTTCCTTGAAGCTCATTTGCTTCAGATCTTCTTTGCTGTAGAGATTAGACATAACAGCCCAGGTGCGATTGAAAATTTCATGGAGGTAGTAGTGGTTTTTCTTCACTACATTATATGTCGTAGTCATGTTGTGAAGAATTGAACCAAACTGCCTCTTGACCCATTTATGGTTGCGATCGACCTTCTGAAGAAGACTGAGGAGAAGCTCACGATCAGTCATCACCCTTGGAGTTGTGCCTTGAGGATTTTGCTTGGAGGCATTTGCGGTAGAGTCATGAGTGGCAGAGTCATCATTGGTAGAGTAGGATACAGCTTTGCGAAATTGACCATCCAATGAACGAATTCCTTCATCAATGATCGCAGCTTTGCCTTTTCCATCAACTAAAGAATATGTTTGTTTGAGGACTTCAAGTGGAGGCAGATAGCTGAGATGATTCTGAAAGTCAGTCTTGTAATCAATAGAATACCTTGTTCTAATGAATCTCATGATCCAAGGAGCATAAGGCTTCAGGTTGAAAGGAGACAGTGCAACATTTGCTAGAGTCCTCATGAAGAAATCATGATAGTTGATGGGCATCCCATGCATGATATAGAATAGAAGATTCTTCATGATGCCAACGATTTCTTCATCATTTGAGTCGTGGCCTTTGATTGGACTCAAAGTCTTTGTCAGAATTCGATAGATAGTCCGAGGCACATATAGCAATTCCTTCACGAGGAATTTGGTTCTTGGTGCTTGACCAGGCTTCAGCGGTTTCATCAATACTTGCATATAATGATCAGTAAGTTCAGTTTCATGATATACACACCATGCACCTTCAAGGGGAGGACTGAGAGGCGGGGCCTGAAGCAATTCAGAGGCCGGTGCCTTGAAGTGGGTGTTTTCGGTCATCCATTCCAGCACCTTGATGACCCACAAGTGTAAGGGATATATCGTAGAGTGTCGAACCCGACGAGGAGTAGAAGGAAATGATTGGCAGCTTTCAGTAAGGTATTTTCTGCATGCACTAAAAATTATCGGTAACAGATAGTTTTGTGATAAGGTAATTGGTAGCAAGTGACAAATAGTAAAAGTAAATAAGGTGAAGCAAGATGGCCCAATCCTTTTTGTAGCAAAGGACAAGCCTAGGCAAACTCTTATATGAAGGAAAGCGCTCCCGAGGACACATGGGAATTATCGTCAAGCTAGTTTTCATCACGATCATACAATTCACGTTCGGTACTATGATAATTTGCTATGTGGGTGGCCTGGTGCTTGGGTGTTTCCCTTTCTTGGACAAGCATCCCACTTATGATTGACCTCTATTGCAAGCATCCGCAACTACAAAAGAAGTATTAAGGTAAACCTAACCATAGCATGAAACATATGGATCCAAATCAGGCCCTTACGAAGCAACGCATAAACTAGGGTTTAACCTTCTCTCACTCTAGCAACCCATCATCTACCTATTACTTCCCAATGCCTTCCTCTAGGCCCAAACAATGGTGAAGTGTCATGTAGTCGATGTTCACATGACACCACTACAGGAGAGACAACATACATCTCATCAAAATATCAAATGAATACCAAATTCACATGACTACTTATAGCAAGACTTCTCCCATGTCCTCAGGAACAAAAGTAACTACTCACAGGACATAATATTGTTCATGATGAGAGGGGTATTAATATGCATAATGGATCTGAACATATGATCTTCCACCAAGTAAACAAACTAGCATCAACTACAAGGAGTAATCAACACTACTAGCAACCTACAGGTACCAATATGAGGTTTTGATACAAAGATTGGATACAAGAGATGAACTAGGGTTTGAGAGGAGATGGTGCTGGTGAAGATGTTGATGAAGATAACCGTCCCCAAGATGGGAGAATTGTTGGTGATGACAGCGGTGACTATTTCCCCCTCCCGGAGGGAAGTATCCCTGACAGAACAGCTCCGCCGGAGCCCTAGATTGGTTCCGCCAAGGTTCGCCTCGAGACGGCGGCGTCTGGTCCTGAAAGCCTCCTTATGCTTTTTTCCAGGTCAAAATACCTCATATAGGAGAAGATGGGTATCAGGGGGTCATCGGCCGGCCCACGAGGCAGGGGGCGCGCCCATAGTGGGGGGCGCGCCCCCCACCCTCATGGATAGGTGGTGGCCCCCCTGGCAGATATCTTTCGCCAGATATTTTTTATATTTTCTAAAACGGTGTTTCGTGGAGTTTCGGAGCTTTTTGAGTTGTGCAGAATAGGTCTCCAATGTTTGGTCCTTTTCCATCCCAGAATTCTAGCTGTTGGCATTCTCCCTCTTCATGTTAACCTTGTAAAATTAGAGAGAAAAGGCTTAAGTATTGTGACATAACATGCAATAACAGCCCATAATGCCATAAATACCAACATATAAGAATGATGCAAAATGGACGTATCAACTCCCCCAAGCTTAGACCTCGCTTGTCCTCAAGCGAAAGCCGATATCAAAAAATATGTCCACATGTTTAGAGATAGAGGTGTCGATAAAAATAAAATACGGATATGAGGGCATCATGATCATTCTTATAACATCAACACACATATATTGTCTTATGCTAAAGTAACAATTCATTCACAATGTCAAGTATGACTCAGAAACTTCATTGAAAACCAACAAACTATAATCTCGGTCATTGAAGCAATTGCAATTTATCGTAACATCAGAAAGAGTCAATATAGGAGCTTTTCAGCAAGCCTACATACTCAACTATCATATATTCTCTCACAATTGCTCACACTCACGCAATACTTATGGGTATGGAGTTTTAATCGGACACAGAGTGTCGGTGTACTAAAGTAGGGGTACCTTAGTATCCCTACTTGTGCACGGGCAGTAGCAGCGTCCCGTGGTCGGGCTCACCATGTGCCCGCCAAAGCCCGCTCTAGTTCCCTTGAAGCCATTCAAGAACAAAGTATACAAGTCAGAAGAACAAGGCCCCGGCAAGAGGAGCTTGCCGGGAAGGCTGCTCCAAGCACAAGACCACTCTATTTTCACAGGACCTTGGCAAGAGGAGCTTGCCAGGAAGACCAGAAAGCAGCGTCTCAGAAGACATATCATGGCGCATCACGCGCCCCGGCAGGACCCGGGGAGCGACAAGCTTCCGGGCCCGGCAAGAGAGCAACCCCGGCAAGGTGCTTGCCGGGGCAAGCTTTCACTGTGTGCCCGCGCTCCAGCTCATCTGTCCACGCGTCGCCCTGGGGCCCTTCCAGGGGCACGTGGCAGACGGCTGTGCAGCCTGGGGTACACGGTGGCGAGCCACGGTAACGAGGCCACCATCGTGGCGAACGGAGACGCCCGGGCGGACGCTTTTGGGGTGACGGCGACGGGCATTCAATGCCCTTGTCCCCCACCGTCAGGGTTAGGTATAGACCACTGTGCATACACTGTTTATGCATTGTTCCATCTACCACCAATTTTACACTTTTACCCTCGTCTACGTTGACACCTGTCGGTGACCCCTTTGAGCAATAAAAGGAGGCCCATGCACAACGTAGAGGGGGTTCGATTCCAGAAACTTGATCACTCTCACGCTCGGGTAGCCAGTACTGTAGATCTTCTTGCTCCCGAGCCAAGAACTCAATACAACCAAGGCAGGAGTAGGGTTTTACGCATCCGTGCGGCCCGAACCTGGGTAAACTGCTCGCGTGTGCCCCTCGATCTGCTTTTTGTGCTCCCTCCGCTCCCTTGCTGGACCGAAAAGGGGCTCCGGTCCCATAGGTGTCCGTGGGCGATCAGTTTCCGCGACATCTTTGGCGCGCCAGGTAGGGGGCGTCGAGGTTGTGCGAACCTGATCCGGCGCTCACGCGGGCGCAACCTTCTCCAACTTCACCAGCTTCATCAACCTCATCGACTACATCAGCATACCACCGAAGAAGAAGGCTTCGGAGGTAGGAGGCCCATCCGCGTCGATCCCACGACCACCAGAACCAACGGTCGGTGGTGTAGACGCTGGCGGAAGGGTGGACGCCGGCAAGGACACTCACGGCGCCGCCAAGTCCAAGGACAAGACGGACGACCGAGCCCACTCCAAGACCTCGGTGTCCGTGCACGCTCTGCGCCCCTCTCAGGAGGTGCCGGACCAGCAGCGGCGTGGTACCGAGGGTACCATACGCTTGCTGGGACGTAGCCAAGCCGGCGGGTCGCGGGACGCTCAAGGCCAGCGCGCCGGCACGAGCAAGGCGCGGTCACCGGGGCGAGAACCTGCTCCTTCTAACGCTGTTAGAAGTCCGAGCATGTCTCGCTCCTCGCACCGCTCGCCACCGCTTCCCTCCTCTCCAGCAGAAGCCCTAGCTAGGGCTCAGCTCCTCCTCGATTCCCCTCCAGCGGCGGACAAGGCCGAAGACTGGAGGGCTACAATCCAGAGCCTCATCGCCTTCGCCAACAACGACACGCCGCAGCAGCCGGCAACATCACGGTCGCGGCAAGTCAGCCAAGCGAAGGCTGATGGAGACAAGACCGCCGGGGGTGCAACTACCGTGCACTCCCCGCCACAGAAGCAAAAATCGCCGGCTCGCCGGATCAACGTCGACGACGACTCCACGGCGTCATCGGATCCGCGAGCTCGCCGCGATCAGCGCCAAGTCCTCGACGACAGGCGAGAAGAGGACGCTCAAACTCGCATCAAGCGTCGAAGAGAAGCACGGCGACAATCCGACCAGCGCGCTGGGACTGCTGTCGACTTGCACGCGCCCGATGAACCAGGCGACTTGCCGTATGCGGCAGGTTGCCTTGCGTTAACCCGAGAGCTGCGGCGAGTCCAGTGGCCCAGCATGAAGAACTTCAAGCCCGACGTACCCGAGAAGTACGACGGCAAGACCCATCCCTCGGAGTTCCTCAGCATCTACACCATCGCGGTGCAAGCTGCCGGGGGACGCGACGAGAGGATTCTAGCGAACTACTTCCCGCTCGTGCTTAAGCCAAACGTCAGATCTTGGCTTATGCACTTGCCGGAGAACTCCATCTCTTCTTGGGCAGATCTGTGCCACCAGTTCGTCGGCGCCTTCACGGGCGGCCACAAACCCCACGGCCAGGAGAGCGATCTCCACATTCTTGCCCAGAAGGAGGGAGAGTCCCTGCGAAAGTACATCCAGAGATTCAACCGCGTTCAGCACAACATTCTGGATGTCCACCCTGCCACGGTTATTAGCGCGTTCCACCAGAACGTGCGTAACCGCCGGATGAGGGAGGAGATGGCGATGACCAAGATCCGGGACGTCAGCGAGCTTTACGCTTTAGCTGACAAGTGTGCACGCGCTGAAGAAGGGAGGAGACTCCCTGGAGAGGATACTGGAGCAGGAGGAATGGACAGCGAGGATGCCGCCCCGGCAAGGAAAAACCGGCGGCGGAACAACAAGAAGAAGAAGAACAAGGAAGTACTGGCTGTGGAGAAGTCCGACAAGGAGGCCGGCGACAAGAAAACTCAGGCTGGTGGCTCCGGCAAGGAGCCTGCCACTGTAGCCGCCGCCGACAAGCAAGATGGCTCCGGCCGGCAGTACTGCAAGATCCACCGCACCAAGGGCCACGATCTCCAGAACTGCAAGAGGGTCGAATACCTCGTAGAGCAGCAGAAGGCTGAATACGAGCGACGCGACAAGGAGAAGGCCCAGGGAGGCGGAGGTGAGTCCGGCAAGAAGCGGCCATTCAACGGCCGGGGAGGGCGCCGTGGCAAGGCCAAACATCGGCAAGGAGATAGACCTCCCCGGGGCCGCGACAAGGATGAAGACGAGGACGATGACGAGGACATGGATGACGGAGACAACAGCGAGCAGGAGTTCCAGAAGGCCACAGAAGTTCTGTGCGTCGATGGAGGTGCCTCCCTGCACACTTCCCACCGCCAACTCAAGCAATGGGTGCGGGAAGTGAATGCAGCTGAGCCACCCGTCGAGTCGCACAAACTACTGAAGTGGTCCAGCACGCCCATCATCTTCGACCTTGAGGACCACCCTGACCGCACCACTGCGGTCGGGTGCTTGCCGATGTTGGTTTCACCAACCATCCGCAACCTCAAGGTCACCAAGATGCTGGTTGATGGCGGGGCCGGCCTAAACTTGATCTCCTCTGCTGTAATCCGGAAGCTGCAGATCCCCGACAGCGAGCTCGAAGAAACCGGAACTTTCCAAGGGATCAACCCGGGAAGGAGCAAGCCGAAGGGGAAGATCACACTGCTAGTGACCTTTGGCGGAGAGCTAAACTTCAGGACTGAGAGGATCACCTTCGACGTCGACGATATCCCATTGCCATACAATGGGATACTTGGCCGTCCTGCGCTCGCCAAGTTCATGGCAGCCTCTCACTATGCATACAACATGCTTAAGATGCCGGGGCCGATGAGCGTCATCTCTGTCCCCGGCGACAAGAAGGACGCGCTTGTTTGCGCCTTCAAGATCTACCGGGATGCAGCAGCCGCGGCAGACAGCAAGACACTTGCCGCTGAAGCTCCCGGGGGGAAGACCAAGACCAAGTCCGGCAAGAGCTATGGGGCCCACTCCGGCAAACGCACCTCTTCGGAGTGCTGCGCTGCCGTCGAGGACGCACCATCGAGCTCCACCGGCAAGTGCAAGAAGGGAATGGCAGCTCCACCCGCAACCAAGAAGGTGTCCGCCAAGGAGGACAGCACTGGTGGTACCTTCACCATCAGTGCTACGCTCGACCCCAAATAGGAAAGCGCGCTCATTGCCTTCCTGCGGGCGAATGTCGACGTGTTTGCATGGCAACCATCCGACATCCCCGGCGTTCCCAGGAAGGTAATTGAGCACAAGCTTGCTGTTTGTCCTCACGCGCAGCCCATCAAGCAGAAGGTCAGGAAGCAAGCGGTGGAGCGCCAAGAGTTTATTGCCGAAGAGATCAAGAAGTTGGAAGCAGCCGGCCTTGTTAGAGGTGTACTTCATCCTACGTGGTTGGAAAATCCAATTGTCGTGCGCAAGGCTAATGGGAAGTGGAGGCTTTGTATAGACTTCACTGATGTGAATAAAGCTTGTCCCAAGGATCCATTTCCCTTGCCGCGCATTGACCAGATCGTTGACTCCACGGCTGGGTGTGAGTTCCTTTCATTCCTTGATGCATACTCTGGATACCATCAGATATTCATGGCTGAGGAAGATGAAGAGAAGACCGCATTCATTACTCCGTGTGGCACTTACTGTTTCATACGTATGCCCTTTGGACTAAAGAATGTGGGCTCAACATTTGCAAGGGTGGTCCACACTGCTTTTGAGCCACAGATACACAGGAATGTAGAAGCCTACATGGATGATATAGTGGTCAAGAGCAAGGACAAGGATACCCTGATCCAAGACCTGGATGAGACTTTTACAAATTTGCGCAAGATACAACTCAAGCTGAACCCTGAGAAGTGCGTCTTCGGAGTCCCCTCCGGCAAGCTTCTTGGGTTCTTCGTGTCACAGAGGGGGATTGAAGCCAATCCCGACAAGATCAAGGCCATCGAGCAGATCGAAGCCCCGAAGCGCGTCAAGGATGTACGGAGACTCGCTGGTTGTGTGGCTGCTCTCAGCAGGTTCATTTCAAAGTCTGTAGAACGCGCCCTGCCTTTCTTCAAAATCTTGAAAAAGGCAGGTCCAATGAAATGGACTCCAGAAGCGGAGGCGGCACTGCATGACTTGAAAGGATACCTGTCCTCCACTCCAATACTTGTCGCACCTAGGCCACAAGAGAAGTTGCTGCTGTACTTAGCAGCAACCAATCAAGTGGTTAGTGCTGCGTTGGTAACAGAGAGGGAAGCAGATGAGGAGCCCGCAGCCCCAGCAAGCACATCCAGCGACAAGCAGGGGGCTTCCCCGACAAGCTCTGGCCCCGACAAGGACAAGTCTGCGTAGGAACAAGGAGAAGTGCGAAAGAAGATGGTGCAGCACCCAGTTTATTTTGTAAGTTCCCTCTTGCAGGGGGCTAGGTCAAGATACTCTAGGGTGCAGAAGCTGCTTTTCGGCCTCCTCATGGCCTCGAGAAAGCTGCGCCACTACTTCCAAGCACATGAGATAACAGTGGTCACTCGCTTTCCGCTGAAGAGGATATTGCAAAATCCAGAAGCAACAGGCAGGATCGTCGAGTGGGCACTAGAGCTGTGAAGCTTTGGTCTTAAGTTTGAAAGCACATCAACTATACAGAGCAGAGCTTTGGCAGAATTCATAGCGGAATGGACGCCAACACCAGACGAAGAAGTTCCAAAAACAAACATCCCCGTCAAGGAAGCAAGCAAGGAATGGATAATGTACTTCGATGGTGCCTTCTCGCTGCAAGGCGCCGGTGCTGGTGTGTTACTCGTAGCACCCACCGGGGAGCACCTCAAGTACGTTGTTCAAATGCACTTTCCCAAGGAGCTAGCGACAAACAATACTGCAGAGTATGAAGGTTTGCTTGCCGGCCTCAGAGTTGCAGCCGAACTTGGGATCAAGAAGCTGATTGTGCGGGGAGATTCACATTTGGTGGTCCGACAAGTAAACAAGAGCTACCAGAGCCCTTTGATGGAAGCTTATGTCGATGAAGTGAGGAAGCTTGAAGAACACTTTGAAGGCCTGCAGATGGAACACGTTCCAAGAGCTCAAAATGATATCGCAGATGGCCTCTCAAAGTGTGCTGCAATGAAGTTACCTGTGGAACCAGGGACCTTCCTGCTCAAATTAACTCAACCATCCGTTACACCATCAGTTGGGCAGAACAAGAAAAGAAAGTTGGTCTCCGGTGACTACTTGCCGGCGGATCTTCCTGAAGCCGCCGCCAAGGTCCCCAAGATCGACGACCAAGTTGCTGAGGAACAGTCTGCTCCTGTGGACCCTAGGGTTCATACAGTTGAAGCAGGCGTTCCCGACAAGTCTTGCCCCGGCAGGCTTGCCGGGGAACGCTCAGCTCCGGCAGAGCCGCAGGTTCCTGTCGTGGAAGCTGACGTTCCGGCAGCAGCACTGATGCCTTTAGTCCTTGTTGTTGAGCCTCAAGCTCCGACCTGGGCGCTGCAAATTGTCCGCTTCCTTCAAACCGGAGAACTTCCCGAAGAACCAGAAGAGATAGAGAGGATAACCAGGCAGTCAAGTATGTACCAGTTCGTCGGCAATGAACTGTACAGAAGAAGACTCAGTGGTGTCAGATTGAAGTGCATTTCCCGGGAAGATGGACAGAAGCTGTTGGCAGAGATCCACGGAGGCATATGTGGACACCACATTGGCGCAAGAGCACTTGCCGGGAAGGCGTTCCGGCAAGGTTTCTTTTGGCCAGAAGCCCTCCAAGATGCAACTGCACAAGTAACCAAGTGTGAAGCGTGCCAGTTCCATGCCAAGCAAATACACCAGCCAGCTCAAGCTCTCCAGACGATCCCTTTGTCCTGGCCCTTTTCGGTCTGGGGGCTCGACATCCTCGGCCCCTTCCCCCGCGCTGTCTGGGGCTTTGAGTACTTGTACATTGCTATCGACAAGTTCACAAAGTGGCCGGAAGTGGAACCAGTGAGAAAGGTGACCGCACAGTCAGCAGTCAGGTTCTTCAGATCGATCGTTTGCCATTTCGGAATCCCTAACAGGATAATCACCGACAACGGCACACAGTTCACAAGCCGCACCTTCATGCAGTATGTCCAAGACCTTGGCGCCAAGGTCTTCTTCGCTTCTGTTGCTCACCCAAGGACCAATGGTCAGGCGGAGAGGGCAAATGCTGAAATGCTGCGCGGACTCAAGACAAGGACCTTCGACAGGCTGCACAAATGCGGAAGAAACTGGATCGAGGAGTTGCCGGCGGCCCTTTGGTCAATCAGGACGACACCAAATCGAGCCACCGGACAGACACCCTTTGCTCTTGCCTATGGAGCAGAGGCAGTTCTCCCCACGGAACTCGTATACGGGTCTCCTCGAGTACTCGCTTACGATGAGCTCGAGCAAGAGCAGCTGCGGCAAGATGATGCACTGCTCCTCGAGGAGGACCGTCTCCAGGCTGCTGTACGAGCTGCTCGATACCAGCAAGCCTTGCGTCGCTATCATAGCCGCAAGGTCAAGGCCAGGAGTCTCGACGAAGGCGACCTTGTTCTTCGGCGCGTTCAGTCCGCCAAGAACTCCAACAAGTTGACGCCGAAGTGGGAAGGCCCTTATCGGGTGAGGCAAGTCACAAGGCCCGGCGCTGTCCGCCTTGAGACCGAAGAAGGCTTACCGATGAGCAACTCCTGGAACATTGAGCATCTTCGCAAGTTTCACCCATGAGGCGCGGTTGCCGTGATCCGCTCCGGCAACCACCTTTTGTACAAGTCTTTCCGCTGTTGCATGTAAACCTTTGTACAAAGCCGGGCGCAAACCCCGTGCATCAGTAAAACTTTTGTGCTTCGCACAGCTTGTCGTTTCATGCATTCTTGTTTTCATTGCATGTATTATCTGACACTTCGTGCAGCACACAATCCCGGTAAGCGACAATAGGCCGCAAGGCTCCATATCTGTGTTTCCTCCCCTCTTCCTTTTTTCTCTCAAGCAAAAGGAGTGTTCCTCGCACACAAGTTTGCCGGGGGGGAAGGAGACAGTGGTATGGACCAAGTGCTGTTCAAGGAAGGAAGGCCTTGCCGGGAAGCAAACGGAACACAAAAGCTAAGTTGCCAAAGTTTGAGCATTCAAAATTTTAAAATTCTTAGTTATCTTCCTTGAACGACCACACTTTGTATGGAAAACCTGTGCACGGAGGAACCTACCCGTGGCTAGCCGCGTCCTTACTTTGTTTCGAGCACGCTCAACGGCTTAAGTGAGCTGCGACAAGTGTCGCGCCCTTATTTCGTTTTCGAGTTCTCTCAACAACATAAGTGTGCTGCGACTAGCTGCGGCAAGGTTTCTTGCCGGCGAGGGCGTTACCAGCAGGCCGCTAAGAGTCCCGCACTCAGCGCTCGCGGCAAGGGTCCCTTTGCCGGCAAGTTCCCTAAAAACGTAAGGTGGAAAGCATACAAAGTGAAGGGATCAAACAAGAGAGATAACACTGCATTGACTATCCAAAATAAAGTTATATTACAAGATAACTTGCCACTGTTCTAACCAACTACTATCCATGACTTAATCGACAGCGGCAAGGGAAGCAGAAAGAAGGGAGCCCAGTCTACACGGTCTCCGTCAACCCTCTTGATCTTGCCCGCCTTGGCCACTGTAGGATCGAAAGTAGGTCTAGAGGGGGGGTGATTAGACTACTTGACAATATAAAAAATCTGCCTTTAGATCATGCAAAGTTTTTGGCAGTTTCACAAACAAGATCAAATCAAGTAACACCCTACACATGCAATTCTAGAGTATATGCAGCGGAAAGTAAATTGCACATGTAAAAAGAGGTGGAGAAGATCAAACGCAGTTTGGTGACACGGAGATTTTTGTCGTGGTTCCGATAGGTGGTGCTATCGTACATCCACGTTGATGGAGACTTCAACCCACGGAGGGTAACGGCTGCGCGAGTCCACGGAGGGCTCCACCCACGAAGGGTCCACGAAGAAGCAACCTTGTCTATTCCATCACGGCCTACGCCCACGGAGGACTAGCCTTACTCGGGGTAGATCTTCACGAAGTAGGCGATCTCCTTGCCCTTACAAACTTCTTGGTTCAACTCCACATCATCAAGACGGAGGCTCCCAAGCGACACCTAACCAATCTAGGAGGCACCACCCCCCAAAAGGTAATAGACGGTGTTGATGATGATGAACTCCTTGCTCTTGTGCTTCAGATGATAAACTCCCCAACACTCAACTCTCCTCACTGATATGGCTGTGGTGGAAGAAAGATTTGAGTGGAAAGCAACTTGGGAAGGCTAGAGATCAAGTTTCATATGATAGGAATGGAATGGCTTGATCTCAACACAAGGGTAGGTGGTTCACTTCTCAGAAAGTGTATGGTAGAAGTGGTGGTACTTTCTGATGGCTCTCCTCTCGAATGAGGAGGGGGTGGAGGGGTATATATAGCCTCCACACAAAATCCAACCGTTACACACACATTTGACCAATCTCGGTCAGACCGAAGTGAAAACTCGGTTAGACCGAAAGTTCAAATATAGTGAACGTTGGGATTTTCGGTGGGACCGAAAATACCATCTCGGTGAGACCGAAGTGAGTCAAAGATTAGGGTTTGCCATCTCGGTGAGACCGAAAATATAAACTCGGATATTCCGAATTGATGTCAACTGATCACAGAAGGTTGGCAGCCCTTTTTCGGTGAGACCGAAACTCAGAATCGGTTTGACCGAGAAGCTAGGGTTTGGAGAAACAACTGAAGTGGTTCATCTCGGTGGGACTGAGTTGGAGAAATCGGTGTGACCGAGATGTTAGGGTTTGTGTTAAGTAGTGAATAGTGCTGATAGTTGAGGGAGTTAGATCACCAAGCACTTGAGCAACAAGAACATTAACACAACCTCATCCCCTTTTAATAGTATTGGCTTTTCCTATGGACTCAATGTGATCTTTGATCACTAAACAAAAATGGAGTCTTGAGCTTTTGCCAATGCTTGTCTTAGCATTTTGAGGGGTCCATTTCTTCAGACATTTCCATACCCATATCATCGAACTTCTCTGAAATGATTCTCAAGATAATATTAGTTCAATGATATATATGTTGTTATTAATTACCAAAACCACCCGGGGATTAGTTGCACTTTCAATCTCCCCCTTTTTGGTAATTGATGACAACATATAGATCAAAGCTTCGACAAAAGATATAATCAATGAATAATATCGTCGCTTTGAGAAGTATGTGATAAACAAGAGCTCCCCCTAAATTTGTGCATTATTTAAAATTTGCGTTTGAATGCAAATGCACAATCGATTAGGATTATGGGTCACTCTTCCATGTCACATACATCTTGGTGGAGCGCACAAAATGATAAGAATGAATAACATGCACTTAATCACCAAGACAAGAGAAAATAGCCATACAATAAGGAATAGCATAGGATAAGCAATAAGCACACATTAAAGCATAGTATGGCTAAGCACTCATTAAGGTAGCATCAAACGTAGTAGCAAGCACACATAAAGTATCTGGAACCAAAAGAAACCAATGTATCTCAAGGAAAACCGGCAAAAGAACGAAAAGACGAAAGAGCACTCTCTCTCTCGAAGCCCTATGATCTATAACAATTTCTCCCCCTTTGGCAACAAGTTACCAAAAAGTTCGAAAAGGTATAGAGCTAAACGTCACTGCGGGCTCGGCTGGCTGCTCCCGTCTGGGTCGATGTCGGTGTAGAGATAGCTGCATCTGCGAAGACCTCTGCTGATGTCTGCGGTGGAGGAGTGGATGCTGGAGCTGTAGGAACTGCTGGAGCTATAGCTGGTGCTGAAGTGGTAGCCCTGGAGTGTGTCACTGGGATAGCTGCAGATCTGGATCCTCTGGGAACCTGAGCAGTCTGGCGATGAGAGTCCTGGACTAGATCATCCTGCATAAGCTCTGCTCTCTCCTGCCTAGTCTCCTCCATGTCTGCCTCAAGCTTGTTGACAGACACCTGAATCTCAGTCAGCTTCACGTCTTGAGCGTGGATCTTGTCCTCGACAATCCTCTCAAGGCTCTCCTGAGATTGCTCAATGCTGGCCAGGCGTTGTTCAATTCTCTGGGTTGCTTCAAGAATCTGATCTCCAAAGCTCTTTGGCTTAGCTGTTGCTGCTGCTGCCTCTTTGTCAGCTTTGGCTTTCTTTGCAGCTTCGATCTTGGCTTGCCCTTCAACTGAGGTGGGATCCTCTTCATCCATCACAACTACGTTGTCCTCATGCTCTGGCTGCAGTGGCAAGTGCTTCCTATCCAACATGAATTTGCCCGTGCCAAACTTGGCGTTGATGAGCATCTGTATCTGCGGAGCAAACCCACATGACCTCTTCTGGTCAGCTGCAGTCCTCTTAATGGTTTCTACCATCAAGTCCATCACCTTAAAAGGTGCCTTCTCATCGAGAATGTGCAGCATGTTGATAGAATAGCCTCGTATCATCCGGTGGTCACCTGACTTAGGCATCAAAGTATGCCTCAGAATAGTGTTAGTGGTGGTTAGACCTGCCTGGAGATAATACACTGAGCCGAGCTTCCATCCCTCTAAATCAGCAGCTGGGATCTCCTTGTACATATTCTTCATAGAATCATGACTCTTCTTAGGAATCCCATAGACATCAATGTCGTCCTCTCTCTGCACAGGAGCGTTCAGAAGTTCTGCCCATTCTTCAACAGTTGAAGAAAACCTTTGACCTTCAGTCATCCAGGTGATCTTGCCATCAGGATAGAAGTGGGCTGTGGCATAGAACTGCATGATCATCTCGTCATTCCATGCTGTCAGTTCTTGACCCACAAAATCAGCAACTCCACATGCAGTAAAGCTCTCATGCACATGGGGAAAGAAGTCCCGATGCTCTCTACTGTCAATATACTTCCAGTCAACATACCTGGTGTCAGCAACAATGGGCTTCTTATCCATTAGCACGGTCTCATAGAAATCCTGCTGCTCTCTGGTGTGGAATCTGGGGTCCACAGCAGTCCTTCTTCTAACGGCATATGGATCAGACTGTCTCCATAGCCTGAGACCTTTGTCCTTCCTTGCCTTCATGTCCTCAGCTTGAGGATGAGCATCATTGTGGAGTGGCAACTTGGGACGGAGCTTGAGCAACACATGCTCTTCATCTGACTCAGAAGGTGGCATCTCACCTTTGTTCTTCTCAGAAGCTGGAATGCTTCTGGTTGTCCTCTTGGGCTTCGCTGGAGCTGGCTTCTTGGGCTTGGAGGAGGCTTGAGCCCGAATAGCATCACCCATGAACTTAGCTTTCTGAGGAGGAGGCTGGGGTGCATCTTCTTCTTCTTCTTCTTCAGCAGCATCAACTTGAGGTTCAGCATAAACAACTCTCTTCCTCTTGGAAGTCTTCTTCACTTTGCTTGGAGCTGGCTCTTCCAAGATGAGCTTCTTAGCAACTGCAGACTGTTTTACCTTGCTTGTGCCTTTCTTTGGCTGCTGCCCTTGGTGCTCTTTGGCAACCACATTCTTCTTGGGCTTGGAGGTAACTTCCTCAGCAACAAAGTCGGAATCCTCATCATCAGAGGTTCTCTTCTTCCTGGTTCTCGTAGCTGCGGGAGGCAGACCACTTGGGGTGCTCCTCTCACCATCATCACTAGAGCTGCTTGCAGGACTTGTATCTGCCTCTGGAATTTCAGCAAATGGTGATTCAGACCTGTTCTGGCTGTCACTGACATCTGACATGGCTGAAAAACCTGTGAAAAGATAAGGTGTAGGCAGAGTAGAAGAGTTATCACAACTGCAGAAGTTTTTTGCAAAGAAAAATGAGTTTAAAAACTTAGTTTTGAGTTTTCACAGAATGTATTTCGGTCAAACCGATTTCAAGTTTCGGTGTAACCGAAGTGTTCAACAGAACCTACACACCACTTTCGGTCAGACCGAAATGGGTTTCGGTCCTACCGAAAACTTAGGGTTTCACAGAAACTTCAATTCGGACATTCCGATTTCCACAACTCGGTCAGACCGAACTGTGTAGTGCAATGGTCAGAGACCAAATCGGTCAGTCCGAGTTTCAGGAATCGGCTTCACCGAGATGCATTCCGTGGAAACCTAAACCTAAGAATTTTCCTCGAAACTAGAAGATCTGAACAATGTATTGGGATCATATCAAACGTGGATTGAATCAGGGCAGTCCTATCATGCAAGAATCAGAAGTGGAGCATGAAAGGGATCGGGACACACCCTAACTTGGTGGTGTCCCTCTACGGCGGCAACGGCGGAGAAGATTACCGTTGACGGCGGCGGAGACCTGCGGCGAGGGCGCACAGGTGATGAAGGCGACGATCCGTAGACCAGGGCGGCGGCAGCAGGGGTCTTGGAGGGCGAACGTTTGAAAGGAATAGATCGCGCGTAGCCCTCAGTATATATAACCCCGTGCTGTCGGTGGGACCGAGTTGAAAAACTCGGTGTCACCGAGATGCATAATTGCAGTGCAGTTACGCATATCGCTCAGACCGAGATTTTGAACTCGGTTTCACCGAGATGAAACCTAGATCAATCTAAGTGTTTCGGTTGGACCGAGATTGGGAAGCCGGTCAGACCGAAATGGACTTAGAAGGTTTTGGAAGTCAGCCTTAGACGAATCGGTGGTTCCGAGTGCTCCTCACTCGGACTGTCCGAAAAAGACTTGTTCAAAGTTGTGATATAAGCATGAATAGAATTTGAGACAAGATAGCATAGATAGCTAGGGAAGGTGCTTAGGCATTCTTGTCCATCCATTTGGCCAGAAAAAGAAACCAAAACAATCAAAACCACAAATGGATGTCCTTGAATGAATAGAATCATGCATTCAACATGCTCACACAATAAGATAGCAACTGAAATATGTGTCAAACATGCACAACCAAAACTCTAGCTACTAGCACACAATTTGTCGATGACTAGGTCATCTATATATGAGTATATTGACTTAGGAGCCAAATGAGAACATTTGATCATAGGTCATACTCATCGTTTAAGCACAAGTGGGGTTACCACTTTTACATAAAGCATTTATGTGTTCACATCATTTGGAGATGCTTTAGCTCAATTTTTTAGAGCAAAGCTCCCCCTAGATGTGAGAACCCCTTTTAGAGGGTCAAACTAACCTTGGGTTGTCGTAGAAGACTTCATGTAGATGTTGAAGATGTAGATGCTCAATGTTGATGTAGATCATCAAGAGTTGAGAGCTATCCTTGGATTAGGGCACTTTCAATACCTACATGGGTTAGTCCCACAAGGAACAAACAAGAATATCCATGGACATAGAGTGAAGTACACAAGAGATGATGTCCATGAAAGCAATGATTACCTTGTCCCTTGACTTACCAACAAGAGGGTTTGTGACTCCATGAACAAGTGCATGATGTGGAAGTTGATTGCACAAGTTCTTGCCAAAATGAATATGAGTGAAATTTGTTGGCGGAGTCACCCTCAAGAACTTACTAGTTCTTCTTCTTTGGGATCCACATCATCTTGATGGGAATCCTTGGTGTTGTAGTTGAGCTTGACGAAGTAGAACTTGATGTGTCCTTGGGAACCCACTTGACCATGGCTTGAGGTGCTTCAATGAATGCATCAATCTCCTCTTGAAGCTTGTCCTTGGCCTTTAGCTTGTGGTCTTGTGGTGGAAGGTCATCTTGAGCTTGTTCCACATTGGAAGAAGTAGGATCATACTTCTCCTTTTGTGAGACAAACTGTGGAGTAGGGTATTGACCTTCTTCCCACTCAACACCTTCGGCGTTGAACTTTCGCTCAAAACCAATCCCTTGATTCTTCCGATGTCTTCCTTGTTTGCGAACAATCTCCTCAAAGTTCTTGCTTCCGGCAAGACTCTTGTAGACACCTTTCTCTATGATTTCCTTCAATAAGCTATTTTCTTGCTCAAGTGTAACTTGGCTTGAAACATTGTTAGTGGAATCAAGAGAACTACTAGAAGCAACAATATTGGATTTAACATTGTTATTGTTACTACTAGAGGAAGAATTTTTCTTATGCTTGTCATGCTTAGTATTAATAGGTGGCAAGAAATTAGACAAGAGAAGTCGTTTGGCAAGATATGAAGAACTCTTCTTTCGAAGATCGTCATTGATCGCTTTTAGAAACTCATGTTCTTGCTCTAGAGTGAGCTTCTCGAAGCGTAGCTTCTCATGAGATCTTAGGAGCTCTCTATGATCTTCTTGAGTTGTTTCATGAGCTAACTTAAGAGTGTTTATTTCTTTAGTTAGACGCTCAATCTCCTTCATAGCATTGTCATTCGACTCTTCTCGACTATAAAGACTACTAGCATTTTCATCATTACTAAGCTCACTAGATTTATCATGCAAGAGCTCATCTTCACCAAGTAAGTCATCCTCATCACTATCAAAGTCAATGAATTCAGGGTGTGTTACCTTGGGGCCTTTAGCCATGAAGCATCTTCCAATTCCCTCGTTTGGTGAATCAAATAAGTCGTAGGAGTTGGAGTTGGAGGATACTAGTGCAAGTCCGGCAACACCTTCATCTTGACTATAGTCGGAGTCGGAGTGATAGCTTCCATCGGATTGACTGTCAGAGTCGGAGCCGGAGACCCATTCACCAACATGAGCTTGATGTCTTCTTCTTGTGTAGCTCCTTGATGACTTGTCTTTCCTCTCCGAATCCTTGCTTCTCCGAGAGGGTCTTCGTTCATAGCGATCATCTCTACTCCTTCTCTCTCTCCGAGGTGACTCATCTCTTGCTCTTCTTCTTGGAGATTCTTCTCTTCTCTTGTGGGGAGCCGTACACTCATTTGAGAAGTGTCCGGGTCTTCCACAATTGTAGCAGTTTCGATCACGACTAGAAGATCTCTTTCCATCATATGATCTAGACTTTGAGCTTCTTTCTTTGCCTCTATTCTTGTAGAACTTGTTGAAGTTCTTGACCATTAGGCTTATCTCTTCATTGGAAATTAGCTTGTCACTTGAGGTAGTAGGAGCATCACTTGTAGCTTTGTAAGCACCACTTGACTTGTTGTGAAGCTCTTCCTTATCCTTAAGTGTCATCTCATGAGCAACAATTCTTCCAATGACTTCAGTTGGCTTGAGAGTCTTGTAGTTTGGCATCATTTGGATCAAAGTGCACACGGTGTCATACTTTCCATCCAAAGCTCTGAGAATCTTCTTAATGATGAATCGGTCGGTCATTTCTTCGCTTCCTAAGCCAGCAATCTCATTTGTGATAAGAGCAAGCCTAGAATACATTTCAGCGACTCCTTCACCATCCTTCATCTTGAACTTGTCAAGTTGACCTTGAAGAATATCTAGCTTTGATTCCTTCACAGATTCAGTACCTTCGTGCATTTCAACCAAAGTATCCCAAATCTCTTTAGCATTCTCAAGACGGCTGATTTTGTTGAACTCTTCGGGACACAAAGCATTGAAGAGAATGTCACAAGCTTGAGCATTGTTTTGCAACATCCGCAACTCTTCGGGTGTAGCTTCGCGATCCGGAACTTTTCCTTCTTCAAAGAAATCACCTTGCATGCCAACACAAATAATGCCCCATGCGGCTGGGTTATGACCAAGAATATGCATTTTCATTTTATGCTTCCAACTAGCAAAATTTGTACCATCAAAGTAAGGACCTCTACGATAATTACCCTCACTAGACGCCATACTCTCCTAGGTTGTGAAACCAAGCTTATGGAGTCCAATGCAATGGAAACCAAGGCAATGGAGACCAAAGCTCTGATACCACTTGTAGGATCGAAAGTAGGTCTAGAGGGGGGGTGATTAGACTACTTGACAATATAAAAAATCTGCCTTTAGATCATGCAAAGTTTTTGGCAGTTTCACAAACAAGATCAAATCAAGTAACACCCTACACATGCAATTCTAGAGTATATGCAGCAGAAAGTAAATTGCACATGTAAAAAGAGGTGGAGAAGATCAAACGCAGTTTGGTGACACGGAGATTTTTGTCGTGGTTCCGATAGGTGGTGCTATCGTACATCCACGTTGATGGAGACTTCAACCCACGGAGGGTAACGGCTGCGCGAGTCCACGGAGGGCTCCACCCACGAAGGGTCCACGAAGAAGCAACCTTGTCTATTCCATCACGGCCTACTCCCACGGAGGACTAGCCTTACTCGGGGTAGATCTTCACGAAGTAGGCGATCTCCTTGCCCTTACAAACTTCTTGGTTCAACTCCACATCATCAAGACAGAGGCTCCCAAGCGACACCTAACCAATCTAGGAGGCACCACCCCCCAAAAGGTAATAGACGGTGTTGATGATGATGAACTCCTTGCTCTTGTGCTTCAGATGATAAACTCCCCAACACTCAACTCTCCTCACTGATATGGCTGTGGTGGAAGAAAGGTTTGAGTGGAAAGCAACTTGGGAAGGCTAGAGATCAAGTTTCATATGGTAGGAATGGAATGGCTTGATCTCAACACAAGGGTAGGTGGTTCACTTCTCAGAAAGTGTATGGTAGGAATGGTGGTACTTTCTGATGGCTCTCCTCACGAATGAAGAGGGGGTGGAGGGGTATATATAGCCTCCACACAAAATCCAACCGTTACACACACATTTGACCAATCTCGGTCAAACCGAAGTGAAAACTCGGTCAGACCGAAAGTTCAAATATAGTGAACGTTGGGATTTTCGGTGGGACCGAAAATACCATCTCGGTGGGACCGAAGTGAGTCAAAGGTTAGGGTTTGCCATTTCGGTGAGACCGAAAATATAAACTCGGATATTCCGAATTGATGTCAACTGATCACAGAAGGTTGGCAGCCCTTATTCGGTGAGACCGAAACTCAGAATCGGTTTGACCGAGAAGCTAGGGTTTGGAGAAACAACTGAAGAGGTTCATCTCGGTGGGACTGAGTTGGATAAATCGGTGTGACCGAGATGTTAGGGTTTGTAGAGATAACTTCATCTCGGTGAGACAGAGTTGGTTTGACCGAGATTACTTATGGGTGTATGTTAAGTAGTGAATAGTGCTGATAGTTGAGGGAGTTAGATCACCAAGCACTTGAGCAACAAGAACATTAACACAACCTCATCCCCTTTTAATAGTATTGGCTTTTCCTATGGACTCAATGTGATCTTTGATCACTAAACCAAAAATGGAGTCTTGAGCTTTTGCCAATGCTTGTCTTAGCATTTTGAGGGGTCCATTTCTTCAGACATTTCCATACCCATATCATCGAACTTCTCTGAAATGATTCTCAAGATAATATTAGTTCAATGATATATATGTTGTTATTAATTACCAAAACCACCCGGGGATTAGTTGCACTTTCAACGATGTGGGAAACTCGTGCCTTCAACGCTTCCAGGTCAGCTTCGGGCGGCAAGGTCCGGAGGACGTTCTCGAGATTAATCCCAGGATTGCGGTAGATGATCTTCGTCAACACCCGCTCCAAAGTACCCATCCAAAGCCGGCGCGCCTCGTTAGCCAGCTGAGTGGGGACCCTCTCCCGTAGTTGCGCGAGGGCCGGCGCCACTCCCCTGAAGAACAAGCTCAGCTTGGCGCTGTGGGGGAGGCTCTCGTCGGGGGAGTACACGAGGTGCTCAGCCCTCAGCGCCACCATCTCCTTGTCGATGTTGGCGGCAGAGGCGACGAGCTCCTCGGTCCACTGCTCCACCGCCCGCTGGAAGTTGTTCTGAGACAGAGCGGCACTGTCCAGCAGCGCCCTTTCAGCCCGGAGATCGTCCTTCAACTTAGACTCCCTGTCCCGGGCCCCGTCAAGCGACTCAGTAAGAGTGGACAATTGCAGCTCCAAGTCTGCGATGGAGTCCTTCGCGTCGTTGAGCTCTTTGCCCTTCTCGGAGAGTTGGACCTGCAGCTCCGAGTGGCTGTGGGCGTCCTTCTCCCTTTCAAGTTTGAGCGCGGCAACCTTCTCCTCGCTCGTCTTCAGATCAAGCTCCAACTGCGCCACCCTCGCCTCCAGGTCCCTCTTGGCGGTCTCTGCGGCAGCAACGGCGTCCCTCGCCTCCTGCAGAGCCCCGCCAATGGACTGCTCGCGCGCGGTAAGGTCGTCCTCATAGCTATCGAGGTCGACCTTCCGCTGGTTCAGTGCTCCTTCCCGCCGAGCCAGATCCTCGGCAGCCAGTCGATGCTGCTCCTCAACCTCGGCCTTCTCGAGGATGAACGCCTGGTGTGCTTCGGCGAGCTCCTCGCGCTCCTCCGCCAAGTTCCGGAGGGCCGCTTGGTTGGCGGCACGGAGCTCCGCGGCGCATTTCTCCAAGTCGACGTTGGCCTTGGCGGCCAGAGCCTCTCGGGACTCCGGCTTGGCCTGCCTAGCTCGGTACAAGGCCAGAAGCCGGCGCAGGAGCTGCTCCTCTTCGGGCTCACTGCTGCTGCCGGGCGCGTCGACAACCTTCAGTCCGGCGGAGGCGAGGACTTCTCCATCGAAGCTCTCACCCTCCACGGGTTCCCTTGACGAGGACGCCCACGGGACTTGGATGAAGACCCCGTTGGCGGCCTCCAGATAGATACCCGGCCCAGTCGCGGCGGCGGAGGGGTCGGCGGCCGGTGTAGCGTCCGGCGCTCCTGCGGCCTCGGGGCCGTCAGTGCGGTCGCCGGTCCCCTCCCCAGCTGCCGCGTCAGTGGCTGCGGGGGTCTCGTCGGCGACGGGCTCGTCAACAGTGGCGGCGTCGCCAGCATTGTCACACACTTCCTCCTCAGCGATGGTCTCCGTCTCCATCGGCTCCGGGGGAGGCGGATCTGGCAACATAAAAAGAAGGAAAGAAGAATCGTCAAGCAAATATCCAAAAAAAGAAGAGTTCAGAAGAAGGAAAGTACGAGGGTTTACCTGCGCGGGCCTCTTCAATGACGGGGTCCCTCGCCGGGGAGTTCTCCCTTGGCGGCGTAGTAGTGGCCCCCGCCGGCGGAGGGCTGCCGGCGCCTTCCCTTGGCGGGGTGCCCTCCCTTGTCGGGGTGCTCGCCCTTGGCGGGGTACTCGCCCTTGGCGGAGTACCCGCCCTTGGCGGAGCACTCTCCCTCGCCAGGGAGCTTCTCCTTGGCGGGGACGGTGGGACAAGCAGCTCGTCGGGAGCAATCTCTTGACGCTCCTGCGGCAGCGGCTCCACTTCTGCACAAGACAACAAGCAAACAAGACATCAATAAGGATAAGAAGCTCAAGCGCGCCCGATAAGCAGAAAAGTGAACAAGGAACTTACGCTGGGGGCTGCTCGCCGGAGTAGCAGGCTGGTCCGGCAAGCCTGTCGCGGGCACGTCTCCTGCCGCGGCGACGGGCTCGTCGTCCTCAAGGTCAACCACAGGGATCTTGGGCCTCTTCGCCATCCTCTGGGTCAGGGTCCTGGAAGCCAAACAAGATCAGAACCAAGCAAGAGAATTCAAGACAAGAACAAAAATCAAAGGAAATAAAAGTTGCAAGTGCTTACTCTTCCTCCTCCTCGTCGGAGCTAAGGGCAGAGAAGTCAAATTCCACCTCGCGCATCCCAGCGCGAGGAGCCGGAGGAGTAGGCTCCCTCGGGCACTTGGCGGGCTCCGGAGCCGTGGGTTGCGAAGACCCCGCGCCGGTCGTCGCCGAGGACAGAGGAGCAGAAGGAACACCAGAACCGCTCCGGGAAGATCCCCCTCCGCTCGCCGCTGGGACACGGGGCGCCTCCTTGACGACCTTGCTCGTCGTGGTGGCGCGCGTCGCCCGACGCTTCGGCTGCTGTCGGGGCGCCGGCTGCTTCACCGTCTCAGTGGTCTTGCGGGGACGATTCTTCGGCTGTGGCGGAGGACTCGGCGGCGGCGGAGAGTTCTCCGAGGATGAGGAAAGGTCGTCGAGGTTCAGTGACCCGCCCGAGTCTTCGTTGGAATCGCCCTATTCGGAGTCCTCCTCGGCGGGCGCACTGGACTCAGTGCCTTGCCCGGCAGCCTCGCTCGTCCCGGCAGGCTCCCCGACAGGCTTCCCGGCAGGCCTCAGCAGCTTGAGGATTTCTTCCTCCTCGGCCCGGCTCACTGCATCCGCTGCTTCCGCTTCCTCCACGGTGTACCCGAACTCACCCGCAGCCGCCGCTGCGGCGGCCTCCTCCATCCTGTTGGCTATATATGCCACGTCCCGGTCGGTGGTCGCGCGGGTGAGACCCTTTTTCTCCTCGGGGTTGCGTGGCCGTTCAACCAGATTATCGAAGAAAGTCTGCACGGTCTCTTCCGAAGGCATCAGCCAAGTGGGAACAACCCCGTGGGAGTCACACTGAGGCATTGCCGCGCGGATGGCACTGAGGGAAGTATTGTTGCATAGTGGAACTACTCCGTCCGACGGGGTGAACCACTCCGGGTGTTTGGGGTCGTGCTTAAACAACGAGCGGACCATTCCCTTGAGCTCCAAGACAGTGAAGTTGAAATTCAGCCCGGGGCACAGCCTCATGAAGTCTGCCGCGTTGCCGAACTCCCAAGCAGGCCTCTTCCTGTCCTGCAAAGGGGCAATGCGGCGGCGGAGGAAATCCGCCCCGACCTCACCTACAGTAAGGTTGGCGGCCCGGAGGCGAAGGATCCTGGTAAGGGCAATCTGCAGCTTATCGTCCTCCAGGGCCAAGTCACTCCATTCCCTGCCGCACACTATTGCCGCTCGGCGCGGGGAGGTAAATTGCTGGGGCTCCTCTTCCATAACCCAGCACCAATCAGCCATCCACTCGTCCCACTTTCCGCACAGCTCTCCAATCAAGTATGCTTCTTTCTTGTTGAGCCTGAAGATCCAAGAGATGCCGCCGGAGAGTGGGGATCCAGACTCTACTCTAGGTGTGAAAAAGTGGCGGAAGAGAGCTACGTTGGGGTGGACCCCGACAAAGTTTTCGCACAAATGTGCGAAAACGGCCAAGGTCAAGACGGCATTCGGGGTGAAATCTAGGAGGTG
Source organism: Secale cereale (assembly GCA_902687465.1). Taxonomy (NCBI): domain Eukaryota; kingdom Viridiplantae; phylum Streptophyta; class Magnoliopsida; order Poales; family Poaceae; genus Secale; species Secale cereale. Next base: position 492,596,654 of record LR738714.1, on the reverse strand, counting down.
GAATCCATATGTGTTCATCACATCGCAGAAAAACTCAGAATAAGGAGGACAAAGGCCACAGTGGAAGAACAAAGCGAAGTAGTGGTAACCTCCCGGGTACATGTCGATGGCTTCGGCGGGGAGGACCCTGGTGCGTGGGTGAGCTTTCGTCTCCCTCGCCCAGAACAGGTAATACTTGTCCCGCAGCTCCCTCGCGCCGAGCCTCGGCGGGAAGACCACCATCCTCCTCCGCATGGCTGCCAGCTTCGCCGCCTTGTCGGACTTCTCTTTCTTCGCGTTGTCGCTCTTCGCCTTGTCGCTCTTCGGGGCCATGGCGGGGACGGCGAGGGAGGTCGACGGCGCTGCGGATGCTGGAGACGGCGGAGGAAGGGTGGAGCTCGGCTCTCTGTCGACCTTTGGGGAGGCGGAGGGCGGCGAGGGTTTCTGGAGATTGAAGACACAATGAAAGCAATGGGGGAAACTGCCCCTGCTTCCTCTGCTTTTAAGGGGGGAGTGGGGGACGTTCCGCATTTTCCCATTAAAGAAACAGGCCACGATCTCTCCCACGACGCCGCAATTGACGCGTGCCGTTAGGGAGAGATGCGGCGGATAAGGAGAGGGATACGGCGCGCCGTGGGCCGCGTGTGCCCATGCACTGTTTTGGGCCTGGCCCAACAGCGCTCGGCACCGTGTGTGGCCCAGGCCCGGGGGCTCCTGTCGGTGTACTAAAGTAGGGGTACCTTAGTATCCCGACTTGTGCACGGGCAGTAGCAGCGTCCCGTGGTCGGGCTCACCACGTGCCCGCCAAAGCCCGCACTAGTTCCCTTGAAGCCATTCAAGAACAAAGTATACAAGTCAGAAGAACAAGGCCCCGGCAAGAGGAGCTTGCCGGGAAGGCTGCTCCAAGCACAAGACCACTCTATTTTCACAGGACCCTGGCAAGAGGAGCTTGCCAGAAAGACCAGAAAGCAGCGTCTCAGAAGACATATCATGGCGCATCACGCGCCCCGGCAGGACCCGGGGAGCGACAAGCTTCCGGGCCCGGCAAGAGAGCAACCCCGGCAAGGTGCTTGCCGGGGCAAGCTTTCACTGTGTGCCCGCGCTCCAGCTCATCTGTCCACGCGTCGCCCTGGGGCCCTTCCAGGGGCACGTGGCAGACGGTTGTGCAGCCTGGGGTACACGGTGGCGAGCCACGGTAACGAGGCCACCATCGTGGCGAACGGAGACGCCCGGGCGGACGCTTTTGGGGTGACGGCGACGGGCACTCAATGCCCTTGTCCCCCACCGTCAGGGTTAGGTATAGACCACTGTGCATACACTGTTTATGCACTGTTGCATCTACCACCAATTTTACACTTTTACCCTCGTCTACGTTGACACCTGTCGGTGACCCCTTTGAGCTATAAAAGGAGGCCCATGCACAACGTAGAGGGGGTTCGATTCCAGAAACTTGATCACTCTCACGCTCGGGTAGCCAGTACTTTAGATCTTCTTGCTCTCGAGCCAAGAACTCAATACAACCAAGGCAGGAGTAGGGTTTTACGCATCCGTGCGGCCCGAACCTGGGTAAACTGCTCGCGTGTGCCCCTCGGTCTGCTCTTTGTGCTCCCTCCGCTCCATTGCCGGACCGAAAAGGGGCTCCGGTCCCATAAGTGTCCGTGGGCGATCAGTTTCCCCGACGCAGAGAAAGATAGGGGCTTATGTTATTGCCTCCCAACCTTTTACCTCAAGGGAAATGTCAACAGTAATAGACCATGATAACTTACATCCAAGTGGATATATATGTCAGGATCTTTCCAACACAATGTGCTTGACAAAGGATAAAATGTAAAATTTTCACCTTGACTCTTATAGGGCAAGAATAATAGATAGGCCCTTCGCAGAGGGAAGTAGAGGTTGTCATGTGCCTTTTTTGGTTGGATGCACAAAGTCTTAGCGCAAAAAAATGTCACTTTATATTGCCACTTGTGATAAGGACCTTTATTATGTAGTCTGTCGCTTTTATTACTTCCATATCACAAGATCGTATAAAGCTTATTTATTCCACACTAATAAATCATACATATTTTAGAGAGTTTGCAATCATGAAAACTTACTTGAAGGATTTTACTCAATCCATAGGTAGGTATGGTGGACTCTCATGGCAAAACTGGGTTTAAGGATGTATGGAAGCACAAGTAGTATCTATACTTGGTGCAAGGAGTTTTGGCTAGCATGAGGGGGAAAGGCAAGCTCAACATGTTGGATGATCCATGACAATATACTTTATTTCGAATATAAGAAAACATAACCCATTATGTTGTCTTCCTTGTCCAACATCAACTCTTTAGCATGTCATATTTTAATGAGTGCTCACAATCTTAAAAGATGTCCAAGATAGTTTATTTGTATGTGAAACCTCTCTTCCTTTATTACTTCCTATTAATTGCAACGACGACCAAAACAATGTTTGTCAACTCTCAACAAATTTTATTCATCATACTCTTTATATGTGAAGTCATTACTTCCCATAAGATCAATATGATCTCTTTGATACTTTTTATATTTTCTTTTATTCTCTCATGACCATAGCGAGGAAATCACGCCCTTAACTCAACACTAATCTTTATTATATAGCTCACAGACTCGATTACAAAGGTAAATATCATAAAATAAAGGCTCACAACTAGATCATGCTAACTTTATTCTACTAGATCAAGATATTACCAAAAGGATCGAACTAATAAAACCTGTAAAGATAGGAGTGTGATGGTGATATGATACCGGGGAACCTCCCCCAAGCTTGGCAGTTTCCAAGGGGAGTGCACGTACCCATATGATTATGTCTCCTTCTTCGAAGTTGGTGATGATGGAGTTGAAAGCAGTGATGCCAGATCATCATATATCGAGCGTAGGAGATCCTACAACTTGCAGATAATACCTTTGAGCGCAGCGATATGCTCCTTCAGCAAAATATTTTCACTTGTGAGATACTTGTTTTGTATTTGAACTAACTCAATCATCTTGAAAGATTCAATCTCAGTTGAAGTAAAAAGGTTTGGAAGGGGTTGAAGGATGTCTTCTTCTCCTGTTGCCGGAGCCTAATCTTCCACAACCTTCTTGATCCTATTCTCCTTGTTGATTTCCTCGGGTTCTTCCCTCTTCAGCTCTTTCTTCATTAGCCAAGCATCATTGCCCTCATTGTTGCAGGAGGAGGACAACATGATGCGTGGCCTTGTCAACCCTAGCAGAAAATAGCTCGAAACAAGAACAGAGGATTTTTGCGTGATACGGTGGTCAAAACTTTCAGGAGAATATATAGTGAATTTTTACTGACCAAAAGAAGTAACATGGAAGAAATCGGAGACCGGGAGGCACACGAGGTGCCCATGATGCAGGGGGCGCGCCAAGCGGGGTAGGACGCGCCCTCCACCCTTGTGGACGCCTCGTGTCCTTTCCAGACTGCCTCCTATTTTTATAAATAATCCAGAACGGTGAAAATTTCCATTAGAACTGTTTTGGAGTCGGTTTACTTACCGTACCACATACCTCTTCCTTTCCGAGGTCTGAATCGTTCTAGAAAGTGTCCCTTATGTATTCCTTCGGGGTTACGGTATCAGTAACATTGGTTTCAACATTTATAGGATTACTTGAGATATAATGTTTGATTCCTTGACCATTCACCACCTTCGGATTTGTGCCTTCGAAGTTGTTGATTTTTATGGCACCGGAACGATAGACCTCCTCGATAACGTAAGGACCTTCCCGTTTAGAGAGAAGTTTTTCTGCAAAAAATCTTAAACGAGAGTAGTATAGCAAGAAATAATCACCTACGTTAAACTCACGCTTTTGTATCCTTCTGTCATGCCATCTTTTAACCTTTTCTTTGAACACCTTGGCATTCTCATAAGCTTGGGTTCTCCATTAATCAGGAGAGCTAATGTCAAATAATCTCTTCTCACCGACAAGTTTTAAATCATAATCGAGCTCTTTAATAGCCCAATATGCCTTATATTCTAGCTCGAGAGGTAAGTGACATGCTTTTCCATAAACCATTTTATATGGAGACATACCCATAGGATTTTTGTATGCAGTTCTATAGGCCCATAATGCATCATCAAGTTTCTTGGACCAATTCTTTGTATACCTATTAACTATCTTTTGCAAAATTAATTTCAGCTCTCTGTTACTTAGTTCTACTTGACCACTAGACTGTGGGTGATAAGGGGATGCAATTCTATGGTTAACATCATACTTAGCAAGCATTTTACGGAAAGCACCATGAATAAAGTGTGAACCACCATCAGTTATTAAGTATCTAGGGACTCCAAACCTCGGAAGAGTAACTTCTTTAAGCATCTTAATAGAGGTGTTGTGATCAGCACTACTAGTTGGAATAGCTTCTACCCACTTAGTAACGTAATCAACAACAACTAAAATATGTGTATACCCATTAGAGGAAGGAAATGGTCCCATATAATCAAAGCCCCAGACATCAAATGGTTCAATAACAAGTGAATAATTCATAGGCATTTCTTGACGTCTACTAATATTACCAATTCTTTGACATTCATCACAAGATAAGACAAACTTACGAGCATTCTTGAAGAGAGTAGGCCAATAAAAACCAGATTGCAATACCTTATGTGCAGTTCTATCTCCAGCATGGTGTCCTCCATAAGCTTTGGAGTGGCACTTGCATAGGATCTATTCCTGTTCATGCTCAGCTACACAACATCTAATAATACCATATACACCTTCTTTATAAAGGTGTGGGTCATCCCAGAAGTAATGTCTCAAATCATAGAAGAACTTTTTCTTTTGCTGGTATGTGAAACTAGGTGGTATAAACTTAGCAACAATGCAATTAGCATAATCATCATACCATGAGGCAGTACGAGAAGTATTTATGACAGCTAATTGTTCATCAGGAAAGCTATCATCAATAGGTTGTGGGTCATCAAGAATATTCTCTAGCCTAGACAAGTTGTCTGCAACGGGGTTCTCAGCTCCCTTTCAATCAAAAATATGCAAATCAAATTCTTTTAGCAGGAGAACCCATCTAATAAGTCTAGGTTTAGCATCTTTCTTTTCCATAAGGTATTTGATAGCAGCATGATTAGTGTGAATAGTTACTTTCGAGACAACAATATAAGGCCTAAACTTATCACATGCAAATACAATTGCTAAAAATTCTTTCTCAATAGTAGCATAATTTCTCTGGGCACTTTCTAGAGTCTTACTAGCATATTGGATAATATTCAATTTCTATCAACTCTTTGTCCTAGAATAGCACCTATAGCATAATCACTAGCATCGCACATAATCTCAAAGGGTAAATTCCAGTCAGGAGGTTGGACAATAGGTGCAGAGATCAATGCTTTCTTAAGTATTTCAAATGCTTCTAAACAATCATCATCAAAGACAAAATGAACATCTTTTTGTAAGAGATTAGTCAGAGGCCTGGAGATTTTGGAGAAGTCCTTAATGAACCTCCTATAAAACCCGACATGACCAAGGAAACTTCTTATACCTTTGATGTCCTTGGGACATGACATATTTTCAATAGCCTCAACCATAGCCTTGTCAACTACAATACATCTTTCAGAAATTTTATGTCCCAAGACAATGCCTTCATTAACCATAAAGTGGCACCTCTCCTAATTCAAGATAAGATTAGTGTCTTCACATCTCTGCAAAACTAGATCAAGGTTGCTCAAGCAATCATCAAAAGAAGTTCCATAAACGGAAAAATCATCCATGAAAACCTCGACAATCTTTTCACAAAAATCAAAGAATATAGCCATCATGCATCTTTGAAAGGTAGCAAGTGCATTACATACACCAAAATGCAAATGTCTATAAGCAAAGGTACCAAAAGGACAAGTAAAAGTGGTCTTTTCTTGATCCCCTTTTGTCACAGGTATTTGAGAGAAACGAGAATAACCATCTAGTAAGCAAAAGAGAGTGTGTTTGGACAACCTTTCTAGCATTTGATCAATAAAAGGCAAATGGTAATGATCTTTCTAAGTAGCTTTATTTAATTTGCGGAAATCAATTACCATCCTATAACCTGTAACAATTCTTTGCGGGGTCAATTCATCTTTATCATTAGGAACAACAGTCATACCTCCCTTCTTAGGGATACAATGGAAAGGAATTACCCACTGGCTATCAGCAGCTGGATAGATTATACCGGCCTCTAGAAGCTTTAGTATTTCCTTCCTTACCACTTCTTTCATCTTAGGATTTAACCGTCGTTGATGATCGGTAACTGGTTTCGCGTCCTCTTCCAACTTTATCTTGTGTTGGCATAAAGTGGGACTAATGCCCTTAAGATCATCCAGAGCATACCCAATAGCAGCACGGTGCTTCTTCAGAGTTTTCAATAGTTTCTCTTCTTCCTGCTCTGAAAGGTTAGCACTAATAATAACGGGATATATCTACTTTTCATCGAGAAAAACATACTTAAGAGTATCAGGTAAAGGTTTAAGTTCAAACACGGGATCAGCCTTGGGTGGAGGAGGATCCCCTAGGATTTCAACAGGCAAGTTGTTTTTCAATACGGGTCCCTGCTTAAAGATTATTTCATCTATTTCCCTTCTCTCATTCATATACATATCATTTTCATGGTCTAGCAGATATAGTTCTAAAGGATCGTTAGGAGGCACAACAATAGAAGCAAGACCAATAATTTCATCCTTACTAGGTAACTCTTTATCATGGGGTTGTCTACCAAATTTAGCAAAGTTAAAATCATGAGACATATCCCCTAAACCAACAATAATAATATCTTTTACGAAGTCTATCTTAGCATTAACAGTATTCAAGAAGAGTCTACCAAATATAATGGGACAAAAATCATCTTGTGGGGAACTAAGAATAAGAAAATCAGCTGGGTATTTAACCTTCTCACACAAGACTTCAACATCTCTAATAATCTCAACTGGGCAAATAGTGTCTCTATTAGCAAGCTTAATAGTAACATCAATCCCTTCTAACTCAGTGGGTGCAATATCATGCATAATTTCTTCATATAAGGAAATAGGTATTACACTATCACTAGTACCTACGTCACATAAACCATGATAGCAATGATCTCCTATTTTAACAGAAATAATAGGCAAGCCTACAACAGGTCTATGTTTATTCCTAGTATTGGGTTTGGCTATTCTAGCAGCTTCCTCTTGGAGGTAAATAACATGTTCATCTAAATTTTCAACCAAGAGATCTTTAACCATAGCAACACTAGGTTCAACTTTAATTTGCTCAGAGGGTGTAGGTGTTCTAGTATTACTCTTACGAACCATAGTTGAAGCTTTAGCATGATCCTTTATTCTAAGAGGGAAATGTGGTTTCTCAATATAAGCAGTAGGAACAATAGGATCAACATTATAAGTGATAGTCTTTTCTTCAACTTTAACAGGTTCAACTACTTTTACTTCAATGGGAGGATGGTATTTAAACCACTTCTCCTTAGGAAGATCAACATGAGTAGCAAATAATTCATAGAAAGAAGTTACTATATCAGAGTCAAGTCCATATTTAGTGCTAAATTCATGGTGAACATCGGTATCCATAAAAGCTTTAACACAATCAAACTTAGGGGTCATACCTGACTCTTACCTTTGTCGAGATCCCAATATTCAGAGTTGCATTTAATTCTTTCCAATAAATCCCATTTGAATTCAATAGTCTTCAGCATAAAAGAACCAGTACAAGAATTATCGAGCATGGAGCGATTATTGTGAGAAAGCCGAGCATAAAAATTTGGAATGATCATTTCTCTTGAGAGCTCATGACTAGGGCATGAATATAACATTGACTTAAGCCTCCCCCAAGCTTGAGCGATGCTTTATCCTTCGCGAGGCCAAAAATTATATATATAATTATGATCACGATGAACCTGATGCATAGGATAGAATTTCTGATGAAATTCCAACTTCAGTCGATTATAGTTCCATGATCCAATATCATCACATAGCCTAAACCATGTCAATGCATCTCCCTTCAAAGATAAAGGGAAGACCTTCTTCTTGATAACATCCTCGGGCATACCTGCAAGCTTAACTAATCCACAAACTTCATCCACATATATTAGGTGTAAATTGGGATGCAGTGTTCCATCTCCTGTAAAGGGATTTTCTAGCAGTTCCTCTGTCATACCCGAAGGAATTTCAAAGCAAACATTTTCAGTAGGTTCAGTAGGTTGAGGAGCTACTCTTTTCTCTACTGGTCATGGTGAAGATTCCCCGAACAAGCCCCTCAAAGGATGATGAGCCATAGTAACAAGTGACAATAAATTTTAGCACACTATATAAAATTTTCCTTACCAAATTCCACTTACCAAAGGCGCTTCACTCCTCGGCAACGGCACCAGAAAAGAGACTTGATGACCCACAAGTGTAGGGGATCTATCGTAGTCCTTTCAATAAGTAAGAGTGTCAAACCCAACAAGGAGCAGAAGGAAATGATAGGCAGTTTTTAGTAAGGTATTTTCTGCAAGCACTAAAATTATCGGTAACACATAGTTTTGTGATAAGGTAATAGGTAGCAAGTGACAAATAGTCAAAGTAAATAAGGTGCAACAAGATGGCCCAATCCTTTTTGTAGCAAAGGACAAGCCTAGACAAACTCTTATATGAAGGAAAGCGCTCCCGAGGACACATGGGAATTATCATCAAGCTAGTTTTCATCACGATCATACTATTCACGTTCGGTACTTCGATAATTTTCTATGTGGGTGGCCTGGTGCTTGGGTGTTGCCCTTTCTTGGACAAGCATCCCACTTATGATTGACCTCTATTGCAAGCATCCGCAACTACAAAAGAAGTATTAAGGTAAACCTAACCATAGCATGAAACATATGGATCCAAATCAGCCCCTTACGAAGCAACGCATAAACTAGGGTTTAAGCTTCTGTCACTCTAGCAACCCATCATCTACTTATTATGTCCCAATGCCTTCCTCTAGGCCCAAACAATGATGTGTCATGTAGTAGACGTTCACATGACACCACTAGAGGAGAGACAACATACATCTCATCAAAATATCGAACAAATACCAAATTCACATGACTACTTATAGCAAGACTTCTCCCATGTCCTCAGGAACAAAAGTAACTACTGACAAGACATAATATTGTTCATGTTCAGAGGGGTATTAATATGCATAATGGATATGAACATATGATCTTCCACCAAGTAAACCAACTGGCATCAATTACAAGGAGTAATCAACACTACTAGCAACCTATAGGTACCAATCTGAGGTTTTGATACAAAGATTGGATACAAGAGATGAACTAGGGTTTGAGAGGAGATGGTGCTGATGAAGATGTTGATGAATATAACCCTCCCCAAGATGGGAGAGTTGTTGGTGATGACGGCGGTGAAGATTTCCCCCTCCTGGAGGGAAGTATCCCCGGCAAAACAGCTCCGCCGGAGCCCTAGATTGGTTCCGCCAAGGTTCCACCTCGAGACGGCGGTGTCTGGTCCCGAAAGCCTCCTTATGATTTTTTCCAGGTCAAAACACCTCATATAGGAGAAGATTGGCATCGGGGGGTCACCGGGTGGCCCATGAGGTAGGGGGGCACGCCCAGAGTGGGGGGGGGGGCGCCCCCCACCCTCGTGGACAGGTGGTGGCCCCCCTGGCAGATCTCTGTCGCCAGATATTTTTTATATTTTCTGAAACGATGTTTTGTGGAGTTTCGGAGCTTTTTGAGTTGTGTAGAATAGGTCTCCAATGTTTGCTCCTTTTCCAGCCCAGAATTCCAGCTGCCGGCATTCTCCCTCTTCATGTAAACCTTGTAAAATAAGGGAGAAAAGGCATAAGTATTGTGACATAACGTGTAATAACAGCCCATAGTGCAATAAATATCAACATAAAAGCATGATGCAAAATGGATGTATCACACCCAAGAGTTCACATCTTCAGCCTTTCTATCGATGTGCAGTGTTGCATAGAACTAAAGAATGAGCTCTTCATTCCAGTCGCATATGTCAGTGCAGAGGGTGAGCAATCCAGCATTGTAGAGAATGCTGAGGACCGGTGTGAAGCAAGGCAAGGATTCATATCCACATGAGGAATATGCTCATGGTCGAAGACTTTGTCCTTTCCAAAGAGCAGTGAAGAATAGAAGTTTGCTTGGATAGCAGTCCAGAAACGCTTCCTTCTAAGACGAGCAGAGTCATATGGATTGAACTCAGTGAAGAACACATGCTCGTGGAAGAAGTCATCAAACTTGAATTTTTGCTTCTTAGAGAATGGATCCTTTGGCTTGGGCTGAGGATTATCAGTCAATTTCATCATACCCTCAGGAATCACCGGCTGAGGAATTTCTATTTTTTCTTCAGCTGCAGTTTGGGACTTCATTTCTTTAGCAGCTTTTTCATCAGCACTAGTCGCTGGAATTTCTTCATGGACGGAGGGAGTGGTGCGAGGTTCTTCAGAGCCCGTATGAATTTTAGTACGCTCAGGGGACTAAGGAATTTACTGCAAAGGTGTGAACAATGGAGAGTCCGGGTGCATATTATCCCAAAAGTCATCGTTCAGTACAGGAGTTGTGCTCCCAATGTCCACGTCTTCATCATTGTCACTCATTTCTTCAATGCCTGCCTCTTCAGCTTTGAACTGAGGCATAGGCCATGAGATTACTAGGGATGAAGGGATGTTATCCAGTTCAATTTCTTCGTCAACTGCTCTAAAGAAGCAGCATAAGGAACATCTTCATCAGATCCGCCTGGGATCACATATTCTTTGCCAAAAGTTATGATTTCGTTTGATGGCATGCTTGAGAGAGGAACAACATCAATGGGATTGTTCACATAACTAGTCAATTTCTTCAACTTATTTGGGGCAACATACTCTGAAGAAGCCTATTCTTTCCTTTTCTTCACTGTTGCTCATTCTGCAGCCTTTGTTCTCATCACTTCTGATGCAGAAGGAAGAACTAGACTAGGAGTTGGTGCAGGCAGAGCAGAGGAAATTGGTGTAGTTTCCTCAGGCATAACTGTTGCAGTTTGCCTGGCATGGTCAGATTCTTCAGGCACAGCGGTTAAAGCTTCAGCTGGCATGACTTGTTCCTCAGGCGCAACACTAGTGGTTGCCCTGGCAATTTCTTCAGCGGCTGGAATAGAGTCATCAGCCCTGGTAACTTCAGTTTCTTCAGCAGCCTGATTTTCATTAGCGTTGCTGGCATGTTCTTCAGTGGGCTGAGCCGATGCTTTAGCCTGAGGAATTTCATGTTGCGTTGGTGCTGCAACATTTGAGGTAAATCCCTTGGTCAGATTCACGAATCTGACTTTGGCTCCCAGCCAATCAGCATGATAGCTTTCAAATTTATCATTGAGGGTTTTGATTTCAGCTTGTAGCTTCACATGTTCCTCACAAGACATATTCACTATGTTGTTCTTCAGTAGTCTTTCCTTCTTGTACTGGTCCTTCTTTGCTTTTCTGGCCTGTTCAAATTTCCATTTTTCTTCACCAATAAAGGCGGCCAACATATGATTTTGACCAGGTGTGAGGTTCATCTCAGGCAAAGGAGTGTTGGGGTCCTTGTGCCATAGGTCAATGAAGTCAAGGATCACTTTGGGATCCAGCATCAATGGCACAGTGCAGACTTTGGCGCTAGCGGACCTTTCTTGTCTGTCTCTGATGATTTGTGCGAGTTTCTCATCATCAGCTTTGTCATCACTTGACGGCACATGGAAGGCGACTTGCTTCTTGTGAGGACTTGGTCTAGCCCCACATCCAGAAGTGGCCTTGGACTTCAATAGAGTAAGGCCAGTTGAGGAAGTCGGAGGAGCTGAAGAACTAGCAGAGGCTCCTGAGGCAATAGAGATGCCAGTTGTCCTTTGGCACGTGGTGAGATGCATAGGTGTTGAGGACTTTGATGGAGCTGGAGTAGTTTGAGGAACTGGCCGTCAGGGCATTGCTGAGGAGCTTGGCTTGCGAGCAGGTTTCTTGGGCATAGCCTTTTTAGGCTTGCTAGAAGAGGCTTCAGCAGCAGCAGCAGAATCTTCATTGAATTTCCTCACAACCTCCTTGGCCATCCAACCAACATGGCTTGATGCTTGGCCCATTCCTTGGGAAATTCTTCACCTCTTCATATGCTAGAGGGATGAGCAACTTGGCCTGGCGCCAATGGAGGTCTTGGGCATGGAGGGTGTATAGCGAATTTCTTCATGTACTTGGGTGTGACATGTTGGTATTCCCTCCATTCTCTGACTCATCTTCTTTCAATCCTCTGTATGCGCACCTTGCGCTGATTTTTGGTCTCCTTGCCATAATTGGCTTCATCAGGAGTGCAATATTATTCATAGATGTCCTCAGGGATTTCAAAAGCAGTGTTAACTTCCAATTTCTTCCCTCCCTTCTGACGTTTCTTGTGTAACACTCCAAAAATTTGTTTGGATTTGTTTTCTTCCAAACTTTTGGTCTTTTGGAAGGGGGATATTTGATCTTCTTTTGAAAACCCTTCTAAAATCTTTTCTGACCAAAGTTTGTGTGTTCTCCTCTAGCTTGGTTTTGGTCTTGAAGGATTACCACTTGTGTTGGCTCAAACACAGGTTTCTTTTCAAGAAAGTTTGTATGATTCTTTCCCCCCATGAATATCCATCATATGATTAATCTTGGACTTATCTTCCCCTTTCAAACTTTTCTCTTCCATGGCACCCAATGAAAATATTTCTCTCCAAGACCTCCTCTTCACCTTGAGGCAAGTCTCTCATCAATTCCAGCAAGTTTCAACCTTATTGGAATTTTTCTTCTAATCAGTTTGCAACAAAAGCAATTTCTGTCCTTCGAACTAAGCCATGGTGATTTACAAAGGAACCACCATGTTCACTTTGATTTTTGTTTCCAAACCAACTTCCCTGGATAGTCCTTAGTAACAACAACCTAGATCCATCTTGTTTCACTGGTCCACAGTTCAAAGTTTTCAAATTTCTCTTGCTGCAAGTTTGGACCATATTTGCAAATTTTGGTGAAATTCATATGTTCCTTCTTCCAAAAATTCTGTGAAAATTCAGGCAGCCTCTAGATGCATCAAGAGACCACTCCACCAAATATCAGCTCCAGCAAGATTTTCCACATGCCAAAATCATTTCATCAAACACCTGGCGTGCACTGTTTCTGTCAGTTTCAGAAAAGTTAACTGAACTTTACAGGCGACAGTGCAGCTTCGTCAGTTTTGTCAGTCAGCTTCGCCAATCTCACTAGTGCCACTTTGGCTCGATGCTGCACTGCACCTCTCTCTTATCCAGAGCGCCGCATGCGTGCTTGGCTGGTTCTTGGCGTCGGTGGCTCCCTGGCCCGCCCACGCCCGGCGTCTTCCGCGGCGGCAGATCCTCCCGTGGCGGCCGACAGGAGGCACCCTGCGGCACAACGCCGTTCTGCACCGCCCAAGTGGCCTAGGGGCTCCGCGTGGCCTTCTCCATCGCGAGCGCACGCCTGCAACACCTTCGCCGTGGCCTGGCACGCACAGGGCGCGCCCTCTGCCGCCGACATGTCGCACGGCCGTTCCGTTGGGGACAGACCGTAACCTCCCCTACCCTGCTGAGTTAGGCACCAAAATGGAACTATTGCACCTCCTAGTCGATGCTCAAGCTCCTAAACCAACCGTCCAGCCACAGCGCCGCCGTAATCGATCGCTGGACTTATCCCGTTCACGGCAACCGCCTCGGGCCGGCTATATATAGCGCCTCCGAGCTCACTCTCGAGCCCGCATCCCTCCACCATCTCACTAGACCACGCCCAGCCACTGGAAGAGCCTCGAGGGGCCCTTCTTCCTCAACTCCGGCCACCTCCGTCCGCCTCGGGTTCCAGCAGCGTCCGCTCTGGTGAGAGCTCCTCCACCGCACTGGACTCATCCGTAGCCTCCTGACACCTACATGAGTCTAACCCCCACTCCAATTTGACCCCAGAAGCTCTCTGCGACAAGGCCCATGACCACCCGAGCCGCCGTCCGCCGGAGATAGGGTCGCCGTCGACGTGGGGCTCGTCGACGCTCAACTCCAACACCCACCGACGCGGAAGAACACCAGGAAGCTGCCCTTCCCCTACCTTGCCGTGGATCAGCGCCGGCGACCACCGCAGCCTTCTAGCGCCGGCGCGGCTCTGTTTCAGTTTTTAAACCTAACGAGTGGGCCCCCTCGTCAGCCTCTCTTTTCCCTCCGAAGCATTTTTCTGGAAAGCGCCTTCGGGCAAAGTATGTCTCCCTATTCGGCTGGCGTACTACGTACCGGTTCGTTTTTCTGTTTTCTATTCTTGCCCATGGAAACTTTCTGTTTCATTACAGATAAGTCCCTGGACAGAAACTCTAATATCTTTTTAACTAAAGATGATTTTGAGTTGATTCTTTTTCTGTCCTCTTTAGTTTTCTGTCTAGTTTTTTTGTCATATTTATTTGATAAAATATTTGGGACAACTTTTATGCACGCGCGGTATTTATGTTAGTATTCATTTTGTTTGAATACGTAGATACCGAAGGACGTGACGGAGCCACGAACCTCACCGAGTTAGACTCCGACTACTCCGAACCAGGCAAGCATGTTTGAACCTTTGATATGATGAGTGTGTTGCATGTTTGCTAGAGTAGTTATTCTCCATAGCATGGTCATATAAGCATTTGTGGATGATTATATTTCATGCTAGCAAGCTTCGGGTGAACCCGAATGTTGATTGAAACAGCCCCAGTCATGTGGTGACATGATGGGTCATGTACTGGTATTGTTGGAGCATGCCAGTCAATGGTTAACCCTAATATCATCCGGGATCAAGTCATGATTCCGTTCGTCTCCTTTTTGGTACTGTCATATCCCGTCTGTTAAGATTACAGTTTAGTCAGTTGCAAACCTCTTTCCATGTACACACCAAGTAGAGGGACCGGGATGAGGGTTCCATGGCCCTGGATTAAAGCTCGTCATCCGGTCAGGGGGCACCCCTTAGAGCGTGCATATATAAATTTGATCCCATGCTATTCGAGGTTGTAGCCTCCCCGTCTTAAAGTTTTTCGTGAATGCTGTCACGGGTGATTCCGGATAACAAGATGTGAAATGGGTGTGTACTGGTCAATTGTGTTTCTGCTAAAACGCTGTAGACGGAACTTGTCCATGTGGCTAGTGGAAATCCGTTGGCTGTGATTTAAGAGTACAAGCTTTGCAGAGTCAAATCTTCCGAGTAGCCATGTTTATGGTCTAGAGTCAATCTTCGTGTCAACCCCGGTGACCGTCTCTAGTAATTTTTTTGATAGTAACTAGAGTGGTGATTTTTGTCTAGTTCATTTAGGTAGATGAACTAACCCGTTATCTCTGCACTAATTTAGCACTTGAAGTATTTTGCCATTATACTATTGTTTATATAAGCCCTTTATGTGATGTCGCTCAGACGTCCGATTGTGGTATTCTTGTTGTTTATTTTCTTGCTATAAGCCCTTTATGTGATGTCGCTCAGACGTCCGACTATGGCATTCTTGTTGTTTATTTTCTTGCTATAAGCCCTTTATGTGATGTCGCTCAGACGTCCGACTGTGGCATTCTTGTTGTTTATTTTCTTTCTATAAGCCCTTTATGTGATGTCGCTCAGACGTCCGACTGTGGCATTCTTGTTGTTTATTTTCTTACTATAAGCCCTTTATGTGATGTCGCTCAGATGTCCGACTGTGGCATTCATGTTGTTTATTTTCTTGCTATAAGCCCTTTATGTGATGTCACTCAGACGTCCGACTGTGGCATGTTATCATTCATTTTGCCCTCACGAGGCGTCGTTCAGACACTCGTTTGGTTTTCTTCTATTTATCTTGTGGATTTCGGGAGGACTACCGCCCGATTTCTATTTTTACTTGAAGTGCAGAAATTATATTATTCGGATACATTTTTTTAGAATACTCATATGCATCATGTTTGCATTTATTATATCTTATGTCCAAACTGTCTTGCGAGTACATTCAAAGTACTCACCTGGCTTGTTGATTTGGCCAGATGTTGACGAAGGCGATCTCATGGGTGAAGAGTTCGATAGCGAGTCCGACGTCTAGTGGAGTCCCAGTCAGTCTCTTGTGATCCTGGAGTTGATCATTGTTATATACCCGCTTCTGCCAACCACCAAATAAATTCATCGGGTCTCACTCCGACACTCGATGAACTGTAAGATATTGGAGTCGCATCACCCACTTCACTGTGACATATCCACCACCTTTTTATTACGAGCTAGCAGTATGCCACCCTACCATTGTGTCATATCCGCCCTTATGTATTATATCGGCGTGCTTGTAATAAATTGTTGAGCAACCTCAGCTCAACCATGTATAATATTCAGTACTCTCGAATTATGTATCAAGGATTTGTCTACCGGTAAGAAGTATTCTTCTGTGCTGGTTCGATAAAAAGATCGGTCTCTCGGTAATTATTTTACTGAAAAACCGGTCGTAACATCTTGCCATCAGCCATTTTCTTCAGCTGAGGATTTTGAACAATTGAGTTCTCTGAGGAGGTATGCAATTTTTCTTCGAGGAATGCTGCAAATGAGTTAAGTTGATGACAACCTAGAGATTCAGCAGCAGACATTTTGTACCTGTGAACTGAGTATAGGTGCGAAGAATTTGAAGAGGTCATTTGCGTTCTCATCTGTTTTTGCAAAAGGAATAAGTTTAAGGAATTTGACCTTTTGTCTTTTGAATAATTTTACTAAGCGTTCTTTGACTTAGGTTTCAGAGTTATGCAAATTGAAAATCCACACAATTGAGGAATCTTTGAGGAAAAACTTTGCTTAGAGAAACATATCAAGAATAGATGTTTGTGTGAGGTGTTTAGAGTGTGAAGAGTGAAGAATAAACACCGTTTTGGTGATTTTTGGGAATCACTAGAATTGACAAGAGCAGTAAAAGTGACTTTTAATTACCCTTGATGAAGTACACGACGAACTGTGAATAGAGGATTTGAAGCTCGTTAGTTTTTATCTTCCACGCCTTAACTCGGTAGAGGAAGACAGCTACGGCAGCGGCGGAGTGAAGAAATCATCGTTCGGCGTGAGTACGACGGCGACGAGGTCGAGGCAGCGAAGCTCTTCCTCACCGGCGACGATGGAAGTAGTGGCGGCGCTAGGTCTTGAGAGAGCTCGAGCGAGGGATTGGAGGTCGAGCAGAGTAAAACTGAAGAGAGGAGGGTGAGGTGGTATTTATAGCCGTGGTGAAAAACCGTTCGCCCGAGGAAAATGGACGAACGTGCCCCTGACCCTTCTCATTCGTGCGACATGTGTCACCCACGTACAGAGAGGTGGAGATCGTGGGTGAATAGATAAGTATTTCAGTGGAAAGTGGAACGGTTTGAGCGGCAAAGCTGAAAATTCAGATAGGAAATATTTTAACTTTGCATTCGCAAGTTCTTCGGCAGTCAAGGACATAGTGAAAATTTTGAACAAGTTTCAAATAGAATTCATATGAAGAAATTGTGAATAGATTAGGTTTAGCATAGAGGGGGAAGGGTCCGATCAATTTCACTTAGCAGAAGAACAATCTTGAAGAAATAGCAATAAATGAATCTTGTAGAGGACTTAAACTCATATATATATATATATATATATATATATATATATATATATATATATATATATATATATATATATATATATATATATATAGTCAATGAAGAACAACAACGGAAATAGTGAAGACATTGCAAAGTTGAAGAAATTGAAAAATGAGGAATTTCAAAACTGAAGAAAAACTCAAATTGAAGATTTTCAACATTGGTTGTGGCGTAACCCACCGTATAAGAGTGATGATTTCAGTCACCGCGTACAATTGTCATAGGGCTCTGAGAATCAGTTTCTTCATTAATTTCTTCAAACTTAGAGGGTTAGTCTTCATTGATTGAAGAAAAAATGTTACTTCATGTGTTGCGCATCAAAGTCATCAATTTTGCATAAGTGTTAGGATGTGTGTCCTTTTCAAAGAACATTCGAAGTTTCTAAGATATTTAGCTCACACCGCAACTTGCAAAATCTCTTCTCATCCAAGGGCTTAGTGAAGATATCTGCCAGCTGGTCTTCAGTCTTCACGTGGTTGATGGAGATGTCGCCCTTGAAGACACGATCACGAAAAAAATGATGACGGATCTGGATGTGCTTTGTCCTAGAGTGCTGAACTGGGTTGTGAGCAATCTTGATGTCACTCTCATTGTCACAGTAGAGTGGCACATTATTCATGTTGACACCGTAGTCCTTGAGGGTTTGCTTCATCCATAGTAATTGAGCACAGCAAGACCCAGCATCTATGTACTCATCTTCAGCAATGGAGAGTGACACACAGTTCTGCTTCTTTGAGGACCAATAAACTAAGGATCGTCCGAGGAAATGCATGTGTCGGATGTTGACTCGCGATCCAATCGATCACCAGCATAGTCAGAGTTAGAATATCCAATCAGATCAAAATCAGAGCCCTTGGGATACCATAATCCAAGTATTGGAGTGTGAGCTAGATATCAAAGAATATGCTTCGCAACCTTATGGTGTGACTCCTACGGTGTAGCTTGAAACCGGGCACACATGCAAACACTAAGCATAATGTCTGGCCTAGATGCACATAGATACAATAAAGAGCCAATCATGGAGCGGTATACCTTTTGATCGAAGTCTTTACCATTTTCATCAGTGCACAGATGGCCATTTCTGGGCGTAGGGATTTTGACGCCTTTGCAATCTTGCATGTCGAATTTCCTCAGAACATCCTTGAGGTATTTCTCTTGAGATATGAAGATGCCATTGCGTTGTTGACGCATTTGAAGGCCTAGGAAGAATTTCAGCTCTCCCATTATGGACATTTGACATTCTTCACGCATCATGTAGCCCAATTCGTCACTGTAATGTTCATCAGTACAGCCAAAGATAATATCGTCCACATAGATTTGACACACAAATAATTCTTCATCATATGACTTAGTGAAAAGAGTTGGGTCAAGTGAACCGGGTTTGAAGCCTTTCTTCGTGAGGAAATCCTTCAAAGTATCATACCACGCCCGAGGGACCTGCTTGAGGCCATAGAGGGCCTTGTTGAGTTTGAAGACTTTGTCAGGATGTTTAGGATCTTTAAAACCTAGGGGTTGAGCAACATATAATTCTTCCTCCAGCTTACCATTGATGAATGCACTTTTCACATCCATTTGATATAAGATGATATTATGATGGCTAGCATAAGCAAGTAGTATACAAATAGCTTCAAGTCTAGCAACATGAGAAAAAGTTTCATTGAAATAAATTCCTTCAACCTGTGTGTAGCCCTGAGCTACGAGACGAGCCTTATTCCTCACCACAAGGCCATTTTCATCTTGCTTGTTTTGATACATCCACTTGGTGCCGATGATATTGTGCTTCGGAGGATCTGGTCGCTTGACGAGTTCCCACACATGGTTGAGCTCAAATTGATACAATTCATGTTGCATAGCTTGAATCCACTCAGGTTCCAGATATGCCTCATCAACTTTGGTGGGCTCTGTGATGGAGACAAAAGAAAAGTGCCCACAAAAGTTAGATAAGTGTGAAGCTCTTGAGGGTGTGAGAGGACCTGGTGCATTGATGTTGTCAATGATTTTCTCAATCTCCACTTCTTTAGCGACACGAGGATGAGCTGGTTGACTGCTTTGGTCTGGCTGAGCATTTTCTTCAGCTGGAGTTTCTTCAGGAGCACCAGAATGATTTTCTTCATTGTCAGGAATGACTTCTTCAGCTAATTCTTTAGTGGGGATGATATCTTTAGTAGCTTTGTACTTTATGGATTCCGCAGGAGGTATTTCACCTGACACAGAAGGCAGGTGCTCTCTTTGCGAGCCATTAGTTTCATCGAACCGCACATCTACAATTTCAACAATCTTGTGAAGATGATTGATGAAGATTCTGTAGGTGTGCGAGTCCTTTCCGTAACCAAGGATAAAACCTTCACGTGATTTCGGTGAAAATTTGGAATTGTGATGAGGATCCCTAACCCAGCATTTAGCACCGAAGACTTTGAGATAACTCACACTAGGTTTCTTGTCGGTGAGTAGTTCATATGAGGTTTTCTTGAAGAATTTGTGAAGATATACCCTATTGATGATGTGGCATGCAGTGTTGATAGCCTCAGGCCAGAACCTGAGAGGTGTCTTGTATTCATCAAGCATGGTGCGAGCCATCTCAACAAGAGTCATGTTCTTGCGCTCCACAACGTCGTTCTGCTGAGCATTGTATGGGGCTGATAGCTCATGAGTAATACCAAGTTCATCAAGATAGTCATCAAGACCAGTGTTCTTGAACTCGGTCCCATTGTCACTCCGGATATGCTTGATCTTCACACTGAAATTCGTCGAGGCCCTTGAGCAAAATCGCTTGAAGATTTCCTATACTTCATGCTTAAATGTGATGATAAGCACCCATGTATAACGAGAATAGTCATCAACAATGACAAAGCCATAAAGAGATGCGGCATTTGTGAATGCAGAGTAATGTGTAGGGCCGAAGAGATTCATGTGAAGCAACTCAAATTGACGAGTAGTAGTCATGATAGTCTTCGAGGGATGCTTGGATTTGGTCATCTTCCCAGCTTCGCAAGCCCCACAAAGATGATCTTTGAGGAATTTGACACCCTCAATTCCAAGGATATGCTTCTTCTTCACAAGCGCGTGCAAGTTCCTCATGCCAGCATTACCGAGTCATCCATGCCATAGCCATCCTACTGAAGCTTTTGCAAGTAGGCATGTGGCAGGCTGTGGTCCTGTAGAGAAATCAACAATATGCCAGTCTCCTCTCCTAAAGCCTTAGAAGACTTTGGAATTGTCAGATTCTAAAACTACAACACATAGATATTTTCCAAAGACAACCACCATAATAAGGTCACAAAGCATTGAGACAGACATGAGGTTGAATCCAAGAGACTCGACAAGCATGAGTTTGTCCATGTGTCGATCTTTTGAGATTGCAACCTTAACTAGACCCAATACCTTGCTTTTTTCCTTTGTCAGCGTAGGTGATATGTTTCAGGTGAGATGGAGAGAAGGCAGAGTCCATCAGTAGGTTCTTGTCACCGGTCATGTGATTTGTGCATCCACTGTCGAGGACCCACTCAGTAGCTTTGAGAGAGTCACCCTGTAGAAGAATTAGTACATCTTGCAACTCATATGCTTCATTGTGAAGAATATGACATCAATTTCATGAGTATGAATTTCATCAGTAAGAGCAATATATGAAGAATGAGGACGTGAGAACTGAATGAACCATTTCTTCATGATTAGGTTGCCTCCTTTCAAGCAATTTTTGGGTCTCCAGCAAATTCTTCAAACGTTTATGATCATCTGCAGACCTGACCCTGCATAAGAGATTAGTTCTTTTTCTTCACCACCCACATCTAGAGGGGTGCTAAAGAGTTCATCATTCGACGAGCACCAATTGAGAATGGTGGCATTGAAGTAAGTGCACTTCATTTGACAGTAGAGAGGTTAGAGTATGAATATGAGTAAGAAGAGAAATTCTTCAAGGACTTATGAACATAATGATTTTAAGAGTAATGCACATATTCATAATCCTTCTTTCCCTGCGAAACAGATGTGTTAGCATGATGATGATCATATGAGGAATTTGATCCACCTGAGGTATTTGGTCCATATGAGGATTTGGATCCATATGAAGATTTTGATCCATATGAAGAATTTGATCTGTGGTTCCTATTCCTCACACGAGGTGTCATGAGGACATTCACTTGAATACTTCCAAGGTGCCTCTTAGGGACCCAGATTTTCTTCATAGGGGGACCATTCCTGTAGTTAGTTCCAACGTATTTAGCAAATATTTCACCATTCTGATTTTTGAACAGTTTATAGTTGGAGTCAAATGACTCATCAGAAGAAAGTGAAGTTTCACAAGTAAAGCCAGATAAGGTAGATGGATCTACTAGAGGTCCTTTTCCAGCAACCCGTGAGGTTTTGGGATACTAATCAGGCTTCTAGTAGGTCCCATCAACATTGAGTTTCCTCTCAAAGGCAATACCCTTTTTCCTAGGGTTCCTGTTCAGAATCTTCTTTTTAAGCACATCACAAAGAGTCTGATGACCTTTGCACTACTAGGAAAAGGCCTACTAGTGGCGCACCAGTTTTGCCTACTAATGGCGCACTACTGGTGCGCCACTAGTACCACGCCACTAGTATTTTTTATTAATGGCGCACCTGTGGTGCGCCATTAGTATCTGGTATACTAATGGCGCACCACATGGAAGTGCGCCATTAGTAACAATTTTAAAAAAAAATCAATTTTTTTTTCAAATTATTTTTTTTGTTTTTTCCTTAATCTCTGGTCACTATGGCTTAATCTGTGGTCAATATGCTTAATATCAGTCAAATCGCACTCTACGGTCAAACTTCCCAGAAGGTCACCCATCCTCACACTACTCCAGCTCGAGCATGCTTAACTTCGCAGTTCTATCCAACCCCAGCCCCAGCTCACTTCACAGGCACTTGTTGATATATCTATCATATCAATCCTATTAAACCTTCTTGATGTCTAGGGACTTTGTTCATGTTCATGAGTATGATGAAATTTTGAAAAAATATTTCAAACTTCCCGGTCATATTACGTATCATATTTGGATAAAAAAATTGAAAAAAAAATCGAAACCAATCTTTTTTTCTGTTACTAGTGGCGCACCTAGCAAACGGTGCGCCACTAGTAAGTTTGAATTTTTTTCTATTTTTTCCCGCAAGATCTTAAAAGGCCCATAACTATTTTTCTATTAGGTTTTTGGGGATTTTGAAAATGTTTAACGGGCTTCACTTGGTTAAATTCGGATGTAACTTTTCGAGTAGATGATTTTTCATATAAAAAACTTTTTAATCCGAGTTCGTATGCAAAAGTTATGCCCATTTTACAAATTCCAGAGATATTTTGCAAATAAAGTCGAAATTCATATTTGTAAATTTTCCCAACAAGTAGACCACATATCACATGGGAAACTTATTTTCTTTTATTTTTTTGGCATTTCCATCATTTTCTTTTATTATTTTTAAACTGGAAAAGGCGGTCCACAGGGGGGTGCAGTTGGTGAAATTTTGGGCCAAGTTAGTAATGCCACACCGTGGGAGTGGTGCGGCATTACTAGTTTTGAAAAAAAAAATAAAAAAAAAACAAAATTTGAAAAAAATACTAGTGGCGCAGCATGGATGTGGTGCGCCATTACTAGTTGAAATAGTAATGGCGCACTATCCACTGGTGCGCCATTAGTAGTTCTGAAAAAATAAAAAAAATTGAAAAAAATCTAAAAAATTTGAATTTTTTTACTAGTGGCGCACCGTGGATGTGGTGCGTCATTACTAGTTTAACTACTAATGGGGCACTATCCACTGGTGCGCCATTAGTAGTTTTGAAAAAAAATGAAAAAACATGTTACTAATGGTGCACCGTGGATGTGGTGCGCCATTACTAGTTGAAATAGTAATGGCGCACTATCCACTGGTGCGCCATTAGTAGTTCTGAAAAAATTAAAAAAAATGAAAAAAATCTAAAAAATTTGAATTTTTTTACTAGTGGCGCACCGTGGATGTGGTGCGTCATTACTAGTTTAACTACTAATGGCGCACTATCCACTGGTGCGCCATTAGTATTTTTGAAAAAAAATGAAAAAACATGTTACTAATGGTGCACCGTGGATGTGGTGCGCCATTAGTATTTTGACACTAATGGCGCACCAACACATGGTGCGACATTAGTATATACTAATGGCGCACCGCATGTCTGGTGCGCCATTAGTGCTCATCCCATCTATAACCCTTTTCCTAGTAGTGTTGAGGCTTTTGTACATGCCTGTCATATACAATTCCTTCAACCATGCATTATCGTCAGTAGCATCGGTGTTTTCCTCAGTTGAGGAAATTGTCACCACACAGACAGTTGAAGAATTTGTAACAGTTGAATAATTTGTAACAGTAGAAGCATTTGAACTTTCAGGTGAAGAATTTGAAGTTTCTCATTCAATGCATTTAAGGCATGGGGGAATGAATTCCTCCTGAGCAGCGTTGATCTGTTGAGCAAGCAATGAATCGCGTTCCTTCATAAGATCTTCATAACTCTCCCTTAGCTTCTCAAAATCTTGCTTTCTTTGAAGAAATTCATAGGAAAGCTTCTCATGATCAGATAAGTGAGTGTTATGATTATCCCTAAGGTTATCATACTTGGACTGAAGTCTCTGAAGATTTTTAGTCAAGAGTTTAGATCGATCCATTTCTTCACCCAACATATCATCACTCTCATTAAGCATATTATGAGCCCTTTCCAATGCTCTTTGTTGTTTAGTGGCAAGGGAAGCAAGTTTGGCATAGTAGGGTCCAAATTCTTCACCAGATTCATCATCACTAGACTCAGATAGATAGCATTCAGTTACCTTGGCACCTTTTGCCATAAGACAGGGTGCAGAGGATGATGATTCCGGCTCGAAAGTCATCGCCTTGAGAGATTCTTTGAAATCCTCAAAGAAGGGATCGTGACGAGTTCGATGACCTTCATAAACCTCAGAGAGACGGTCCCAGATGAGCTTCTCATGGCTGAGATGCATGACGTTCCTGGACTGATTTTTGGACAAACAGGAACAGATGACGTCCTTCGCTGTGAGGTTGAGTAGAGTGTATTTGCGAATATCATCAGCATATGCCATCTTGCATAAATCGGTAAGACCAATCTCAGTGTAATGCCCCGGATGTAATACTTTCCCTTTTGGGTATATAATATATCTCAGGCTTCATCTATTTCCATTCCGGGTTCTTTGTCTTTCGGGTTTTCGTCGTTTTGTTGTGTGAGTGTGTGGCATTCATTCATATCATGTAGACATGTGCATTGCATTGCTTTTGTGTTGTCGGTTGCATCCGGTTCCACGCGTTTCTTCCCGTTGTCCGTTTCGCGTTTCGGAGCTCCCTCACGTGTCTGTGACGTCCCGTAGGCCTACTTTGTTGTTCGGGCGTGTAACGTTACCGGTGTGCCGCGAGGTTGTTGTGTGTGTGTTGTTGTTTTGTTGTGTGCAACCCGCCTCTCAAATCTCGTCTCGTTTGGACTCCGTTGACTATCCCATCCGTTATTCGTGTGGGTCCAAAGTGCCTTCACTTTGTGTCCCGGAAACACCCCTTCTGCAGTCTACTACCTTCTCCTAGGCCCATCTAGACTTCCCCCATGATCGGATCCGTCGGATCGCGATCGGAGGGCTCCTAGCACATCTAAATCCCCCATAACCCTAAAAATCTGCTATATTTAGACC
>LR738714.1:492519544-492561417 GCA_902687465.1 Secale cereale | reverse complement strand
CCCCCCCTAGTCTATTTTGGCATCCCTAACCCTAGCCCCTTCTTCCTCCTCTCTTCCCCTAATTTTTTTTTCTTCAGATCCAAATCTCCATCTGCCACTTGGCTCCTCGCGCAGGAACCAGCCGATCCAGCCAGTTCCTTCGAACCAGCCGAATCAGCCAGCCCCGTCGATCCCAGAGTCAACGCGCCAGGAGGGCCGATCGACCGATCCGCCAGCTCCTCCCCGATTCCCCTGGGCCTTCTCCCCGATCGGGTCCAGGACCACATCGCCAGAACAAGCGGCCTCGTCGCTCCCTCCGCGCTCGCTTGTTCGAGGCTTCCCGAGCACCGCAGCCACCAGCCCGCGGGACCACTTCCCCGGCTGGGCCCCTCCGTCCTTCCCCGCGGCCCAGTACGCTTCGCTCCTCCTGGGCCAACAGCCGCCGACGTCAGGTCCCCTCGGCCTCCGCCCGATCCGCCCGCCGCCGCCTTCCCTCCAGGGCCGGGCCACATCGCCGCACCAGGCCGCACTCCGCAGCCGCGCATCCGCAGCGGGGCTTCCTGCTCCAGGCTGCCGCAGCGCTGGTGGGCCTCGCCCACCGCGGGTCAACCCCGCCGCCGCCAGGCCACCGGGCCGGCCTCCCTCCGGCTGCCACTGGGCCCGAGCCAGCAGGCCGCCGCCTCTGCCTCCTCTCGGGCCGGATCCGTCTGCCCCAAGCCCATCTCCACTTTTCAGATCTCAGAGGAGGTTGCCCCAAATATCTTTAAGTCCTAGTTTATTTAGTTGCTGATGCTGTTTTCAAACTGCTCTAACTTTTTGTCTGTTGCTCCGATTCGCGCATATAGCATGTCCAGACGTTCGTGGGATCGTGCACTACGTTTCATCTGTTGTTGTCATGCATGTTAGAGATCATCTAGGTGCTTGTTTTGCTGTTGCAAGAGTGCATCATGATATAAACTGCTGCTATGTGATGTTTTCATGTCATCTTTGCCATGTGGTATCTTTTAGCTCGTTTGTCCGAATGATGCAAATGGCATGTCCACGTGTTCGTCTTGCCATGATCTACATGTTGTATGTGCTAGGTAGCATGATAGATTTATTCTTGCCTTGTTATCATTGTTGCAAAGTGCCATGTGGCTGTGATGTTATTTCACTTGTTATGAAATGCCATCTTGTTGAGCTCGTTGCCATCGTTGTGTTTACCTCCTTGATGCATGCTTGAGTGTTTCGGAATCACCTTCATGTGTACTTTGATGAGGTGCTTACCACTTGCCATGTTTAGTTTCGAGGTGACTTAAACATGCTCTTTTAGATGACATGATGTTATTGCTGTTTTAGGACTTAGTGGATTTTCACTAAGTCTGAAATCTGTAACGTTCCGATGCCATGTTCGTGTGCTGCTCTAGGACAAAGCATGATAGTTTTGGAGTGGATCTTGATTGTTCCTTTTAGTATATATTGTTGTCTTTCCATTCATGTCCTCACATGTCCATTTAAGTGGCTGTAGCATGTTTATCTTTTGCTCCAAAGTTTCAATAAAATTCTGCTGCCAGAATTTTATTGTCAAGTTCAATATGTCCGAGATCATTGCTATTGATCCGTGACTCCGTTGGGGGTGCACCTTTGGACTTAGTTGCTGTAGTATATGTCTAGTTTGTGTTCATGCCCTTTGCCATGTTATTTGAATGTTGTAGCTCAATTATTTTGTGCTCCGAAGTTGCTATGATGCTGTAATTTTCAGCTTTCGCTCATTTCTTGTTTCGGGCATAACTTTTAGCCCGTAACTCCGATTTCAGCGAATCTTATACCAAACTTGAATGATTTTCCGTGTAGATTAATAATATCAGATTGTTATCATGTTTTGAGGTGGTTTGCTTGAGTGATATTTACGTGCTCCGTGTGCATCCTTAGTGCATCCATCATGCATTCATCTTTTCGAGTGCGCATTGCATCTTGTTGATTGGTGCTTGGTGTGATTGTTTTGTTTAGAGTCGGAAGCCGAGACCGAGATCGAGTACGAGCACGAGGTTTCCAACGAGGTTGAGCACGAGGACCCTTCTTACGATCCGAATGACTTCTCTTCAGGCAAGATGATCGAACCCCGATAACATTACTATCTTTGACTATTTGCTAGTAGTCTCGATCTTCCTTGATGCCCATGATCTTCTTGTCAGCCTCCTACTTGTAGCCAATTGCCATGTTTAACCAACCTACCTATGCAAACTGTTGCTTGGCTAAGTACGCTTCGCTCAGCCTTTCTTATAGCATTGCTAGTTGCAGGTGAAGATCGAAGATGCTTGCTTCATGTTGAAGTTTGGTTGGGTTATATCACACTAGTTAAATGCTTTAAATGAATTCATCTATATATTGGCAAGGGTGGAAGGCTAAGCCTTTTGCTTGGTGATTTGTTCCACTCATGCCGTTAGGAACCGTATAAACCGGTGTTATGTTCCTTGATTATGCGTTCCTAACACGGTTTGTGTTTATGGGACCCCCTCGATAAACCGCTAAGTGCTAAGTCTTTTCCAGCAAGTCCCAACCTTGGTACTATTTGCCTAAACAACTAAAAACTTTCCGAGGGAGTAATTAACCCGAGGCTTAATTAATTCAACCCCCCTGGGCTAGTGCTCGAATTGAGTGTTGGGCCAAACCAGAGTCACTTGCGGATACTACCCAGTTCGCTGGGGTCTTCGGTATCTGTACGTAGCGCTCATCTGGACGTGTCCTGAGACCTAGATACGCGCAGCTACTACCAGGGTGTCGACACGCCGTGAGGATTTGCTGGATTAGCCTTACCTTAGCTCGGTATATCTTGAGCACGGGATTCCGAGGATACTCGGGTCTTCCCATTTTGGAGTTTCGACTCCGCGGATCGTGGGCTTGTAATGGGTCAAGTTGGAACACCCCTGCAGGGTTTGAACTTCGAAAGCCGTGCCCGCGTTTATGTGGCAGATGGGAGCTTGTTAATTCCGGTTGTAGATAACTTGACACAATGTTTCTAATACACTACCCGCGTGTGTTCCGTGACCGTCAATTTCCGAATAGGGATTCGGGAGTTGAACACGGAGGGGTTATGCTTGTTGAACTTGTAGCTAGGATCACTTCGTGATCACTTCTCGTCCGAGGCTTTCTCTTCCCGCTCTCACTCACGTAAGCTAGTTGCTAGTTGCTGCTGCAGACACTTATTCTTTTCTTCAGCCTTATCCTCTCCCAAAGGCTTAAATAGTCTTGTTACCCGGAAACGGGATTGCTGAGTCCTCTGTGGCTCACAGTTACTCCACCACACCAGATGCAGGTCCAGTTGTGAGCTATCCAGGTGATGGCACCGAGCTGGATTGGGAGTACGACGAGGAGCGTAGTCGGTACTATGTGCGATATCCGGATGATCAGTAGTGGAGACTCCTACTAGGATTCGATCCGCCTGTGGATGTTATTTAAGTTTGGTATCTTGCATTTGGATTTTGCCCTTAGATTGTTGTGATGTTCTTAATGTATGATGATTGAGACTTGTTATGTAATTGTGTGACGTGGCGAGTGTAAGCCAACTATTTATGTTTACAATCCCCTCTTTTACATGAGTTGTGCAAAGATTACCAAACTTGAGATCATTCTAGGATGGACTTATGCCTTTAAGTCGTGCCTCGACACGTAGGAGGTATAACTCCATCCTGGGCATTACACTCAGTGACGGTCCATAGCTCACTGTTCATCACCATGAGGCGCTTCTTCATCATGGCCTTCCATTTGGGATAGTCATGACCGTCAAAGATTTGGCATGTCAGAGTCTTCATTCCTGTGGTCGACATAACTAAAACTCCAGGAAATTAAACCAAGATCACATAGAACAATTGAAAGTGCGTTATATTGACTAGAGGGGGGTGAATAGGCAATTTTTATAAATTCGTCTCTGAGGAAATTCTAACTGAGGAATTTCCTAAGCGAGGAACTACTTAGCAGCGAAATAGATACTCAGGTGCAAGCATAACAAGAAAGTAGCATGGTCATCATGATGAAATGAAAACAAGCACAGAGTACAAGTAGCGTGTAACAGGCTAAGCAAGCTGAGGACTTAGAACTGAAGAAATAGGGTTGAGGAAATTGAGAAAGTCTTCGGTCAAAGTCTCCAAATAGTACAGATCAAGTTCGACAACACAAGAATGATTAAATGGAAGAGTTGAGGAAATAGAACCAGTAGGCTTGATGAAGACAATGATTTGGTCAACCAGTTCCAATTGTTGTGACAATTGTACGTCTGGTTGGAGCGGCTAGGTATTTAAACCTGTGGACACACAGTCTCGGACACCCAGTCCCGGACACATAGTCCAAGACACCAAGTCCCCACCATATTCTCCTTGAGCTAAGGCTACACAGTCCTCACCCAATCACTCGTGGTAAGTCTTCACAAGTGACTTCCAAACCTTCACAAACTCGGTCACCGGGCAATCCACAATTCCTCTTGGATGCTCTAGACCATTGACGCCTAACCGTCTCGAAGATCACATTCTTCAAAGGTAACAAGCGTCGGTTCCACACAGGAACAATATCTTCACTGATGCTCAATCACTTTGGGGTTTTAGGTGTTTGGGTTTTGGGTTTTCCTCACTTGATGATTTTTGCTCAAAGTCCTCGGAGGATGGGTTGCTCTAATGACAAGTGTCAGTTTCTCTCGGAGCAGCCAACCAGCTAGTGGTTGAAGGGGGCGGCTATTTATAGCCTAGGGAGCAGCCCGACATGATAAGACATAAATGCCCTTCAATGGTACAACCGTTAGATAGGTAGATATTTTGGGACAGCTGGCGCATAGCACAACAACGGTCGGAATGTTGAGTATCAAATTCCTCAGGGCTATCCTGTTCCTCACTTGCAGGAAATCCGCACTGGCGAATTCCTAACTCCCCAGTCAGAACAAATTCCTCATAGATGAGAAGAACTTCATCCCTGTCACTGAAGAAATTGACTGAACTGTATGAGATTTCCAATGGCTTCACTCGAAAGGATTGGGTAGTGTCGGCTTTGAGTTGAGCATCACTTGGAAATATGTTTCCTTAGTTTTTCCTTGACCCCCTTTAATAGTATGGTGTTTCCTATGACTCGAGAAAGAGAAAATGAAACTAGAAAAACAAAAGTCTTCACACTTCATAATCCTCACATGATTATCCAAGTCTTCAAGGTCACACCAATTTCTTCACTTTCAAAATCTTCAGAAAGTCTTCAGAAATCCAAAGTCTTCAGCTGAAGACATTCATTTTCAGGGGTCGACTTTCTTTGTAAATATCAAACTCCTCATAGACTTATAGACATGTGTACACTCACAAACGCATTAGTCCCTTAACCTATAAGGCTTCAATACACCAAAATCACTAAGGGGCACTAAATCCAGTTACAGAACAAGAGTTTTGTATGAAAGACCACGGTGAAGTTGCTTACATATTGGGCATCGAAATCTATATAGATAGATCCACGCTTAAGATATAGGACTTTCACAAAGCACATACCTTGACAAAGTTTTGCATAAGTTCAAAATGGATCGGTCAAAGAAAGGATTCTTGCCAGTATTGCAAGGTGTGAAGTTGAGTAAGACTCAAATCCCGACCACGAAAGAAGAAAGAGAAAGGATGTAAGTCATTCCATATGCCTCAGCCATAGGATCTATAATGTATGTCATGCTATGTACCAGACCTGATGTGTGCCTTGCCATAAGTCTGGCAGGGAGGTACCAGAGTGATCCAGGAGTAGATCACTAGACAATAGTCAAGAATATCCTGATGTACCTGAAAAGGACTAAGGAAATGCTTCTCGTTTATGGAGGTGTCGAAGATCTCGTTGTAAAGGGTTATGTCGATGCTAGCTTTGACAAAGATCTGGATGACTCTAAGTCTCAAACTGGATACATATTTATATTAATGGTGGAGCGGTCAATTGCTGCAGTTCCAAACAGAGTGTCGTGGCGGGATTTCCATGTGAAGCGGAGTATATAGCTGCTTCGGATGCAGCGCAAGAAAGAGTATGGATTAAGGAGTTCATATCTGATCTGGGTGTATTCCTAGTGCATCGGATCCTATGACTATTTTTTGTGACAGCAGTGGAGCTATTGTCATTGACAAGGAGCCCGGGTTTCACAAGAGAACCAAGAACATCAAGCGTCATTTCAACTCCATTCGTAATTGTGTTAAGGATGGAGACATATAACTTTGCAAAATACATACAAATTTGAATGTGGCAGACCCGTTGACTAAACCTCTTCCACGGGCAAAACATGATCCACACCAAGACTCCATGCGTGTTAGATTCATAACTATGTAAACTAGATTATTGACTCTAGTGCAAGTGGGAGACTATTCCAAATATGCCATAGAGGCAATAATAAATTAGTTATTATCATATTTCCTTATTCATGATAAAGGTTTATTATCCGTGCTAGAATTGTATTAACCGAAAACTTAAATACATGTATGCATACATAAACAAATACTATGTCCCTAGTGAGCCTCTACTACACTAGCTCATTGATCAAAGATGGCTATGGTTTCGTAACCATAGCCATGAGTTTCCATTTGATAACGGGATTACATCATTAGGTGAATGATGTGATGGACAAGACACAACCATAAGCTTAGCATCAGATCATTTAGTTATTTGCTATAGCTTTCTTCATGCCAAGTATGATTTCCTTAGACCATGAGATCATATCACTCCTTGATATCGGAGGAATACTTTATGTGCTATCAAACATCACTTCGTAACTGGGTGATCGTAAAGGTGCTCTATAGGTATTTCTGAAGGTGTCTATTGAGTTACATGGATCGAGACTGGGGTTTGTCAGTCCGCATGATGGAGAGATATCTCTGGGCTCTCTCGGTAATACAACATCGTAAAGAGCTTGCAAGCAATGTGCCTAATGAGTTAGTCATGAGATCTTGTATTACAGAACGAGTAAATAGACTTGCTGGTAATGAGATTGAACTAGGTATGGAGATACCTACGATCGAATATCGGGCAAGTAACATATCGCCGGACAAAGGGAATTGCATACGGGATTAACCAAATCCTTGATATCGTGGTTCAACCGATAAAAGATCTTCATGGAATATGTAGGAACCAATATGGGCATCCAGGTTCCGCTATTGGTTATTGACCGGAGAGGTGTCTCAGCCATGACTACATGATTCCCGAACCCGTACGGTCACACGCTTAACGTTCGCTGATGCTACAATAGTATTCGGATATTTGATGATTAGTAACTGAATGTTCTCACACATCTTGTATGAGATCCCAGATGTCACAAGGAGTCTCAGAATGGTCAGGAGGTAAAGATTTATATATGGGAAGTCATATTTTGGGTTCCGGAAAAAGGTGTAGTTTTTTGGTATTGTATCGGGAAGCTTCCAGAAGGTTCCGGTGGATTCCGGAGGGGTACAGAAGTCCAAAAGTGGGTGCACCACATCCTAAGGGCTGACATGGGTTGAGGGGAGGTGCCCTGGCCTTATTGGTCTAGGCGCACCAAGTCCTCAAAAGCCCATGTGGTTAGGGAAGGGAAAAAAGGGGAGTCCTAGTAGGAATAGGATTGGACTTGGAGTCCAAGTCCTCTCCCCCTTTGGCCCCAAATCCTATTAAGTGTAGGGTTGGACCCCCAATCCCCCACACATATAAATATTAGGGAGGGGTGCAGCAAAGCAGCCCAACACACTGGCCTTGGTTGCTGCCCTGTCTCTCCCTCCCTGCATAGTTCTCGTCCACGGTTTTTCGCTTAGCGAAGCCCTACCAGTATTCCGACTCCACCATCACCATCACCACCACGCCATCGTGCTGGTTGTGATCCCATCTACTTCTCTACCTTCTCTTGCTGGATCAAGGAGGAGAAGATGTTATCGAGCCACGCGTGTGCTAAACTCGGAGGTGTCGTCCGTTTGACACTAGAATGGTTGGGTCGTGATCGGATCGCAAAGAGTACGACTACATCAACCACGTTATATACGCTTCCGCTTTCAGTGTATGAGATTATGTAGACACACTCTCCCCTCTCGTTGCTATGAATTGCCTAGATAGATCTTGGGTGTTCGTAGAATTTTTGGTGATTTTCATGCAATGTTCCCCAATAGTGGTATGATAGCTAGGTCTATACGTAGATGTATATGCACGAGTTAAACACAAAGAGTTGTGGGCGTTGATGCTCGAATTGCTTACCTCTTTTGTCTTATTTGGATTCGGCCATATTGTGGGATGAAGCTGCTCCGACCAACCTTACATGTCCACGCACATGAGACCGGTTCCACTGTTTGACATGCAACTTGAATTGCATAAAAGTGGTATGCGGGTGTCTGTCTCTCCTACTTTAGTTGAATCTGATTTGACAAAGGTGGTCCTTGTAGAAGGTTAAAAGGCAACTTGTATATCACCATTGTGGTTTTGCGTAGATAAGAACAGTTCTTATAGTTTGCCCTAGCATCCACGTAAAAAATGCAATAACAAATAGAGAACGTGTTGGGCATGTTGTGATGTGGTATGGACAAAACGTGTGTCACAGCCTGATTTTTGGCCCTTTGTTTTTCTTTTGTTTTTCTGAGGTTTTTCCATGAGTTTTCTTTTTCCGTGGCTTTGTGGTCTGGAAACTGAAGAAGATACCCTCTTCTTTCTTTCTAGACTGGCTTGTCATACCCAAATGATTCCCTAAGCCTTGCCATTTTCATCCTACACCAATCCCAATATTCTTTTTATTGGGAATATTCATTTTTCTATTAAAGGAATAACCATGTCTGCACTAGGTTGTGAAGCGACCTATATTTACATCACTCCTAAAATTCCCAAATAACTCTCATAAATTGTTTGGGTCATATCTTCATCAAATATGGCAAAACTTTTCCTTGCCATGTTAAAAAATAATCCTCCAATATTCATTTTCCTATTCTGCTCTAAATGGCACTTTGTGAAGCAAGTGCTATTTATCGTTGCCCAATTGACTCCAAACATCTTGGTCATATTTTCATGTCCATATCATTGCTACATGCCGAAATTCACCTTCATTTGCCTAGTGATTATTTATCAATGATTTTCCAAAGTTTTGTCTAGAAAGAAACTTTGTGAAGGAGGTACAACCTAGGATTATCCAAATGAGTTGTGATTTTGCATGGTCCTCAATATCATCATATCAGAGCCCTCCACCAAAGTTGTGTTCATGGCATGATTCCATATGAGCTCATCTTCAATTCTTTGATTCTGTCCAAATTTTTAGTTTGTGAACAAAGTATATTTTATCTTGCTGCATTAAGGCCGAAAACTTTTCTAGACCTTATCCTATCCATATAACCTAGCTCCAAAATATTTGGGCATGTTTTGTTTAGCCATTTTCCCTTAGGAATTTTCCTAAGATTTTGTCCAGAGAGGTGTTGTATGAAGGAAGTTCAATTTTGGTTTGGTCAAATGGCATGAAAGTTTTACAGCACTCTCATATGCCCAAATCACCCAGCCATGTCCATTTTCAACTCAATTCATCACTCCATGTGAGTGCATCATCCAAATCCCCATTTCTGGCCATTATGGCACTTTCTATAGCAACCCACTTCTAGAATCCTCCATTTGGGTTGATACTTGGTCATCACGGTGGTCTTTGAGTGTGATCACGCACTGCCAAAGCTCAGCTTCTGTCTCTCTCTGTGTTTGTCTCCCCGCAGCACAAACACCTTCATGTTCATGTCTCCTGGATCCTTCTGCCAATCACTTATTTGCCCCTAGACCGACTTGTTGCTTCGTTTAGACTCAAGGCACAAAGGTAAATGCATTAGAGATGGATGGTTTGGCCAGAACACGCCGCATGCACCAGCTCACGCGGTGACCACCACCCTGGCATGCATTAAACACGCTCTGTCAAGTCCTCGGCGCTGTGCTTGTCCGTTCCTTCGTCGTCTCGACCCGCATCCATGTCCAATAGCCTCCTCTTGATTGAATGTGTCGCCCTGTGCGCTTGCCCCCTCCGTCTTCTTCCCTGGTGCGCCGTCCCCATCGTGAATAGATCGCGTCCACGGGTGCACAGTGCCGACAAGGCATTAATGGTGCCTCGGCCGCTTCCTCCCCGTGCCTATTGGCTCCCTCTGCCCCGTGAGATCCTGCTTGTGCCTTCCCCGTCGCCTACCTCCAAGCTCATGCGCGAGCACACGTGTCCGTGGCGCCGGCCACGCGTCCGCGGCAACGCAAACTCGACCTCCCTATCCCATCGGCTATGTAAGCTACCCCGAGGCCGTTCGACCTCTCCACCAGCTCCACCTCACTCCCAGGACCCCGCCCCACTTCTTCCCCATGCCGGAAAGCCCCTCCTCGCTGCCCTATGCCACCATGGCTGCCCCCTACCTCTATCTAAATTCGCGTCGACCGATCCCTCTTTCTTCCCCCTGACCTCACCAACAAGCTCCCCTAGCCACCACGATCCACCCCCATGGCCACATACCATATTCTCGGCCACCGGAGCGCCGTCCTCATTATAGCGCCGCCGCCTTCTGTCACCTTCATCGCGACCAACTCCGGTCGTCCCCGCGGCCGGCGTGACCTTCCTCGGGCGCAGTGTGGAGCTGCGGGTCCATCCCCGATGGCGCCCTAGCTTGCCGTGGCCTCCCGTCTCCGGCGCCGGCTGGGCAGCAGCCGTTGCAGCCCTTTGTCACGAGCGTGCACGGGAAGGAGGAGGAGGAAGGAGCAGTAGGAGAGAGAAGGAGGTGAGACCCATCTTTCACCCACCCAGGCGCCCGGCCCCGCCTTTGCCACGCTGGATAAGTGGAGGTGTAATCCACTTGGTTACGTCTTTGCTTATCGAAAGCGTATTTTCCTCTTCGTTGACCCAGAGTGCGTTTTCCTCTCTGGAAAGTGTATTTCCCGAATAGGCGCGTTCTGTTTTTCCTATTAAGGGCCTCGTTGTGATGATTTTTATTACAGATAGGTCCTTGGCGAAAAATAATCATATCTTTTTAACCGAGACTTCGATCGAGGTGAATCCAACGGCCACATCTTCGTCTCGTCCAGCCGGAAATTTTGGTACCATTTCACTATGGTTTGACACTGTGAAAATGACCATTTTGCCCTTGCCCTAATCATCCCCCTCCGCGAGAGTACCTTTTACGGCGATTCTTTCCGCGTTCGTTCTGCACTTCTTCCCGGAACCTTCTTCATCCCCAGGCAAGCCACAACCACCATTTGCATGATAGCCATGCAGAAGCATTGGTTTTCAACTTGAACCTTTAATAACTATCTGTTTGTTTTACTGCTGTTGTCGTTGTTTCAGTTATGCTTATGGATCGGTGTTTACCATCTTTTTATGTTTTCCTGCACTGTATTATTATGTTCTTCATGCTAGCATTACTTTAATATTGGCCATGCTTGGTAGTAGTACATGTTGATGTAGTGATGCTCTTCGGTGCATGACTTTTGTCTATTCCGAGTACCGTTGTTATGCATGTTCCTTTGCATCCCGTTGATTAAATGCTTGTATGGTAGTTTTATCGTTATGTTATTGCATGGTATTTATTGTTGATGCTAGTGGTCATGTTATGCTATGAATAGTGTCTAGTTAAGATATTCATGCTCGTCAGTATGCCATGCTCACCTAGATAAATGGTTAAATGTTGTTGTTATGCTCGTTTATTGTGATGCACCCCCATGCTTATGTTGATACCATGTTCATGCATTGTAGTTGCATCATGTTATTTTTATCATGGCTCAGCATATTGCATTCAAGATTGACCGAATAATAACGAACTTGACCAACTGCTGGCTGAGTCATGGTGCCACCTTATCGAGCTAACCAGTGTAGCCACGCTTACCTTTTATGGGGGGGGGGTTCTTAACTCGACCCTTTGTTATGCCTCTCACCGGTGCCTCCCGCGAGGGAAGGTTATGGGCCCACGCTACCCTGATCAGGTAGGCGGACATAACCGTGTGTGCTTGTTTTTTTGTTTTTATGGTACATTGTACGCGTTTGGGACCGTTTTGCCACGACGGTGGCCGTTGGTGCCTTTGGTAGGCACGGGGCCACCCAAGATCTAGCCCTGAGAGGGAGTTCGTCGGAGTGGCTGAGAGAGTGTCATGACAAAGGGAGGGTTTTGTCGGAATGTCGTTGGTCCACCCGAATGGGAGTACGAGGACATGAGTTCCATAGTGTGGGTACAGTGTGCTAACCTCTGCAGAGTGTGTGTCTTAAATCTATCGATAGCCGCGCCCGCGGATATGGGCCCAGTTCGTGTTGGTCACACTGTGGGTCAACAGTAATAATAATAATGTGCTTAATAACAACACTGGTTTGATGATGAAAGAAGTTGGTTGATACTTATGTGACCGTGAGAGGATCACTATGGTATCGTGACTACCAACTTGTTGGATATTTGGGATGTTATGCGAGAGTCAATGGTAAAGGTTAAGCTAATTGTGGTCATAAATGATTACTACGGTATTGTTAATACCAAGCTTGATTGGATCCTGAGATGATCGTGCGATGTCAATGATTGTAAGTGATGCATGTGATGTTTACGAGGTAACCCAAACAGAGTAAGTTGGTGCATGATAGTTTCATCATTGTTGCATGCTAGTATTATCATGTTCATATGTTCATGCCATGCTCGTATTGTTCTAGCTCTATTATCTTGTTCATGTTATGATTGATCTGATAGTATCATGTTAATCCTTGTTAATCTGTAATTGCCATGATATTGTTTGTCTTGATTGCTTTTGTTGTTGTGAGCTTGCAAGTACATTCAATGTACTGACCCGGCGTGTCATGCCAGTTTGCAGGTCATGCCGGTATTATTGCTTGTTTGCCGTGGATTCCTTGTTTGCGAGCTAGGATAAGCGTTCCAGCCAGAGTCCCTACGGAGTGGAGTTCACCACCGTCGTCGTTGTTCCGCTGCCAGTAGTCATTCTGCTGCTTCGTGTTGTTCTGCTGCTTGCATGGAGCAAACGTGGCACACGTAGTTTCTCTGTGCCGATGTAACCCCTTGTACCCGCATAGATTGTAATAAAGAGCTGATTCGTTCTATGCTAAGTAGTGTCGTATTCCAGAAGAGTTCTCCTCAATCTCTGGGCTAGAATACGGGGCATTCCGGTTTCTCTGAGTCGGGGTGCCACAGGCTTGGTATCAGAGCAGGTCTGGCTGTTGGATGCCCTAGCCAGCGTGAACGTTAGAATGCGGTCGTATAGAGTCTGGTTCGTTTGTTGCACTTGATTGCTGCATTTTTTTTTTTGCATAGCATGCATACAGATTATTATCTTGTCGCTAATGGTTAATCTTGTGAGTGTATGTGGCATCGGTTTCGATCCACTACCTGCACCCACCTTCTTTGCGTGCATGCTCTTCGGTGTTCGGTGTTATATATGTCCCAGCAGAGTGATGCTCATGTACACAGTGTGATGCTCAGGTATCTTTCTGCCACCCACCCATATTATTTCGGTGGTAGACCTGCCTCTATCCCGGATCGTACCATCCATCTCGTCCCTTCGGCAACCCTTACTGATAATTGTTGTCAGAAAAGGGCAATGCCATCAAGCCTTGCTTTTCCTCCCCTATATTGTCATGTCATCCTAATTCTTTGGACATGTACGGTTCCTTTTGTACGCTTGATGATTAGGTGGTCGTGACCTTTGTGGCTCGCTACATGATCACCAAGTCCGTCAATGCCTCCGTATCCATCCAGTTGCAACCGGTGTTCAGCCAGCGCTTGGTGTAGCCTCGGTTACGCCAACTCCTTCCACACGCAGATTCACTTTCGTGCACACCGCCACAACATATTAGACCGCAATACCGGAGTTTCCACGAAATATGTGTGCTTAGGTGTGCATGCATCTTATTGTTGTGAATAGCATTAATGTGTGTTATTGCTTGAATAGTTATATTATTAGTATGCTTGTGTGTTTGTTTTGTTGTTTTCGTCGTTTCTTTTGCTTCTTTCTTTGGGCCTTCGGTGTGGCATTATTTTCCCCTTATTAAAGTTGCTCATCAACCGACACCGGACCTGAAGAATCAGTAGGGAATTCAAATACTTGGAAACTCAGATAAACGGAATGAAGTTATTAGCAGACTGCAGTGAAATTTGGAATATCTCGTCTGAATGAAAAAGGAAACCTGGATGGACAATCAATATCATGTTTTCATTAGCGTGCACTCCTTACAACAGTACGGATAATCAAGTTTGCCTCAGTGTCCACTCTTCATGACAATACTGATCAGATCAGCAAGAAGATAAGCTATGCGCAAGACCAACAGTGCAGTTTCAGTCAAAAGTATGGTCCAGATGCAAGGTTTGATTCTTCGTTGAGGATGATTCTGAAACATAATATACCTGGAAGAAAGCAAGAATGTGCCATATACTCAGCAAGAAGGATAGTCCAGCAAAACCCCGGTTCATACAAGTAATCAACATCAGAAATATTAAGATGGTATGCATATGTGGTAATCGGTCCGCATATCACAATGACAAGCTTCTGCAGCACGAAACCCAGTCTTCCTCAGCAAGATAC
Source organism: Secale cereale (assembly GCA_902687465.1). NCBI lineage: Eukaryota > Viridiplantae > Streptophyta > Magnoliopsida > Poales > Poaceae > Secale > Secale cereale. Next base: position 492,546,951 of record LR738714.1, on the reverse strand, counting down.
TATCGATGGTTTCCAGCATAAGCCATCCGATCGTCCTTAGTGCGGCACTGGTGCAGGATAGTACATTGGGAATTGACAGCAGATGGCAGAATCACATCCGCAACAGTTGTTCAGAAGCAAGAATCAGTCAGAACACAAGTCTGCCTCGGGAATCAGATTCTCAGATATATGTGAAGGAAGCCAGGTATACACCTCAGTGTGACAAAGGACTATGAGGATTGACGACAACACTGAGCTCTGTACAAGTACCGGTGAACCTGTAATAAGATCCTGATGAGCCCTTGTCTTCTTTTCTCCGGGTTCAGATGATCATTTCCCTACGGTTAAAACATGAGAGGTGATGAACCTGCAATTTGAATGATGCTACCATGTCAGGAGATGAGGATAAAAGTATGCCTGTCAGAATATTGCACCCGACAGAACCTATGGTCACACGAAGAAGCAATATGACCTCACTCTTTCAACCAAGGATCCAGATCAAGAAAACAATAATGAAGGAGCAATACCGGTGGTGTAGATATGAAAATGGTTGCATGACTCACATGGTGCAGGGACCCCGGACAGTCTGAGTCTCAACCGCCATCGATATTCACCTAAGGGGTCTAATCAATTTTGAACCTCCGTCAGTCAAGGATGAGGATATATTATCACATAAGGTCACATCCCTTATGCTGGCCACAATAGGCGACAATCAAATATTTGGTACAGATCTGGTACTCAAGAATAGTGGAGCTAGTCAGCATGATTCAAAAATTCCTATGATAAGTCAGAATCTGTCAGGAAAAATGGTTATGCCTCAACTCACTGTTTGGAACCCGAAGGACCTGCATTTAGTGGAAAAACCCAATGCAAGGGTTCAGAGCTTGGGTGTTCATCAGGAAAAAAATCCGATCACCAATTCATGGAAGGTTGTCAGTACAGACAAAACAATCGGTAATCACTCTCGGATTTGTGAGACACACATATATTTCAGACATGGTAAATCTTAGCTAAGTCAGCAGATATGAAAAGAATGGGAGCCAATATGAGCAGGAAAAATGTGAGGTAAGATATGTCAGGATGTGGATACAGTGAAGCCAGCCACCCCGGAGCCAGCCAGATAAGTCAACTGAAGAATTTAATGGGAACAATCAATAAAGGAAAAAAGGATACCCGAGTTGGAAATGGTTTCCTTAAGGCGGTATATTCATACTTGTTCCATGAGCAACCAAATCTCAAGGATGAGATTTCTTTAAGGGGGGAAGAGTTGTCACAGCCTGATTTTTGGCCCTTTATTTTTCTTTTGTTTTCCTGAGATTTTTGCTTGAGTTTTCGTTTTCCGCGGCTTAGTGGTCTGGAAACTGAAGAAGAAGCCCTCTTCTTTCTTTCCAGAGTGGCTTGCCATACCCAAATCATTCCCCAAGCCTTGCCATTTTCATCCTAGACCAATCCCAATATTATTTTTATTGGGAATATTCCTTTTTCTATTAAAGGAATACCCATGTCTGCCCTAGGTTGTGAAGCAACCTATATTTACATCACTCCTAAAATTCCCAAATAATTCTCATAAATTTTTTGGGTCATATCTTCATCAAATATGGCAAAACTTTTCCTTGCCATGTTCAAAAATAATCCTCCAATATTCATTTTCCTATTCTAGCCTAAATGGCACTTGGTGAAGCAAGTGCTATTTATCTTTGCCCAATCGACTCCAAACTTCTTGGACATCTTTTCATGTCCATATGATTGCCACATGCCAAAATTAAACTTCATTTGACTAGTAATTAGTTATCAATGATTTTCTAAAGTTTTTGTCCAGAAAGAAACTTTGTGAAGGAGGTACAAGCTAGGATTATCCAAATGAGTTGTAATTTTGCATGGTCCTTAATATCACCATATCATAGCCCTCCACCAAAGTTGAGCTGATGTCATACCTCCATGTGAGCTCATCTTCAATTCTTTGATTCTGTCCAAATTTTCAGTTTGTGAAGCAAGTATATTTTATCTTGCTCCATTAAGGCAGAAAATTTTCTAGACCTTCTCCTATCCATATAACCTAGCTCCACAAAATTTGGGCATGTTTGGTTTAGCCATTTTCCGTTAGGAATTTTCCTAAGATTTTGTCCAGAGAGGTGCTGTATGAAGGAAGTACCATTTTGGTTTGGCCAAATGGCATAAAAGTTTTACATCACTCTCATATGCCCGAATCACCCTGCCATGTCCATTTTCAACTCAATTCATCACTCCATGTGAGTGCATCATCCAAATCCCCATTTCTGGCCATTATGACACTTTCTACTACAACCCGCTTCTAGCCTCCTCCATTCTGGCTGATACTTGGTCATCACGGTGCTGTTTGAGTGTGATCAAGCCCTGCCAAAGCTCAGCTTCTGGCTCTCTCTGTGTTTGTCTCCCCGCAGCACAAACACCTTCCTGTTCATGTCTCCTGGATCCTTTTGCCAATCACTTCTTTGCCCCTAGACCGACTTGTTGCTTTGTTTAGACTCGGGGCACTAAGGTAAATGCATAGACATGGATGGTTTGGCCAGAACACGCCGCATGCACCAGCTCACGCGGTGACCACCACCCTGGCATGCATTAAACGCGCTCTGTCAAGTCCTCGGCGCTGTGCTAGTCTGTTCCTTCATCGTCTCGACCCGCAACCATGTCTAGTAGCCTCCTTGTGATCGACTGTGTCGCCCTGTGCCCTTGCCCCCTTCGTCTTCTTCCCCGGCGCGCCGTCCCCGTCATGAACAGATTGCGTCCAAGGGTGCATAGTGCCTACAAGGCATTAATGGCACCTCGGCCGCTTCCTTCCCGTGCCCGTTGGCTCACTCTGCCCCGTGAGATCCCCCTCGCCTACCTCTAAGCTCATGCGCGAGCACACGCGTCCGCGATGCCGGCCACGCGTCCGCGGCAACGCCAGCTCGACCTCCCCCCCTTGGCTATATAAGCCATCCCGAGGCCGTTCGACCTCTCCACCAGCTCCACCTCACTCCCAGGACCCTGCCACTTCTTCCCCAAACCGGAGAGCCCCTCCCCGCTGCCCTATGCCGCCATGGCCGCCCCCCCCCCCTCTACCTAAATTCGCATCAACCTAGCCCTCTTTCTTCCCCCTGACCACACCAGCGAGCTCCCCTAGCCACCACGATCCACCCCATGGCCGCAGACCATATTCTCGGCCACCGGAGAGTCACCCTCATTGTAGCGCCGTTGCCCTCTGTCACCTTCGTCGCAACCAACTCCGGCCGTCCCTGTGGCCGGCGTGACCTTCCTCGGGCGCGGTGTGGAGGTGTGGATCCATCCCCGACGTCGCCCTAGCCTGCCGTGGCCTCCCGTCTCCGGTGCCGGCGGGGCAGCAGCCATTGCAGCCCTCTGTTGCGAGCGCACACGGGAAGGAGGAGGAAGAAGGAGCGAGAGGAGAGAGAAGGAGGTGGGACCCATCTGTCATCCACCCATGCGCCCCGCCCCACCTTTGTCACGCTGGATAAGTGGAAGCGTAATCCACTTGGTTATGTCTTCTCTTATCGAAAGCGTATTTTTCCTCTTCGTCGGCCCAAAGTGCGTTTTCCTCTCTGGAAAGGTAATTTCCCGAATAGGCGCGTTCTGTTTTTCCTTTTAAGGGCCTAGTTGTGATGATTTTTATCATAGATAGGTCCTTGGCATAAAAACAATCGTATCTTTTTAACCGAGACTCCAATTGAGGTGAATCCAACGCCCACATCTTGGTCTAGTTGAGCCTGAACTTTTGGTACCATTTTTACTATGGTTTGACACTGTGAAAATGACCATTTTGCCCTTGCCATAATCAGCCCCCTCCGCGAGAGTACCTTTTCCAGCGATTCTTTCCGCGTTCGTTCCGCACTTCTTCCCGGAACCTTCTTCATCCCCAGGCAAGCCACAACCACCATTTGCATGATAGCCATGCAGAAGCATTGGTTTTCAACTTGAACCTTTAATAACTGTTTATTTGTTTTACTGTTGCTGTTGTTGTTTCGGTCATGCTTATGGATCGGTGTTTAAAGTCTTGTTATGTTTTCTTGCACTCTGTTATTGTGTTCTTCATGCTAGTATTACTTTAATATTGGCCATTCTTGGTAGTAGTACATGTTGATGTAGTGATGGTCTTTGGTGCATGACTTTTGTCTGTTCCGAGTATCGTTGTTACGCATGTTCCTTTACATCCCATTGATTAAATGCTTGCATGGTAGTTTCATCGTTATGTTATTGCATGGTATTTATTGCTGATGCTAGTGGTCATGTTATGCTATGAATAGTGTCTAGTTATGATATTCTTGCTCGTCAGTGTGCCATGCTCACCTAGATAAACGGTTAAATGTTGTTGTTATGCGTTTATTATGATGCACCCCCATGCTTATGTTGATATCATGTTCATTGATTGTAGTTGCATCATGTTATTTTTATCATCGCTCAGCATATTGCATTCAAGCTTAACCGGATAATAATGAAGTTGAACAACTATTGGCTGAGTCATGGTGCCACCTTATAGAGCTGACCAGTGCAGCCACGCTTACCTTTTATGGGGGGGGTCTTAACTCAGCCCTTTGTTATGCCTCTCACCGGTGCCTCCCGCGAGGGAAGGTTATGGGCGCGCGCTACCTTGATCAGGTAGGCGGACATAACCTTGCATGCTCGTTTTTTGTTTTTATGGTACCTTGTCCTGATTTGGGACCATTTTGCCACGAAGGTGGCCGTTGGGGCCTTTGGTAGGCACGGGGCCACCCAAGACCTAGCCCTGAGAGGGAGTTGGTCGGAGTGGCTGAGAGAGTGTCATGACAAAGGGAGGGTTTCGTCGGAATGTCGTTGGTCCACCCGAATGGGAGTACGAGGCCATGGGTTCCGTAGTGTGGGTACAGTGTGCTAACCTCTACAGAGTGTATGTGTTAAATCTATCGATAGCCGCGCCCACGGATATGGGCCCAGTTCGTGTCGGTCACACTGTGGGTCGACAGTAATAATAATAATAATAATAATAATGTGCTTAATAACAACCCTAGTTCGATGATGAAAGAAGTTGGCTGATACTTATGTGACCGTGAGAGGATCAATGTGGTATCGTGAGTACCAACTTGTTGGATATTTGGTATGTTATGCGAGAGTCAATGGTAAAAGGTCAAGCTCCTTGAGGTCATAAATGATTACTACGGTATTGTTAATACCAAGCTTGATTGGATCCTGAGATGATCGTGCGGTGTCCATGATGGTAAGTGATGCATGTGATGATTATGAGGTAACCCGAACAGAGTAAGTCGGTGCATGATAGTTTCATCATTGTTCCATGCTAGTATTATCATGTTCATATGTTCATGCCATGCTCGTATTGTTCTAGCTGTATTATCTTGTTCATGGTATGATTGATCTGATAGTATCATGTTAATCCTTGTTAATCTGTAATTGCCATGCTATTGTTTGTCTTGAATTCTTTGGTTGTTGTGAGCTTGCAAGTACATTCAATGTACTAACCTGGCGTGTCATGCCAGTTTGCAGGTTATGCCGGTATGATTGCTTGTTTGCCGTGGATTCCTTGTTTGTGACCTAGGATAAGCGTTCCAGCTAGAGTCCCTGTGGAGTGGAGTTCACCACCGTCATTGCTATTCCGCTGCCAGTAGTCATTCTGCTGCTTCGTGTTGTTCTGCTGCTTGCATGGAGCAAACGTGGCACACGTAGTTTCGTCATGCCGATGTAACCCCTTGTACCCACATAGATTGTAATAAAGAGTCGATTCGTTCTATGCTAAGCAGTGTCGTATTCTAGAAGACTTCTCCTCGATCTCTGGGCTGGAATACAGGGTGTTCCGGTTTCTTTGAGCCGGGGTGCGAAAACGTGATGTGATATATGTTGATGTACGACAACCGACAGGAGCCATAGGGTTGTCTTTAATTTATTGTATGACATGCGAGTCAATCATTAAACGCCATGTAATTGCTTTACTTTATCGGTATGTGTTAGCAATAGTTGTAGAAGCAATAGTTGGTGGAGGCAACCACGATGGTGACACAATGATGGAGATCATGGTTTCATGCTGGTGACGATGGAGATCATGCCAGGTGAAGGAAATATGCCCTAGAGAAAATAATAAAGTTGTTATTTATATTTCCTTATATCATGATAAATGTCTTTTATTGATGCTATAATTGTATTAACCGGAAACTTGATACATGTGTGGATACATAGACAAAACACAGTGTCCCTAGTAAGCCTCTACTAGACTAGCTCATTAATCAAAGATGGTTGAGTTTACTAACCATAGCCATGTGTTGTCATTTGATTAACGGTGTCACGTCATTAGGAGAATGATGTGATGGACATGACCCATCCGTTAGCTTAGCATAACGATCGTTCAATTTTACTGCTATTGCTTTCTTCATGTCAAATACATATTCCTCCGACTATGAGATTATGCAACTCCCGGATATCGGAGGAATGCCTTGTGTGCTATCAAACGTCACAACGTAATTGAGTGATTATAACGATGCTCTACATGTATATCCGAAGGTGTTTGTTGGGTTGGCATAGATCAAGATTAGGATTTGTCACTCTGATTATCGGAGAGGTATCTCTGGGCCCTCTGGGTGATGCACATCATAAGAAGCCGTGCAAGCAATGTGACTAATGAGTTAGTTGCGGGATGATGCATTACGGTACGAGTAAAGAGACTGGCCGATAACGAGATTGAACTAGGTGTGAAGATATCGACGATCGAATCTCGGGCAAGTAACATATCGATGTCAAAGGGAATAACGTATGTTGTCATTACGGTTTGACCAATAAAGATCTTTGTCGGGGAAACTGGACGCCCACGAACACCTATGGGACCGGAGCCCCTTCTACGTTGCGGTAAGGGAGCGGAGGGAGCACGGAGAGCAAATCGAGGAGCACACGCGGGCAGTTTACCCAGGTTCGGGCCGCGATGACGCGTAAAACCCTACTCCTGCTTTGGTTGTATTGAGTTTTCGGGGCTCGGGAGCTTGAAGATCTACAGTACCAGCTACACCGAGCGTGGGAGTGAGCGAGTTTCTGGGATCCAACCTCTTCTACGTTGTGCATGGGCCTCCTTTTATAGCTCAAAGGGGTCACCGACAGGTGTCAACGTAGAGGAGGGTAAAAATGTAAAATCGATGGTAGTTGCAACAGTGCATGAATAGTGTGTAAATAGTGGATGAACAGTGGTCTTCACCTATCCTTGACGGTGGGGGACAAAGGCATTGAATGCCCGTCGCCGTCGCCCCAAAAAGTGTCCGTCCATGCGTCTCCGTTCGCCACGGCGATATCCTCGTCACCGCAGCTTGCCACTGTGTACCCCAGGCTGCACAGCCATCTGCCACGTTCCCCTGGAAGGGCCCCAGGGCGACGCGTGGCCAGATGAGCTGGAGCGGAGGGACACAGCATAGGCTTCCCCGGCAAGCACCTTGCCGGGGTCGCAACCTTGCCGGGCCCGGAAGCTTGTCGCGCTCCGGGTCCTGCCGGGGCGCGCGATGCGCCACGATATTCTTCCTTGAAGTGCCGTTCTTTTGGCCTTCTTGGTAAGCTCCTCTTGCCAGGGTCTTGTGCGGGAATGATAACTTTGAGCCTGGAGCGGCCTTCCCGGCAAGCTCCTCTTGCCGGGGTCTTGTCTCTTAACTTGAATACTTTGTTCTTGAATGGCTTCATAGGGACCAGATTGGGCCTTGGCGAGCGCGTGGTAAGCTCTGCCACGGGAAGCTGCTACTGCCCGTGCACAAGTTGGGGTACTAAGGTACCCCTACCTTAGTACACCGACAGGAGCCCCCGGGCCTAGGTCACACACGGTGCCGAGCGCTGTTGGGCCAGGCCCAAGACAGTGCACGGGCACATGCGGCCCACGGCAAGCCGTATCCCTCTCCGTATCCGCCGCATCCCTCCCTAACGGCACGCGTCGATTGCGGCGTCGTGGGAGAGATCGTGGCCTGTTCTTTAATGGGAAATGTGGAACGACCCCACTTCCCCCTTAAAAGCAGAGGAAGCAGGGGTAGTTTCCCCCCATCGCCTTCATTCTGTGTGGAATCTCCAAAAAAACCCGCCGCTCTCGGCCTCCCCTCAGGTCGACAGAGAGCTGAGCCCCTCCTTCCTCCGCCGTCCCCAGCATCCGCGGCGTCGTCGACCTCCTCGCTTCCTCCCTCGCCGCCCCCGCCATGGCTCCGAAAAGCGACAAGGCAAAGAGCGAGAAGGCGAAGAAGGAGAAGTCCGAGCAGGCGGCGAAACTGGCAGCCATGCGAAGAAGGAGGGTGGTCTTCCCGCCGAGGCTCGGCGCGAGGGAGCTGCGGGACAAGTATTACTTGTTCTGGGCGAGGGAGACGAAAGCTCATCCCCGCACCAGAGTCTTCCCCGCCGTCGCCGTCGACATGTTCCCGGGAGGTTACTACTACTTTGCTGCATTTTTTCACTGCGGTATCTGCCCTCCGTACTCGGAGTTCTTCTGTGACGTGATGAACACTTACGGCCTCCACCTCCTAGATTTCACCCCCAACGTCGTCCTTACGATGGCTGTTTTCGCACATCTGTGCGAAAACTTTGTCGGGGTACACCCAAATGTAGCTCTTTTCCGCCACTTCTTCACGCCTAGAGTAGAGTCCAGATCCCCACTCTCCGGCGGCATCTCCTGGATCTTCAGGCTGAACAAGAAGGAGGCGTACTTGAAAGGGGAGCTTCGCGGCAAGTGGGAGGAGTGGAGAGCTGACTGGTGCTGGGTCTTGGAAGAGGAGCCTCAGCAGTTTACTTCGCCGCGCCAGACTGCCATAGTGCGCGGCAAGGATTGGAGTGAGTTGGCCCCGGAGGACGACAAGCTTGAGATTGCCTTGACTAGGATTCTTCGCCTCCGGGCCGCCAACCTGACTATGGGTGAAGTTGGGGCCGATTTTCTCCGCCGCCGCATTGCGTCCCTGCAGGAAAGGCAGAGGCCCGCCTGGGAGTTCGGCAATGCGGCAGATCGTATGAGGCTGCGCCCCAGGTTGAACTATAATTTCACTGTCTTGGAGCTAAAGGGGATGGTCCGGGAGCTGTTTAAGCATGACCCCAACCACCCGGAGTGGTTCAGACCATCCCGAGGAGTGGTGCCGTTGTGCAACAACACCACCCTCAGTGCCATACGCGCGGTGATGCCCGAGTGCGACTCCCACGGGGTCGTCCCCACTTGGCTGGTGCCTTCAGCGGAGACCGTGAAAGCCTTCTTCGACAACTTGGTCGAAAAGCCCCGCAACGCCGAAGAGAATAAGGGCCTCACCCGGGAGACCACCGAGCGGGATGTAGCATACATTGCCTCCAGAATGGAGGAGGCCGCCGCAGCTGCGGCTGCGGGCGAATTTGGATATACTGTGGATGAAGCGGAGGCGGCGGACGCGGTGAGCCAAGCCGAGGAGGCAGAAATCCTCAAGCTGCTGAAGATTGCGCCCGAGGAGTTCGCCGGGGAGCCTTCCGGGAAGCTTGCCGGGGCGAGTGAGGTTGCCAGGGCGAGCGAGGCCGCCGGGCAGGGTACCGAGTCCAGCGGGCCCGCCGACGAGGAGGAGGACGCCGAGTCCAGAGATTCTGACGAAGACTCTGGCGGGTCTCTGAATCTTGACGACGACGCCTCATCATCCTCGGAGAACTCTCCGCCACCTCCAAGCCCAAGCCCTCCGCCGCAACCGAAGAAGCGCCTCCGCAAGGCCGTCGAGACGGTGAGGCCGCAGGCGCCCCAACAACGACCGACGCGCCGAGCGACGCACGCCACCACGACGAGCAAGGTCCTCAAGGAGGCGCCCCGCGCCCGAGGGACAAGCGGAGGGGGGTCTTCCCGGAGTGACTCTGGGGTTCCTTCTGCTCCTCGGTCCTCAGCGGCGACCGGTGCTGGGTCTTCACAGCCCGCAGCTCCGGAGCACGCCAAGCGCCCGAGGGAGCCCTCTCCTCCAGCTCCTCGCGCTGGAGCACACGAGGCGGGATTTGACTTCTCCGCTCTCAGCTCCGACGAAGAGGAGGAAGAGTAAGTACTTGCAATTTTCATTTCCTTTGATTTTGTCTTGATTTCTCTTGCTTGGTTCTGATCTTGTTTTGGCTTCGAGGACCTTGACCCAACGGATGGCGAAGAGGGCCAAGATCCCTGTGGTCGATATCGAGGACGACGAGCCCGTTGCAGCGGCAGGAGATGCGCTAGCGACAGACTTGCCGGATCAGCCTGCTGCCCCGAGGAGCAGCCCCCAGCGCAGCCCCCAGCGTAAGTCTGGTATTCATTTTTCTGCTTGACGGGCGCGCTTGAGGTTATTGTCCGTACTGATGTCTTGTTGTCTTGTGCAGAAGTGGAGCCGCAGCCACTGGAGCACCAGGAGGTCGCCCCCGACGAGCCGCTTGTTCCACCTTCCCCGTCAAGGATGAGCTCCCCGGCGAGGGATAGTGCTCCGCCAAGGACGGGTACTCCGCCAAGGGCGAGCACCCCGCCAAGGGCAAGCACCCCACCAAGGGTGGACACCCCGCCAAGGGAAGGCGCCAGCGGCCCTCCGCCGACGGGGGCTTCTTCTACGCCGCCAAGGGTGGACTCCCTGGCGAGGGACCCCGTTGTCGAGGAGGTCCGCGCAGGTAAATTCTTGTACTTTCTTCTTCTTGGATTCTTCTTTTTTTGGGTATTTGCTTGACAATTCTTTCTTTTCTTTTTCTTCTGCTAGATCCGCCCGCCCCGGAGTCGATGGAGACTGAGACCATCGCCGAGGAGGAGGTGCGCGGCGGCGCTGGCGGTGCCACCGCCGCAGAGGGAACGGTTGACGCCGATGAGCCAGTCGCCGAGGAGACAGCCCCGATCGCTGACGCCGCGCCTGGGGAAGGGACCGGCGACCGCACTGCTGGCCCGGAGGCCACAGGAGCGCCGGACGCTGCACCGGCCGCCAATCCTTCCGGTTCAGCGGCTGGGTCGGGCGTTTATCTGGAGGCCGCCAACGGGGTGTTCATTCAAGTCCCGTGGGCGTCCTCATGAAGGGGACCCGCGGAGGGAGAGACGTTTGACGGAGAAGTCCTCGCCTCCGCCGGATTGAAGGTTGTTGATGCGCCCGGCAGCAGCGACGAGCCCGAAGAGGAGCGGCTCCTTCGCCGGCTTCTGGCCTTGTACCGGGCCAGGCAGGCGAAGTTGGAGTCTCGGGAGGCTCTGGCTGCCAAGGCTGGTGCTGACCTGGAGAAGCGCGCCGCGGAGCTCCGTGCCGCCAACCAGGCGGCCCTCCGGAACTTGGCGGAGGAGCGCGAAGAGCTTGCCGGGGCGCAGCAAGCATTCGTCCTCGAGAAGACCGAGGTCGAGGAGCAGCAGCGACTGGCCGCCGAGGAGCTGTCTCGGCGGGAAGGAGAACTCAACCAGCGGAAGGTCGACCTTGACAACCACGAGGACGACCTCACCGCCCGGGAGCAAGCCATCGGCGAGGCTCTGCAGGAGGCGAGGGAGGCCGCTGCTGCCGCGGAGACTACCAAGAAGGATCTGGAGGCCAGGGTGGCGCAGATGGAGCTGTTCTTGAAGGCAAGTGAAGACAGGGTCACCGCGCTCAACGTGGCGCGGGAGAAAGACGCTCACACCAACTCGGAGCTGCAAATCCGCCTCTCCGAGAGGGGCAAAGAGCTTACTGATGCTAGGGACTCCATTGCTGATTTAGAGCTAAAGGTCTCCACCCTTACTGACTGGCTTGACGCTGCCCGGGACCGCGAGACGAAGCTGAAGGACGATCTCCGCACTGAGAGGGCCCTGCTGGAAAGCACCGCCGTCACGCAAAACCACTTCCAGCAGACGGTGGAGCGATGGACTGAGGACCTCGTCACCTCCGCCGCCAACATCGACATGGAGATGATGGCGTTGAGGGCGGAGCATCTCGTGTACTCCCCCGACGAGAACCTGAGTCTGTTCTTCAGGGGAGTGGCGCCGGCGCTTGCGCGGCTGCGGGAGAAGATCCCCGAGCAGCTGGCCGACGAGGCGCGCCGGCTCTGCATGGGCACCATGGAGCGGGTGCTGTCGAAGATTGTCTACCGCAACCCCGGGATCAACCTTGTCAACGTCCTCCGGACCCTGCCGCCCGAAGCTGACAAGGAGGCGCTGAAGGCCCAAGTTGCCCACATTGTAGCCAAGGTGGGCAAGATCCAGAGGGTCGACGGGGACCGAAAAGACTAGGCACCTTGCTTCCCTCGCCGCTGTCAATTAAGTCATAGGCAGTAGTTGTTTAGAACAGCGGCAAGTTATCAATGTAATATATACTCTTATTTTGGGTAATCAATGCATTGTTATCTCCCTTGCTTTTGGTCCTTCACTTTGTATGCTTTTCACCTTACGCTTTTAGAGGAACTTGCCGGCAAGGGGCCCTTGCCGCGAGCGCTGAGTGCGGAACTCTTAGCAGCCTGCTAGCAAAGACCTTGTCGGCAAGAAACCTTGCCGCAGCTAGTCGCAGCACACTTAGATTGCTGAGCGAACTCGAAAACGAAGTAAGGGCGCGACACTTGTCGGAGCTCACTGAAGCCGTTGAGCGTGCTCGAAACAAAGTAAGGGCGCGGCTAGCCACGGGTAGGTTCCTCCGCGCACAGGTTTTCCATACAAAGTGTGGTTGTTCAAGGAAGATAACAGAAAATTTAAAAAATTGAATGTCAAACTTTGGTAACTTAGCTTTCATTGGGTTGTTTACTTCCCGGTAAGACTTTTCTTTCTTGAACAGCACTTGGTCCATACTTCTATCTCCTTCCCCCCCGGCAAACTTGTGCGCGAGGAACACTCCTTCTGTTTCAGAGAGAAAGACAAAAGAGAAAGAAATACAAGTACGGAGCCTTGCGGCTTGTTACTGCTTACCGGGAGTGCGTGCTGCACAAAATGTCAGATGATACATGCAAGTAAAAGAAAAAGCACGAAATTACAAATGGTGTGAAGCACAAAAGTTTTACTGATGCGTGGGGTCTGCGCCCGGCTTTGTACAAAGGTTTACATGCGACAGCGGCAAGACTTGTACAAAAGGTGGTTGCCGGAGCGGATCACGGCAACCGCGCCTTATGGGTGAAACTTGCGAAGATGCTCTATGTTCTAGGAGTTGCTCACCGGTAAGCCTTCTTCGGTCTCAAGGGGGACAGCGCCGGGCCTTGTGACTTGTCTCACCCGATAAGGGCCTTCCCACTTCGGCGTCAACTTGTTGGAGCCCTTGGCGGACTGAACGCGCCGAAGAACAAGGTCGCCTTCCTCGAGACTCCTGGCCTTGACCTTGCGCTATTGATAGCGACGCAAGGCTTGCTGGTATCGAGCAGCTCGTACAGCAGCCTGGAGACGTTCCTCCTCAAGGAGCAATGGATCATCTTGTCGCAGTTGCTCTTGCTCGAGCTCGTCGTAAGAGAGTACTCGAGGAGATCCGTATACGAGTTCCGTGGGGAGAACTGCCTCTGCTCCATAGACAAGAGCAAAGGGTGTCTGTCCGGTGGCTCGATTTGGTGTCGTCCTGATTGACCAAAGAGCCGTCGGCAACTCCTCTATCCAGTTTCTTCCACACCTGTGCAGCCTGTCAAAGGTTCTTGTCTTCAGTCCGCGCAACACTTCAGCATTTGCCCTCTCCGCTTGACCATTGCTCCTTGGGTGAGCAACAGAAGCGAAGCAGACCTTGGCGCCAAGGTCTTGGACGTACTACATGAAGGTGCGGCTTGTGAACTGTGTGTCGTTGTCGGTGATGATCCTGTTAGGGATCCCAAAACGGCAAACTATTGATCTGAAGAACCTGACTGCTGACTGTGCCGTCACCTTTCTCACTGGTTCCACTTCTGGCCACTTTGTGAACTTGTCGATCGCGACGTACAAGTACTCAAAGCCCCCGACAGCGCGGGGAAAGGGGCCGAGGATGTCGAGCCCCCAGACCGAGAAGGGCCAGGACAAAGGGATCGTCTGGAGAGCTTGAGCTGGCTGGTGAATTTGCTTGGCATGGAACTGGCACGCTTCACACTTGGTTACTTGTGCAGTTGCATCTCGGAGGGCTTCTGGCCAAAAGAAACCTTGCCGGAACGCCTTCCCGGCCAGTGCTCTTGCGCCAATGTGGTGACCACATATGCCTCCGTGTATCTCTGCCAACAGCTTCTGTCCATCTTCCCGGGAAATGCACTTCAATCTGACACCATTGAGTCTTCTTCTGTATAGTTCGTTGCCAACGAACTGGTACATACTTGACTGCCTGGTTATCCTCTCTATCTCTTCTGGTTCTTCGGGAAGTTCTCTAGTATGAAGAAAACGGACGATTTGATGTGCCCATGCTGGAGCTTGAGGCTCAACAACAAGGACGAAAGGCATCAGGGCTGCTGCGGGAACCTCAGCTTCTACGACAAGAACCTGCGGCTCTGCCGGTGCTGAGGGTTCCCCGGCAAGCCTGCCGGGGCAAGGCTTGTCGGGAACGCCTGCTTCGACTGTACAAACCCTTGGGTCCGTAGGAGCAGACTGTTCCTCAGCACTTTGGTTGCTGATCTTCGGGACCTTGGCAGCGGTTTCGAGAAGATCCGCCGGCAAGTAGTCGCCGGAGACCAACTTCCTCTTCTTGCTCTGCCCAGCTGATGGTGTAACGGATGGCTGAGTTAGCTTGAGCACGAAGATTCCTGGTTCCACAGGTAACTTCGTTGCAGCACACTTTGAAAGGCCATCTGCGATGTCATTCTGAACTCTTGGAACGTGCTCCATCTGTAAGCCTTCAAAGTGTTCTTCAAGCTTCCTCACTTCATCGACATAAGCTTCCATCAGAGGGCTCTGGTAACTCTTGTTTACTTGTCGGACCACCAATTGTGAGTCTCCCCGCACAATCAACCTCTTGATCCCAAGTTCGGCCGCAATTCTGAGATCGGCAAGCAGACCTTCATACTCGGCAGTATTGTTTGTCGCTTGCTCCTTGGGAAAGTGCATTTGAACAACATACTTGAGGTGCTCTCCGGTGGGTGCTATAAGTAACACACCAGCGCTGGCGCCTTGCAGCGAGAAGGCACCATCAAAGTACATTATCCACTCCTTGCTTGCTTCTTGGACGGGGATGCTTGTCTCTGGAACTTCTTCATCTGGTGTTGGGGTCCATTCTGCTATGAATTCTGCCAAAGCTCTGCTCTGTATGGTTGAAGTACTCTCGAACTTGAGACCAAAGCTCGACAGCTCCAGTGCCCACTCGACGATCCTGCCTGTTGCTTCTGGATTTTGCAATATCCTCTTCAACGGAAAGCGAGTGACCACTGTTATCTCATGTGCCTGGAAGTAATGGCGCAGCTTTCTCGAGGCCATGAGGAGGCCGAAAAGTAACTTCTGGACTCCAGAGTATCTTGATCTAGCCCCCTGCAAGAGGGAACTTACAAAATAAACTGGGCGCTACACCATCTTCTTTCGCACTTCTTCTTGTTCCTGCGCAGACTTGTCCTTGTCGGGGCCAGAGCTTGTCGGGGGAGCCCCCTGCTTGCCGCTGGGTGCGCTTGCCGGGGATGTGGGTTCCTTATCTGCCTCCCTCTCCGCTACTAACGCAGCACTAACCACTTGATTGGTTGCTGCTAAGTACAGCAACAACTTCTCTTGTGGCTTAGGTGCGACAAGTATTGGAGTGGAGGATAGGTATCCTTTCAAGTCTTGCAGCGCAGCCTCCGCTTCCAGAGTCCATTTCATAGGACCTGCCTTTTTCAAGATTTTGAAGAAAGGCAGGGCGCGTTCTGCAGACTTCGAAATGAACCTGCTGAGGGCAGCCACACAACCAGCAAGTCTCCTTACGTCCTTGACGCGCTTCGGGGCTTCGATCTGCTCGATGGCTTTAATCTTGTCGGGATTGGCTTCAATCCCCCTCTGGGACACGAAGAACCCGAGAAGCTTGCCGGAGGGGACTCCGAAGACGCACTTCTCGGGGTTCAACTTGAGTTCTATCTTGCGCAGATTCTCAAAAGTTTCTTCTAAGTCTTGGATCAGGGTATCCTTGCTCTTGCTCTTGACCACTATATCATCCATGTAGGCTTCTACATTTATGTGTATCTGTGGCTCAAAAGCAGTGTGCACCACCCTTGCAAATGTTGAGCCTGCATTCTTCAATCCAAAGGGCATGCGTATGAAGCAATATGTGCCACATGGAGTAATGAATGCAGTCTTCTCCTCATCTTCCTCAGCCATGAATATCTGGTGGTAACCTGAGTATGCATCGAGAAATGAAAGCAACTCACATCCGGCGGTGGAGTCAACAATCTGGTCAATGCGCGGCAAGGGAAATGGATCCTTAGGACAAGCTTTATTCACATCAGTGAAGTCTATACAAAGTCTCCACTTCCCATTAGCCTTGCGCACAACAACTGGATTGGCCAACCACGTAGGATGGAGTACGCCTCTAACCAGGCCTGCTGCTTCCAACTTCTTTCTCTCTTCAGCTATGAACTCTTGGCGCTCCACGGCTTGCTTCCTCACCTTCTGCTTGACGGGCCGCGCATGAGGACAAACAGCAAGCTTGTGCTCAATTACCTTCCTGGGAACGCCGGGGATGTCAGACGGTTGCCATGCAAACACGTCCACATTCGCCCGCAGGAAGGCAACGAGCGCGCTTTCCTATTTGGGGTCGAGTGTAGCACTGATGGTGAAGGTACCACCAGTGTCGTCCTCCTTGGCGGACACCCTCTTGGTTGCCGGTGGAGCTGCCATTCCTTTCTTGCACTTGCCGGTGGAGCTCGATGGTGCGTCCTCGACGGCAGCGCAGCACTCCGAAGAGGTGCGTTTGCCGGAGTGGGCCCCAGAGCTCTTGCCGGACTTGGTCTTGGTCTTCCCCCCGGGAGCTTCAGCGGCAAGTGTTTTGCTGTCTGCCGCGGCTGCTGCATCCCGGTAGATCTTGTCGGCTCAAATAAGCGCATCTTTCTTGTCGCCGGGGACAGAGATGACGCTTATCGGCCCTGGCATCTTGAGCATGTTGTATGTGTAGTGGGAAGCTGCCATAAACTTGGCGAGCGCAGGACGGCCAAGTATCCCATTATACGGTAATGGGATATCGGCAATGTCGAACGTGATCCTCTCCGTCCTGAAGTTGAGCTCCCCACCAAAGGTCACTGGCAGTGTGACCTTCCCCTTCAGCTTGCTCCTTCCCGGGTTGATTCCTTGGAATGTCCCGGTTTCCTCGAGCTCGCTGGCGGGGATCTGCAGTTTCTTGATCACAGCGGAGGAGATCAAGTTGAGGCCGGCCCCGCCGTCAACCAACATCTTGGTGACCTTGAGGTTGCGGATAGTTGGTGAAACCAACATCGGCAAGCACCCGACCGCGGTTGTGCGGTCAGGGTGGTCCTCGAGGTCGAAGATGATGGGCGTGCCGGACCATTTCAGCAGCTTACGCGACTCGACGGGTGGCTCAGCTGCATTCACTTCCCGCACCCATTGTTTGAGTTGCCGGTGGGAAGTATGCACAGAGGCACCTCCATCGACGCACATAACTTCTGTGGCCTTCTCGAACTCCTGCTCGCTGTTGTCTCCTTCATCCATATCCTCATCATCGTCTTCGTCTTCATCCTTGTCGCGGACCCGGGGAGGTTTGTCTCCTTGCCGCTGCTTGGCCTTGCCGCGGCGTCCTCCCCGGGCATTGAACGGCCGCTTCTTGCTGGGCTCTCCTCTGCCTCCTTGGGCCTTCTCCTTGTCGCGATGCTCGTATTCAGCCTTCTGCTGTTCTACGAGGTACTCTACATTCTTGCAGTTCTGGAGATCGTGGCCCTTGGTGCGGTGGATCTTGCAGTACTGCTTGTCAGAGTCGTCCTGCTTGTCGGCTGCCGCTACAGGGGCGGGCTCCTTGCCGGAGCCACCAGCCTGTGTCTTCTTGGCGGGAGCCTCCTTGCCGGACTGCTCGACAACCAGTACCTCCTTGTTCTTCTTTTTCCTGTTGTTCCGCCGCCGGCCTTTCCTTGCCGGGGCGGCATCCTCACTACCACTTCCTCCTGCGCCGGTACCCTCTCCGGGGAGTCTTCTCCCCTCTTCAGCACGGGCACACTTGTCAGCCAGAGCGTAAAGCTCGCTGACGTCCCGGATCTTGGTCATGGCCATCTCCTCCCTCATCCGGTGGTTACGCACGTTCTGGTGGAACGCGCTGATAACCGCGGCAGGGTGGACATCGGGAATATTGTGCTGAACGTGGCTGAACCTTTGGATGTATTTGCGCAGGGACTCTCCCTCCTTCTGGGCAAGGATATGAAGATCGCTCTCCTGGCCGTGGGGTTTGTGGCCGCCCGTGAAGGCGCCGACAAACTAGTGGCACAAATCTGCCCATGAAGAGATGGAGTTCTCCGGCAAGTGCATAAGCCAAGACCTGACGTTTGGCTTAAGCACGAGCGGGAAGTAGTTGGCTAGGATCTTCTCGTCGCGTCCCCCGGCAGCCTGCACCGCAATGGTGTAGATGCTGAGGAACTCCGAGGGGTGTGTCTTGCCGTCGTACTTCTCGGGTACGTCGGGCTTAAAATTCTTCATGCTGGGCCACTGGACTTGCCGCAGCTCTCGGGTGAACGCAGGGCAACCTGCCGCGTACGGCAAGTCGCCTGGTTCACCGGGCGCGTGCATGTCGACAGCGGTCCCAACGCGCTGATCGGACTGTCTTCGAGCTTCTCTTCGACGCTCGATGCGGGTTCGAGCGTCCTCTGGTCGCCTGTCGTCGAGGACTTGGCGCTGATCGTGGCGAGCCCGTGGATCCGACGACGCCGTGGAGTCGTCGTCGAAGTTGATCCGGCGGGGCGGCGTTTTCTGTTTCCGCGGCAGGGAGTGCACGGTAGTTGCACCCCCGGCGGTCTTGTCTCCATCGGCCTTCGCTTGGTCAGCTTGCCGCGGCCGTGAAGTTGCTGGTTGCTGCGGCACATCGTTGTTGGCGAAGGCGATGAGGCTCTGGATCGTCGCCCTCCAGTCTTTGGCCTTGTCCGCCGCTGGAGGGAAGTCGAGGAGCAGCTGAGCCCTGGCCAGGGCTTCTGCTGGAGAGGAGGGAAACAGTGGCGAACGGGGCGAGGAGCGGGACACGCTCGGACTTCTAACCGCGTTAGAAGGAGCATGTTCCCGTCCCGGCGACCGCGCCTTGCTCGTGCCAGGACGTTGGCCTTGAGCGTCCCGTGACTCGCTGGCCTGGCTACGTCCCAGCAAGCGTATGGTACCTCCGGTACCATGTCGCTGCTGGTCTGGCACCTCCTGAGAGGGACGTGGTGCGTGTACGGACATCGAGGCCTTGGAGTTCGCCCGGTCGTCCGCCTTGTCCTTGGACTTTGTGGCGCCGTGAGTGTCCCCACCGGCATCCACCCTTCCGCCGGCGCCTCCCCCACCAACCGTCGGCTCTGGTGGTGGTGGGATCGACGCGGACGGGCCTCCGACCTCCGAAGCCTTCTTCTTCGGAGGCATGTTGATGTAGTCGATGAGGTTGATGAAGCTGGAGAAGTTGTTGAAGGTTGCGCCCGCGTGAACGCCGGATCAGGTTCGCACAACCTCGACGCCCCCTACCTGGCGCGCCAAAGATGTCGGGGAAACTGGACGCCCACGAACACCTATGGGACCGGAGCCCCTTCTACGTTGCGGTAAGGGAGCGGAGGGAGCACGGAGAGCAGATCGAGGAGCACACGCGGGCACTTTACCCAGGTTCGGGCCGCGATGACGCGTAAAACCCTACTCCTGCTTTGGTTGTATTGAGTTTTCGGAGCTCGGGAGCTTGAAGATCTACAGTACCAGCTACACCGAGCGTGGGAGTGAGCAAGTTTCTGGGATCCAACCTCTTCTATGTTGTGCATGGGCCTCCTTTTATAGCTCAAAGGGGTCACCGACAGGTGTCAACGTAGAGGAGGGTAAAAATGTAAAATCGGTGGTAGTTGCAACAGTGCATGAACAGTGTGTAAATAGTGGATGAACAGTGGTCTTCACCTAACCTTGACGGTGGGGGACAAAGGCATTGAATGCCCGTCGCCGTCGCCCCAAAAAGTGTCCGTCCATGCGTCTCCGTTCGCCACGGCGATATCCTCGTCACCGCGGCTTGCCACCGTGTACCCCAGGCTGCACAGCCATCTGCCACGTGCCCCTGGAAGGGCCCCAGGGCGACGCGTGGCCAGATGAGCTGGAGCGGAGGGACACAGCATAGGCTTCCCCGGCAAGCACCTTGCCGGGGTTGCAATCTTGCCGGGCCCGGAAGCTTGTCGCGCTCCGGGTCCTGCCGGGGCGCGCGATGCGCCACGATATTCTTCCTTGAAGTGCCGTTCTTTTGGCCTTCCTGGCAAGCTCCTCTTGCCAGGGTCTTGTGCGGGAATGATAACTTTGAGCCTGGAGCGGCCTTCCCGGCAAGCTCCTCTTGCCGGGGTCTTGTCTCTTAACTTGAATACTTTGTTCTTGAATGGCTTCATAGGGACCAGAGCGGGCCTTGGCGAGCGGGTGGTAAGCTCTGCCACGGGAAGCTGCTACTGCCCGTGCACAAGTTGGGGTACTAAGGTACCCCTACCTTAGTACACCGACAATCTTCATAGAATATGTGGGAACCAATATGAGCATCCAGGTTCCGCTATTGGTTATTGACTGGAGAAGTGTCTCGGTCATGTCTACATAGTTCTCGAACCTATAGGGTCTGCACATTTAGCGTTCGATGACGATTTGTATTATGAGTTATGTGTTTTTTGGTGACCGAAGATTGTTCAAAGCCTCGGATGAGATCACGGATATGACGAAGAGTCTCGAAATGGTGGAGAGGTAAAGATTGATATAATGGATGATGGTATTCGGACATCGGAAGGGTTCCGAGGGGTACCGGGTACATATCGGTGTTCTGGGATGTAACCGGAACCCCCCGGGGAAAGTTATGGGCCCTATGGACCATAAGAGGGAGGCACACCAGCCCACATAGGGGTGGCATGCCCCCTCCATGGAAGGAGGCCAAACTGGAGTAGGGGAGGGGGCGGCGCCCTCCATTCCTTCTTCTCCTCCCACTCCTTCCTCCTTTCCCCCTCCATGAGAAGGAATAAAGGAGGGGGGGCAAATCCTACTAGGACTAGGAGTCCTAGTAGGACTCCCTCCCCATGGCACGCCCCTTGGCTGCCTCCCTCCCTCTCCCTCCTTTATATACGTGGGGAGGGCACCCCTAGAACACACATCAATTGTTGCTAGCCGTGTGCGGTGCCCCCCTCCATAGTTTGCTCCTCATGACATATTGTCGTAGTGCTTAGGCAAAGTCCTACGCGAATCACTTCACCGTCACCGTCACCATGCCGTCGTGCTGACCAAACTCTCCCTCGACACTTTGCTGGATCAAGAGTTCGAGAGACGTCATCGAGCTGAATGTGTGCTGAACTCAGAGGTGCCGTATGTTCAGTACTTGATCAGTTGAATCGCGAAGGCGTTCGACTACATCAACCGCATTAAACTAACACTTCCGCTTTCGGTGTACGAGGGTACGTGGACACACTCTCCTCCTCTCATTGCTATGCATCTCCTAGATAGATCTTGCTTGAGTGTAGGATTTTTTTGAAATTGCATGCTACGTTCCCCAACGCCAGGTGCCTTAGAGATGAAGATCAAAAGCACAAGATGATAATGGCCATATCATGCCACATATATTGATTGCATGTGATGTTTATCTTTTTATGCATCTTATTTTTCTTAGGACCACGCTAGCATTAGATACGCTTCCGCTTTCGGTAAACGAGGTTATGTAGACACACTCTCCCCTCTCTTTGATATGCTTCTCCTAGATAGATCTTGGGTGTTTGTAGGAAATCAATTGATTTTCATGCAATGTTCCCCAACAATAAACATGATCAAATTAAAGTTAAACCATGTGAAAAGTTTAGGTAGCATATTATTATGTTTCCTACTTATAAAGGTTGAAGTGGATGGTAAGTTCACATGAGAGACTATAATCTTCACTATTTCTTAAATGCACCCCTACCTATATGTGGGAGAAACAACCTTTCAAGATACATAGCTAAACAAATGTACTTGGTACTCACATGTGTGTGATCTAACACAAATAAACCAAGTAAATACTACTTTTATGTGAGAATAACACTCCAACTCAAGATTATGCTCTTGTTTTCAGCTTTTCTTCCTGGCCAAATACTTCTAGGTCTACATTACAAAACAAGGGAGTGAACAAAGTTTAGTTCCAAAGCAAGGATAGACCATGTCTTCATACCCGATCCAAAACCTTGTGCAATCAACTTACTAATACCTATTCTAATATGTTTTCACATTCGAACTATTGCGTCTTGCAAATGACCTACTATGATGGCTCATGATTCTCCTATTTCTGCTACAAGGATCTTTCATTGTCATTTTGTTTTTTAATCGTGAACTAAGTGGAAAGGCCGCAAGACATCGGCATATTTTAATGATTTCTAAGCCAGTGACGTAACTCCATGTTTTTTTAGTTTGTAGCAATGGACATGCATTGTGCTAGTGCCACTAAGGATCTCACTCTCGCTTTTCGTATGTAGGAATTGGAAAAGGAGGTCCAAGTGGATGTTAGAATTCTTATGTTTTTCCTTTGAAATTGAGACCAAAGGAAAAAATCCTCTATTGTATCTTTGCTCCATTTCTCTGAACCAAATACATGAATAAAAGAGACCCTTCAACTAACTATGAAATAGGGATATCCAATAAAAGGTAAGGTGCCTTGCTCAGGGTGTTTTGGTACCCTTGTTCTGCCTGGTCCTAGTATTCCTATCACCCAAATGATTGGTATTCTCTAGATCGTATGTAAAGCTAGGCAAGTTAAACAACAACCTTCTATGATTACTCAAGTAGTAAGGTCACTGCCAATGCTCCGTCATGGTGTTGTGTCTTAACTCACAACATCAGATTTTTTCCCATGACACGTAATTAGTGAGGAGAGATGTTGGAACCATCTCTTATCTTAGATACAAATCCAACTTGTGATCCTATATTTCATAGATCAAAGAATCTTTTGCTATCATTCAATTACACTAAACAGTCTCTAAAATAGACCTTCCTTCCATAACAAGGGTATTGTAGCAAGTATCAAGCAACCCTACTAAATGCCAACTACTCGGCATATTCCTGAGTTATCATTGTATTTAATAAGGAAAGAGACTATACTAGTATCATAGCATGATGCCATATCATATTAAATGATGTGTTAATACGGGCCGTGTAGAATAATAAATGAGGCTATATAAGATACTGACCTTGACACTATACACTACAGAGGTAATACCACATACTAGTATCATATGCATGATATTCTCTACTACAAACAACCTAATAAATTTAAATCATATCTATGATATAAGGCATTATGATAGTTGTATGTAAACATTCAACATGCGCCAAGAGAAGGTGCTAAGGGTAAGAGATGATAGCCTAAAGGAAAATGGGGAATGATGGTGCGGAAATTTGTAGGAGCAGGAATACGCTAGAAACAGTGTACATTAGGGCATAGTGCGCACTTCGCCACGTTGTCCTTCACTCGTAGGAATAACTATTTTCTCTATAGCAGGTTATTGTGTTCAGTGTTTGGTTTTATCTGTGTTGGCTAGCGTTTAATTTATGTTTCAACGGTGTTTTTTCATTTGTATACTGTGTTGGTATGTTGGGTTGTTGTTGGAGATGATATTTGTTTCAAGTGGAGAGTGTAGTTATTCGGTGCGTGGTGCTGGTGTCCTTACGTGTTCGGCCTCAGTGTCAACAGGCGATGGTTATTGTGAGCCACAACTCATATACATGGTCATAATTGTAAAATCACTGCTATAAAACTCACATGGGTCAATTCATGAAGCTTTCGCTCGTTTAGTTTTTCTCAACTCCACCACTTCTAGCTCGGAAAAACATTATGTCATTTTTTTCCATTTCAAAATGTTCGCTAAATCAAAAGATGCTCGTGGATTTAAAATAAAGCTTACAAATTTTAAACATCTTAAATTTTAGAAATGCTTGAATTTAAAAATAGTTGTGCATTTTAAACCATGTTCACGAATGTGACAAAATATTCATAAATAAAAAAAATGTTCATATACTTTAAATTTGTTCATGAACTTTATAAAAAACAGAAATTTAAAAAATATTCATGAGTTAAAAAATGTTCAGGAGCTGATATGTGAAAAAGGAAATAAGAAAAGAAGGAGAAGACAAAAAGACAAAAAACACGGAAAGAAAAACTATAAAACTAGTAGAGAAAAGAAACAAAAATTAAAAGCCATGCAATACCTTATAGAACCTTATCAAAACTAGAAAAACCAACTGACGTATTACGGCTATATAGGTGTGTGTTATTCTCAATCAGCGCGCCCCCTTATAAGTGGGGCCCATGGCGACCTCCATAGCACCGACACACCAGGAGGCTCAGAATCGAGGGGGTTTATTATCATCATAGATAGATAGATAGATAGATAGATAGATAGATAGATAGATAGATAGATAGATGTGGACTCATTGCTTCATGCACCTGATTGGTTTAATCACCTAATCTTTGTATAGGGATGTACTTATATGAAAACCATCAAGTGTGCTCAGGAGCAAATGCTCCCTTTTCAAAAGATGTTTTCCTACTTAATCAATAATAATAGTAGAATCTTACATGTTAACGAATGAAGTTTTTGTAGATTTCAACATTCTTCAAATTCTAATTCATCGGCAAGTTGCAAAATAACAAAATCCAAGAACTTTTTTTCACAAGATTATTTTGTATTTCAGCTTTCCACCAAGACCGCAGATGAATGTTTTTCTAAATGTGGGCACATGCTCCCTTCAATATCTACAAACCATATTTTATGATATATTTTGTATTTATTGACCCGGTTATAACATCGGTCTTTGTATTATTGCTTTTTTTAGCGAGAGGTCTTTGTATTATTGTTATGCACACAGTCATGTTTATTACTCCCTCCATTCCTAAATATCACATACGGATGTATATAGACATATTTTAGAGTATAAATTTACTTATTTTGCTCTGTATGTAGTCACTTGTTAAAATCACTAGAAAGACCTATATTTAGGAACGGAGGGAGTATTAAAATTGTTCAAACGTACAAAAGATTGAAAAACAGTAAAAAGGAAGACATACCACAACCGGTCGTAAAGAGAAATTTACACGACTCATTCACACAAAACACTCCAATATCCCTTTGTCTAAAAAGCAACGATCCCGACCGAACATGTTGGGCGTACTAGGCCGCATGATATGGCACAACGACCAAACCCCGATCGACCCGGTCACGTCAGCGCATGATATGGCACAACGGCCGGGACGTGGCCCCCACACTTTCCGTGACCATAGCGTGGGGGCCTCGGGATATCTATCCTATGATCTTTACCTAATAATAAAGAAAGTTGGGTTTCAGCCCGTCCGTCATGCCACTTTGCAGAAAAGCCCCTCTGTTTTCTGTAAATTAACCCGCACTACACGTTTAAGTCATACCGAACCGTTTTTTGGCATTTTCGCATAAAAACCCCTCAGGTTTCATGTAATCAACCCGCCATCCATACTTAAGTCAGCCGAATCGTTTTTTTGTGTTTTAACAGAAAAACCCCTAACCTTTTGGTTAATTAATCTGCAGTTTATCTAAAACAAAAATATCCTTATCTTTTAAACCGTAACTCCGATTTTAACATATTATATATGAAATTTGATTAGAAAAATGTGTAGAATCTAAATAAACTGTTACTTTTAGCTTTTAAATATTTCTAAACTATTAATTAGGGTGCAAACTTAATCTATAGTGCACGGTCCGTTTTTCTTTCGCACCGGTGGCGATCCAAATTGCAAATAAACACACATTAAAACCAGATTGAGAGGAAAAAAAATATTGATAACCACGCACGCACAACTCTGAAAAACCTCACGGGAAAAAAATTAACATTTTTCTCATCTTATTCTGAGCGATTGTGTGCGTGCGAGCGCGCGTACGTGTGTGTGAGAGAGAGACTCCTTAGGACTGACCATATTCAAATACGTTTGAGACCACCATCGGGAACACAAATGTGATGCCATTTTAAAATAAAGAACATCTACCTACCAGGGTCTCGAGTCGTGGTTATTGGGTTAAGAACGTGTTTTTTTTTCTATCCCGTTGCAACGCACGGGCTCTTTTGCTAGTCATGCTAACGACTTCTTGTCTGCTGCTTGTCATGGACATCTGGACGTGTCGTCTCCACTGTTCATTCTGAATCGTAGTACATGCATTTCTCCATCGTCTGCTGATCAATACATGTAGGTACTCCTACATCTATATTGATTTGATCGACGATCCCTGTCACAGTTAATGCTCCTTATCAACGTCGCGACTTGGCAAGATCACAAAAGGCTGATTCTGCCCACGAGGACAAACTGGTAAAGCAACCGACCAATACGCCGCAACTGTTTTCTTAGCTGATGAAATACACCGCAAATGGTACCTGTTCACACGCGGGCGGCGAACACTACGTCAATATCGTTCCGTTGTCTGCGTTACACGTATGAATACTCACGTATTCGTGCCGTACGTGCGACAAAGCATCGAACACACTCATCGTAAGCAGGGAAGAAAAGATGTTCAAAAAAAAAAAACAGGGAAGAAAGGAAAACGATCTCATCCCGCCTCCAAGTGTGACCAACCTTGTGGCAGCTCCCCTCCGCTAACGACATCTTGATCATCGGTTGTGAGGACGGTCGCCAGGTTCGCGCGTGCAGATCCGTGTGGATAGAGGGTCAGAGCAACTTCAATGCGCCGACTCAACGGGATGTGTGTTATTTTCATTAGCCACTCGTTCGTTGTCCGTCCCGTTTTGTGTTTGAGCCGGTAGTGCGCCAACGCGCCGATTCATTTCATGTCCGCACACAAATTTCCCAGCAGTCGGCACACATGTCGGCGCCATGCCAACGGTCGGCATACATGTTAGTCTCCAAAGAAAACCACCACACAGTTCATGCTAGCACATTTCCCAGCAGTCGGCACACATGCCAGCACACAAAAGGGGGTGGGAGTTCTACCATACCAACTAGGTCGTGGTCATGCCAGCACACTTGTCGGCATACAAAAAAAGGATGACGCTCTCTGCTATAGATCACTCCTCATCGAACTTGAGCATGTGGGCCTGCATCTTCTCGAACCAAGGCCTCTTTCTAAGGGACACCGTGCTCAAGTCCATCTTCATAATCTTCGCTCCCGCCATCATGCTAGCAAGCACTACTTCTTTTGCCTTGGTTTTGGCATTGGCGGCCTCTTTGCTTGCATGTCCGCCTCTGATACGTCCAAAACGTATTTATAATTTCTGCTTGCTCCATGTCTCTTTTGGGTGATATTGCTATGATATTTATACACTTCCATACGCTTTTGATCATATTTGGACTAACCTATTAACTCAGTGCACCCCAGTGCCAGTTTCTGTTTTCGGCTGTTTTTGTATTTCAGGTTTTCACATTACGAGAACTGCCAGGAAAAATCCAGAAAAATTATATAAAAAATCAGCGTTCCAGAAACTACCGTGCGCCCGAAGGACAGCCGGGGGGGGGGGGGGCCCC
>LR738714.1:492476811-492513272 GCA_902687465.1 Secale cereale | reverse complement strand
CACCAGGGCTCCAGGCGCCCTATCGGCGCGCCCCCCCTGGGCCGCGCCGGGGGGCGCCTGGGCCCCCCGAGGCTCCTCCGATGCCCCCCTTTGGCATATATTTAAAGCGTCTCCCGAAACCCTCGAGGGAGGAACTCTTTTTCGCGATCTCATCTCTGTTCCGCCGCCGCCGCCGCTTCCAAGATCGGGAGCACCAGGAGAACTCTTCCCGGCACCCTGCCGGAGGGGAGGATCACCACCGGGAGCCTCTCCACCACTATGGACGCCTCCCGGATGAGTTGTGAGTAGTCTCCTTGGACCATGAGTCCATGACCAGTAGCTATGTGATGTTCTCCTCCCGTTCTTGTGCTTCACTAATTAGTCCTCGTGAGCTGCCCTACATGATCGAGGCACATATGTAATCCTTATGCCGTTGCTATGATGGGTTTGCTGGGATCCGATGGATTATGAGATTATGTTCAGATTGTGCTTGAGTAATATATTTGATCTACCTCTTTTATATTTATGTTCGTAAGTAATTCTTGCATGTTCTCCGTTGTTATTTATTGCTTTGGCCAAGTAATAGGTAGTGACTCCAAGAAGGAACGTTATGCTTGATTGTGGGTTCATGCCCCTCGATGACTAGTTTGAGTGACAGAAACATGAGTCTAGGGGATGTGCTGTTGCCACAAGGGGGAAAACAACGGTGCTTGTGCCCTCGGGTGCAAGGATTGTTTACTTTACGCAAAGTTCTTTTAATGCAGTTGTCTGTTGCATTGAGTTTACACTATGGGTGGGACTCGCAACTTAATACCAGCGGGATGTTCTGGATAGATATCTCAAGGTGGATGATTAGTAGTTGATATTGATGGATTTCGGTCTACTTACTTTGGCGTACCGCCCATGCTTTGAACCTCAACCTTTCTTGCAATGTAGTCAGCATTGGTTTGCGCACATGGTCCTGTCAATTGCCCAGCTGTAATTCGTTTACCTCACATAGCTGTTTTATCGTCTTTTGGGAGAAAGACATCACTAGTGAACATCATGAGACTCCGGTCTATATTACCATCATTGATCACATCCGCTATTTACTTTTCGCTATTATTTACTATTGCAATTATATCTATCACTACTATCACTTGCGTTTAATCCTTTGTGAACTACAAGGCCGGAGGGATTGACAACCTCTCTGTACTCGTTGGGAGCAAAGTTATTTGTATCTGTGTGCAGGTCCACATTGATTGCTAATATCTGGCGCCGTAGGAGTTGACACCTTCTTGTTGAACCTAGGAGTCTCTGGGGATTCGATCCTTGGTATCTTTTCCAAGGGAAAAACTTCCGCAACACTACATCTCACACCTTCCACTTGGGGTAACCAACGAGGGGCGAGAAGCCTAGCAGCCTCATCTCGATCATCTTGGCTTGCTTCTCCGGATCGAGCTCAAGAGTCTTCCTTTGAATCGGAACGCCGTTGGTCCACCCGAATGGGAGAGCGAGGCCATGGGTTTTGTGGTGTGGGTACAGTGCACTACCTCTGCAGAGTGTAATTAATCTATCGATAGCCGAGTCCATGGTCACGGACACGCTCGAAAGTAGGTCACACCATGGGTCAACATTTAATATAATTTTGCTCCCTAAGTTATGAACTTTGCACTATCATAGATGGTGGAAAGACCACCGAGATGTTTCAGACCAAGTGTTGGTCAGGGTTGTGATCGCCGGAAAGATCACGAGATAAAATCTTCTGAGATAGACAAGTTGGTATGTTAAGAAGGATCACCGTTGGTAAGTCAGTCCGAGGGACTGTTTCACAAAGGCATGAGCACAACATGTTGTTTATATTCATACATATATATGTTGTTGAATTTTAAAAATTGAATAATTATCATGATATTGTTTGTCATTATGTTTATATTCGCTGTAAGCTTGCAAGTACATTCAATGTACTGACCTGGCGTATCATGCCAGATTTTAAGAAAGTCTCGCTGGAAAGGAGTGCCGTCCGAGTCTAGGTCGTGTCCACATTGGTGTCCCTGTGCTATGGAGTTCCGCTACGAAGTCGTTCCGCTACCGCGGAGATGTTATGACCGAGGCCTTTTATGTTCACTAAATAATATACATATTGTTCAGCCGCACCGTGTGTGCCACTTGGCCTCGCTACCTGTTGTAATGTAAACTTTGATCCGCTAAGTGTTAATAAAGCGGTTGTTTTCTGTACCAAGATGCTGTGTGTTGCCAGAAGACATGGTCTATGGGCTGGCAATGCATGGTAAACCAGTCGCGCTGAGCCGGGGTGCCACAACACTTGGTATCAGAGCCGCGCTGACTGTGGGCCATGCTAGACTATGACATGTTAACTAAATGCTAGATACGAGTTTAAGTTGAGTGCCGGTAGCATGTGTAGCTGGTTGTTGCTTTGCATATACTTGCTTTATTTTTATGCTAACATACT
Source organism: Secale cereale (assembly GCA_902687465.1). Classification (NCBI taxonomy): domain Eukaryota; kingdom Viridiplantae; phylum Streptophyta; class Magnoliopsida; order Poales; family Poaceae; genus Secale; species Secale cereale. The sequence continues at coordinate 492,510,841 of LR738714.1, read as the reverse complement.
AATGGTTGTGAGTGTAGATGGCTCCGGTGCCGTATCCATGCCAGTTGCAGCTGATGCCGTACATGTCACCGCACCTCCTTTGTAACGTGTGTCGTCGGCTGTACCCCCTCGGAGACGACCCAGTCTATTGTGTGTACCGGGAGCGGCTAGCAGGCTCAGTGTATGAGTATCAGGCAATGGTAACTCTGCGCACCAGTTCCGAGTCCAGCACTTACACTCGTACCTCTCAGAGCGGTTACGCTTCTACCGCTTCCCAGGCCGTCCAATTTGCTGCATTCAAGATCCTTGTCCAGCTCCGTTACTGCGAGGTCCGAATGCAGAATCGCCCAGGTTTCCAATACTATCCTTCTCTACATGACAATAGTCGTGTTCATTTCCCTGATATTGATCCGGAGTCTGGTAGTGTTGCTAGCCACCTTTCCCGTTATATTACTGCTAGCAATCTCCTGATCCACGAGCTGGCTCGAGAGCTGACTCGCACTTGTATTGCTTTAGCCACTACTAGGTCTGTCACTACTCCCGCATCCATGGGATTTGCCCCTTACATTCCAGCCAGTTCTGGTTCCCCTATTTCACCGGTTACTCCTCCGAGTAGCTCGGGTGCCTCAACCATAAATCCTCTCAGTGCTTCTGCTGAGTGGGTTTCGCTTCTCACTACTCCTGTAGCTCCTATGATTCACCCTACTCCTGCCCCGGAAGGAGAGCCCCCGAGGCAGCGCCGTCGTGTTACCTTTAACCCAGAGGTTTCACTTAACCTCGTCAGTTCAGGATCCGAGTCTGCTTCAGGAGAGGACCCCGCAGCACCAGCAGAGCAGTAGAGCTTGTGAGTATTCACAGTTGTCAGGATGATGTATGGATGTAGTTGTACGAGTCATGATGTTCCGTTTCCTGTATGAGCATAATGGTACCAGGCATGTTAATTACCTTTCATGTATGAGTCTATGTATAATTATGATGGAACTGTATTTCTTCTATTCGCTATCTTTTCTTCGTAATTTTGTTTTCTCTCGGGATTTGTTGCTGGCTTTTCCCCAATTTCCTTTTGGATGTTTCTTATCTCAGTTGCGTTGTCTTGGAAAAAATCCATAATAGGATGATGCGGGGAGGCAACAGTAGCTGCGCTCACGAGGATGTTCCTGTTCGTTGTTCCGCCCGACAGGCAGGACACTCTCCCGAGCCGTACGTACCACCACCGCCTCCACCGCCAAATATGCCTACCACCAAGCAAATTCTGCGTATGTTTGAGGAAAGGAGAAGTAACGATCTGCTTGAGATATTAAGGAGTGTTCAAGCTATGGTTGGACATAATGGAAATCAGAACGGTCATCACTCCAAGCTATCAGATTTTCAGAGAACCCAGCCTCCCAGTTTCAGCCAGCTTATTGACCCCTTGGATGCCGACTATTAGTTGCGGACCATTGAAAGGAAGCTTGAGATTGCCCGTACTGCAGAAGATGATAAAGTTCCATATGCAACTCATTATCTTGAAGGAGCTGCTACCATATGGTGGGAAAATACAAAAGCCATGTGGCCTGCTGATGAAGAACTCACCTGGTCAAAATTCAAGGATCAGTTCCGAAAATATTATATACCTACTGGAGTTATGAAGACCAAGCAGCATGAATTTCTTGCACTCACCCAAGGAAATCTGTCTGTGGGTGAATATTTGCAAAAATTCAATCATCTGGCCCGTTACTCCGTTTATGACGTGGCCACTTAAGAAAGAAAGATTGACAGATTTCTTGGGGGATTAAACTCGCAACTCTGGTGCACCCTCAGCATGCTCAATTTCCAGACTTCCAAACCTTGGTGAACAAAGCTTTCATTGTGGAAAGGGAGCACAAGCTCGTGCTGGACAACAGGCCTGCTAATAACGAGCACAAGCGCAAGTTTGAACCAAGGAAGGAAGGGCAACCAGTGCAAAAGGCTCGAACCTGGTAGCAGACTCGGGTAGAATACAAGCCCAATTGGCAACAAAATGTTAACAAGACCACTGCCCGAGTCAAGAATGCCGTGACCAACCCAGTGCACGAGGAGTGCCAGCGCAACAATTCTTGTTTCAGTTGTGGGCAAAACGGCCATTATGCCAGACAGTGCCCCAAGAACAGCAAGGCGAATGCTTATTCAGGACATAAGTCAACTTTATGGGGTCATACCCGAACCAGCAAAACATCGCCGGGCATGTTCATCACCTCTCCGCGGATGAAGCCCAAGAAAACCCCGAAGTAGTCATTGGTGTGTTTTCTGTTAATAGCATACCTGCCATAATTTTATTTGACTCTGGGGCTTCCCACTCTTTTATTTCTCGGAGTTTTGTTGCCCAAAACAAATTTCCTTGTTCACTTTTGGGCAAGAATATGCTGGTACAAACCCCGAGATCCTTAATCAAGAGTAATCTGGTCTGTCATGATTTGGAAATCAATATCAACGAAATAAGCTTTCCAACTTCCTTGATACTCATCGAGTCGGTACAACTGGATGTTATTTTGGGTATGAATTGGTTGACCCAATATCAAGTATGCATAAATTGCGCAACCCGAGAAGTCACTACGACCAGTCAGAAGGGGCAGACTACTAAATTCTATTCTCGCAGAAGCATACCCAAGAAGGGAATAATCTTCACCGATGTGGCTGAATTGGAATTAATTCCTGTGGTTAGTGAATTTCCCGATGTATTTCCAGAAGAACTGCCAGGCATGCCGCCAGATCGAGAGCTTGAGTTTGCAATAGATCTTGTACCCGGAACCGCACCGTTATACAATAAGTATTACCGGATGCCCTCATCATAATTAGTGGAACTAAAGAAACAACTCGATGAAATGCTCCAGAAATGATATATCCGTCCCAGCTCTTCACCATGGGGATCACCTACTATCTTCGTAAGCAAGAAGGATGGCAGCCTCCGCATGTCTGTGGATTACTGTCAGCTGAATGATGTCACCATCAAAAATAAATATCCGCTACCAAGAATTGATGACTTGTTTGATTAGCTCAGTGGGGCCAAGGTATTCTCCAAGATTGATTTACGGATAGGATACCATCAGCTCGAGATTAAAAAGGAAGATATTCCTAAGACTGCATTCACCACTCGGTACGGTCTTTATGAATATACAGTTATGTCCTTTGGTCTCACCAATGCCCTTGCTTTCTTCATGCACATGATGAATAAAGTATTCATGGACTTCCTCGATAAGTTCATGGTAGTGTTTACCGATGACATATTTATATACTCAAAGAGCGAAGGAGATCACACAGAACACCTCCGAGCAGTGCGACAACGACTACGCGACAATTAGCTTTACGCCAAATTCAGTAAGTGTGAGTTTTGACTCAAACAAGTTGGATTTATTGGATATGTGCTATCCACCGAGGTTATAGCCGTAGACCCAAGCAAAGTAAAGGATGTGCCCGATTGGTTGCCACCAACAACAGTATCACAGATCTGGAGTTTTCTTGGACTTGGCCGGATATTACCGTCGTTTCATTGAAGGGTTCTTCAAGATTGCTAAACCCATGACAGAGCTGCTCAAAAAGGATAATAAGTTTGAATGGACTGAAGACTGTGAAAAAAGTTTCAGCGAGCTAAAGATACGACTAACAACCGCACCCGTATTGACTCTTCCAGACATCTACCGCAGTTTTGATGTGTACTGTGATGCCTCGAGACAATGACTTGGTTGCGTACTTATGCAAGACAGCAAGGTAGTAGAATATGCATCACGACAGCTGCGACCACACGAGGGAAATTACCCTACTCATGATCTGGATTTGGCCGTGGTGGTTCATGCTCTAAAAATATGGAGGCACTACCTCATCGGGAAGAGGTGCCAAATTTTTATTGATCACAAAAGTCTCAAGTATATATTTACTCAGCCAGATTTAAATCTCCGTCAGCGAAGGTGTCTTGAGGTAGTTAAGGATTATGATCTTGGAATAAATTACCACTCGGGTAAAGCCAACGTGGTGGCTGACGCACTCAGTCGAAAGCCGGTCAGCTTACATGTCATATTGAAATCCTTGCCCTCTAAACTTCAAGGGGAGATTGCTCAACTCAATCTGATCATAGTTGATGCTAGTCTCACTAATATTTTGGAAGTTACCCCCACACTTGAGGAAGAGATCTGCAAGGCCCAGCCAGACGACCCTGTCCTGCAAAGGCATGCCAAGAATATGGTGGAAGGATTTGTGTACCCAATCGATCGGACATAAAAGAGAAAATCATTTCAGAAGCACACGAATCCTCATACTCTATTCACCCTGGAGGTACAAAAATGTATGAAGACCTTCGGCAAATATTCTGGCGGGATGGAATGAAGAAAGACATTGCCTATTTTGTGGCCTGTTGCGACATATGCAACAAGGTGAAGGCAGAATATCCGAAGCCAGCCAGACTTCTCCAACCGCTGCCAGTTTCGCAATGGAAATGGGATGACGTTTGCATGGATTTCATCATAGGTCTACCTAAGACTCAGCGAGGCAATGATGCAATATGGGTCATCGTGGACACCTTAACCAAGGTAGCCCACTTTATCCTGGTCAGGACCACATATCCACTTGCACAGTTGTATGTGTCCAAAATAGTCAGTCTGCATGGAGTACCTCGAACCATCACTTCCGACCAAGGTTCACCCTTTACCTCCGCTTTTTGGTCACGTCTCCATCAAGCCTTGGGGACAGCGCTGAAATATAGTACCGTTTATCATCCTCAGACCGATGGACAGACAGAGCGGGTAAACCAAATACTCGAAGATATGCTCCGAGCCTGCGTCTTGGCCCAAGGATCGAAGTGGGAAGATTGTCTGCCTTATGCCGAGTTCTCTTACAACAACAGCTTTCAAACCAATCTAAAGATGTCACCGTACGAGGCTTTGTATTGCCGTAAGTGCCGCACCCCTATAATTGGTCTCAGACTGGAGATAGGTGTATCTTCGGGACATATCTCATAATGGAAGCTGAGAAACAAGTTAACGAGACCAGAGACAGATTGCAATTGGCCAAATCTCGACAGAAGAATTATTATGATGCAAAACACCGGCAAATCAGTTCCGAGCCCGGAGAACACGTATACCTCCGAGTCACTCCTATGAAAGGAGTCAAGAGATTCCAGACTCGCGAAAAGTTTGCACCTAGATTTATTGGTCCATTTCCAGTTATTTCTCGAGTGGATACTATTGCTTATCAGTTGGAACTACCCCCAGAATTGTCCGACGTGCACAACGTGTTTCATGTCTCACAGTTGAAGCGATGCATATCGCCGCGTGAGAAAAGGACTGCCATGACCAAAATAGAGCTGGCAAAGGATTTAACGTACGAAGAGAGGCCGTTCAAAATTTTGGATCAGATAGAAAGGGTCACTCGCAGTAAAGTGAGAAAGTTTTATAAAATCCAGTGGGAGCATCACACCGAGTCAGAATCAACCTGGGAACGGGAAGAATTCCTAAGAACACATTATCCAGAATGGTTTTCCCAAGCAACCGAATCTCGAGGACTAGATTCATTCTAAATGGGGGGGGTTGTGAAAGCTTGATTTTTGCCCTCCTTTATTTGCCTGAGTTTCATTTGGATTGAGTATGAAACTTGGAATTTTTGAATCTTTTCATATAGACTTAAACACTTTGGTACCCTTGGATTTCACCCAAGTGCCTCATCTCCATGTCAAATCATCTTTTTCTCTCTGGTTCACCCTAAAATAATAGTTGGAATATTTTTCTTTATTGAAAAATATTCATTTTTCCCTCTAAAACCCTAGTTAGCTCATTGTGCTCCAAAGCAACCCCAACTTTTCTTGCCCACAATTTATATGATTTGTTGGACTAACCTATTGATCCAGTGCCCAGTGCCAGTTCCAGTTTGTTGCATGTTTTTTGGTTCACAGAATATCCATATCAAACGAAGTCCAAACGTGATAAAAATTTATGGAGATTTGTTTTTAGAATATATGTGATATTTGAGAGTCGGAATCAATGCAAACGGAGGCCCATGGCCTCCACCACCCATCAAGGCGCACCAGGCACCCCCTGGTGCACCCAAGTGTATTATGGGCTCCCCTTAAGTCGGTTGAGCCTCTTCTTCGGGCGCAAAAAGACAATTTATGGAAAAATCATGTAAAAATTTCAGCGTAGTTGGAGTTATGCATCTTTGGGAATTTAAGAAATGGTGAAGGGCAAGAAAACGGGGTTGTGAAACAGAAGAGAAACAAAGAGACATATCCAATCTCAGAGGGGCTCTTGCCCCTCCACCGCCATGGAGGTCAAGGACCAGAGGGGAAACCGTCCTCCCATCTAGGGAGGAGGCCAAGGAAGACGAAGGAGGGGGGCTCTCTCTCTCTTTCCCGCGGGGGTGCCAGAACGCCGACGTGGCAATATTGTGTGACGTCGATATAATCCAACAACTCTGTCTTCTTCACAATCATCTTGATCACCTTCCCCCATCTATCTACAGCGGTCCACTCTCCCGCAACCCGTTGTACCCTCTTCTTTAACATGGTGCTTTATGCTTTACATTATTATTCAATGATATGTTACCATCCTTTGATGCTTTAGTAGATCTTTGTTGTCCTATCGGTGGTTGGTGAAATTTTTATAATTGGTTTAAATTGCTTGTGGTTATGTTGTTGTTCTTTGGTTCCCATCATATGAGTGCACATAGGGTTAGTTGTATGTTGATAGGACTATGCATTGGCGGGCAAGAGTGATGGAAACTTCTTCCTAAACATAGAAATTGATGCATACAGGATTGAAGGGGACCAATATAACTTAATGCTATGGTTCGGTTTTACCTTAATGAACATTAGTATTTGTGGATGCTTGCTAATAGTTCCAATCATAAGTGCATAGAGATCCAAGTAAGGGATGACATGCTGGAAGTGGCCTCTCCCACATAAAAACTTGATATCAGTCTAGTAACATAATCAATTGCTTAGGGGCAATTCCGCAAATCCTACCACCACTTTTCCGAACTCGCTATATTAAACTGTACTTTTATTAAAACATCACCTAAATTTTATTTTCACATTCTTTATTATCTTGCAAACGTATCCTACAAAGTACTTCTAGTTTTATTCTTGTTCTAGGTAAAGCGAATGTTAAGGGTGTGTAGAGTTGTATCTGTGGTCGATAGAACTTGAGGGAATATTTGTTCTACCTTTAGTTCCTCATTAGGTTTGACACTCTTATTTATCGAAAAAGGCTACAAACGACCCCCTACACTTGTGGGTTTTCACTTGACGCGGAGATAAAGGAGCCGGATGCCAGAGCGGAGCAGTTGGAGGAGTCGGAGCCGCATTTGCCGCCCATGTTGCTAGAGCCAGGCATGGAGATAGTCGACATCTCTGAGGAGGAGTAGCAGATCATCTATGTAGTACGTAGGTTCTATCGTTTGCATGCTTCTGTATGGATTTGATAATCTAGTATGAGATGTCTGGATGAAGATGTGCTAATTTGAGGAGTGCCCGATGACTGCTCGTGGGCGCGTCCGTGGGCGTTTGGGGGGGTCGTATTTGTCATATGGGGCTGTAGATGCTCTTAGGGCCTCAGTAGTTTAGGATCACAGGTGTTCGAGGTCTTGGCTTTACCGTGGGCAATGAAAATGGTGAATAAAAGTCTTTTAACTCCAAATAGGCATTCGCCCCTCTTTATAGATAAAGCAACGATCCATACAACCAACATCCAGATACCAAATCACGAGAGACGACTGGGGAAATAGCACAATCATACCCAAAAACGTAAGAGAAATGAGAATAAAGCCACCTATTGGTTGCCGCCAAGCGGCCCTACGAAGCCGAAAGTCGACGTGTTGTAGCTAGAAGTGCATCCAGCTTGCGGTCGTACAACCTAGAGAGCGGGTGCCAGTGCTATAGAAAAGTTAGGAATTTGAAGGAGTTAGACGCCTGCCTCGAAAGACCCGCTCAATTACCATTTTATTATGTGTCATCCAAATAGTCCACTACATCGTTGAAAAAAATAAGCCAAAATAAGCGGCGATGCCGCTAGGGTGGATAGCCCTGGTGTGGAGGAACTCCGCGAGGTCCCAGGCCACCTAGTCAGGCCCCAGTGCCTCGTGGACGAACGTACATAGGACCCACGACATTGTTCTCTCTGCCGTTGATGATGAATCTTGGTGGCTATATGTTCAAGCAGGGAAGGTGTGGAGGCCGCATCATCCCTGTGGTGAACATGTGTCTTCAGGATCCATCACTGCAACGGCGTTTGCTAATCCAAAAGCGGATGCAGACATTTGTGAGGGTTGGTGGCATATGGAAGACGACGGACCGTGTGTTCGGATCATGGTTGGAGGTTGGCATGTGTGGTTCCTCCTTTGACATATTCATCAAGTGTGGGTGTCAAATCTAGAGTTTGATGGTGTGTCCACGGTGTTGCCCTAGTCTGATTCTTTCAACTCCAATAGTTTCTCCTTTGATGAGCTACCTTGGAGGTCTACAAAGCTACATTTCAGTGACAAAGTCACGTCGAGCTCGGGTGAGGAGGTGATTCATTATATTTTCCTTTGGTTGTTGTAGTCATGGTGTATGAGCCACGTGACGGGCATTGGTGTCAAGCTTGGCAGATTCTTAAGTCTTGATTGTAACTTTCCTTCTTGGCTGGTGCCTCTTTGCACAAAGGCTAGAGTTCGTCTGTCTTTTATGTTTTTTCAGGTTGGTGTCTGCATGGATTTTACTATGATCTTTATCATATGAATGAGGCACATATTACCATGCAAAATAAAACTAGGAAGTCTAGTTTCCCGAAAACCTAAAAACCCCATGCCGATGATGAAGGTTTCAAGTGGGTATTAACAATGCCCGTTGATCTCCGGCGGGGTGCTCGAAGATTCTGGCAAGGGATGTTGACATCTTCTCATGGCAAGGGGGTGGCGGCCAAACCCGGCTCGCCTCACGTGGCTAAGGCTCGTCTTAAGGAGGTGCTGGAAAAACTAGAGACCATGGATGAGGAGGCGTGATACGTCCCCAACGTATCTATAATTTTTTATTGTTCCATGTTATTATATTATCTATATAGGATGTTTTATATGCATTTATATGCTATTTTATACTTCCTCCATCCCAAAATAAGTGACTCAAAAGTGACTCAACTTTGTACTAAAGCTAGTACAAAATTGAGTCATTTTTCAGTCACTTATTTTGGGAAAGAGGGAGTATGATTTTGGGTACTAACCTGTTAACCCAGAGCCTAGTGCCAGTTTTTGTTTTTTCCTTGTTTTTGAGTTCGCACAAAAGGAATATCAAACGGAGTCTAGACGGAACGAAAGTTTACGAGGATTTTTCTTAGACCAGAAGACACCAGATGGACTTGGACTACACGCAAGGGGATCTGTGAGGCGGCCACAAGGGTGGAGGGCGCGCCTCCTACCTTGTGGGCCCCTCATGCCTCCCCTGACCTACTTCTTCCACCTATAATTTCACATATATTCCAGAAACCCCAGAACATCCATCGAAACCACTTTTCCGCGATCATAACCTTCTGTTCTCCCGATATCCCATCTGGAGGCCTTTTCCGGTACTCTGCTGGAGGGGGAATCAACCACGGAGGGATTCTACATCAACCGTATTGCCCTTCCGATGAAGTGTGAGTAGTTTACCACAGACCTACGGGTCCATAGCTAGTAGCTAGATGGCTTCTTCTCTCTATTTGATCCACAATACCATGTTCTCCTCGTTGTTCTTGGAGATCTATCCGATGTAATCTTCTTTTGCGGTGTGTTTGTCAAGACCCGATGAATTGTGGGTTTATGATCAGATTATCTATGAATAATATTTGAGTTTCTTCAGAATTTTTATATGCATGATTTAATATCTTAGTAACTCTCTTCGAACTATTGGTTTGGTTTGGCTAACTAGATTGGTTTTTCTTGCAATGGGAGAAGTGCTTTGCTTTGGGTTCAATCTTGCGGTGCTCAATCCCAGTGACACACTACTAGGAAAAGGGCTATAGATGATATGGCCACTAATGGCGCACCAGACATCTGGTGCGCCACTACTATATACTAATGGTGCACCATGTGTTGGTGCGCCATTAGTGTCCAAATACTAATGGTGCACCACATCCACGGTGCGCCATTAGTAACAATTTTTTTTATTTTTTTTCAAAACTAGTAATGGCGCTCCAGTGGATAGTGTGCCATTACTAGTTAAACTAGTAATGGCGCACCACATCCACGGTGCGCCACTAGTATTTTTTTCAATTTTTTTTATTTTTTTTTTCAATTTTTTTTATTTTTTTCCAAAACTAGTAATGGCGCACCAGTGGATAGTGCGCCATTACTAGTTAAACTAGTAATGTCGCACCACATCCACAGTGCGACACTAGTAATTTTTTTTCAATTTTTTTTTCAAAACTAGTAATGGCGCACCGTGTGTGTGGTGCGCCATTACTAGTTGCCACTAGTAATGGCGCACCACAACCACGGTGCGCCATTACTAACTTGGGCCAAAAATTCCACCGAATGCCCCCCCCCCTCCATGGACCGCCTTTTCAGTTTAAAAAAAGAAAATGATGGGAATGTTAAAAAAATAAAAGAAAATAAGTTTCCCATGTGATATGTGGTCTACTTGTTGGGAAAATTTAGAAATATGAATTTCGACTTTATTTGCAAAATATCTCTGGAATTTGTAAAATGGGCATAACTTTTGCATACGAACTCAGATTAAAAAGTTTTTTATATGAAAAATTATCTACTCGAAAAGTTACATTTGAATTTAACTGGGGGGAACCCCATTAAACATGAAAAATCCCCAAAAACCTAACAGAAAAAAGTTACGGGGCTTTTAAGATCTAGAGGGAAAAAATGAAAAAAAAAATCAAACTTACTAGTGGCGCACTGTTTGCTAGGTGCGCCACTAGTAACAGAAAAAAAATTGGTTTCGAAAAAAAAAATCGACATTTTTTTCAAAATATGATACGTAATATGACCGGAAAGTTTGAAATATTTTTTCAAAATTTCATCATACTCATGAACATGAACAAAGTCCTAGACATCAAGAAGGTCTAATAGCATTGATATGATAGAATTGAGCTCGTGCTGGGGTTGGATAGAATTGCGAAGTTAAGCGTGCTCGGGCTGGAGTAGTGTGAGGATGGGTGACCTTCCGGGAAGTTTGACCACAGATTGCGATTTGACTTGAGATTAAGCATATTGACCCGAGATTAAACCATGGTGACCTTAGATTAAGAAAAAAAAAAAAAAATTTAAATTTTTTTCTGATTTTTTTTAAAAAAATGTTACTAATGGTGCACTTCTATGTGGTGCGCCATCAGTATACCAGATACTAATGGCGCGCCATGGGCTATACTAATGGCGCACCTGTGGTGCGCCATTAGTAAAAAATCTAATGGCGTGGTGCTAGTGGCGCACCTGTAGTGCGCCGTTAGTAGCGAAAACAGGTGCGCCACTAGCAGCCATTTTCTTAGTAGTGACAAAAAAGGACATGACACATATTGTATTGTTGTCATCGAGGATAACAAAATGGAGTTTTCATCATATTGCTTGAGTTAATTCCGCTACATGATGTCATCTTGCTAAATGTGTTACTTTGTTCTTATAAACTTAATAATACTCTAGATGAAGAATCATTTCAGTCGATGTGTGGAGTAATAGTACTAGATGCAGAATCGTTTCAGTCTACTTGTCACGAACGTGATGCCTATATTCATGATCATTTCCATAGATGTCGTTATAATTATTCACTCTTCTATCAATTGCTTGACATTAATTTGTTCACCCACCGTAATACTTGCTATCATGAGAGAAGCCTCTAGTGAAACCTATGGCCCCTGGGTCTACTTTACATCTTATAAGTTTCCGATCTACTATTTTGCAATCTTATAATTTTCAATCTATAAACCAAAAACTCAAAAATATTTACTTTACTAGTTCATCTATCTTTATCAGATCTCACTTTTGCAAATGTAACATCCCAAATTTTGAATTTGGAATGTTATACATAGATCATAATTGCATTTGCATATTCTTGCATTTTATTCGTGACGTTCCTCAAAATTCTAAGCAACTCAAGGACATACGGAGAGAGTTGGGGATTTTACCGTTTTCGTATTTGAGTTCGCTCGAATACCGGTATGAGGACAGTGTGATTCTAATTATTTTTCTCTCCTAAAAATATTTCTAAATAAAATAAATGAGCGGAGATAATATGACTTCTCCAAAATAATAGAAATATTGGAGGAAAAATATTAAAATCACTTTTGGTATTTTTCTGGATTTATTTTCGGATTTATTTGCATAGGAAAAATATGCGTTTTTCAAAATTGCATTTAGGTCCGGGAAAAATGTTCACCTTGTCCTAAATATTATTAGAGGACGGTGAAAATTTATTTCGGGATTTTTGAAGTCCGTTTGATATTTATTTCGTTAGTTTAATTGTGCCGGGAATCTATTTAAAAAAAAGGGGAACCGACTTAGCTTCGTACCGGATCAGGACTCTGAGCTTTGTATAGCGCCAGGCCGGCCCGACATCGCGAGCCCGCGCCGCGCGAAAACCCTAGCCACCGCCCGCCGCCGCCTGCCGCCGCACCGTCCGCCGCCCCGCCCCTCGCCGGACCCCGCCGCCGCCGCGCCGTCCGCCGCCCCGCCCCTCGCCGGACCCCGCCGCCGCCGCCCCTCGCCGGAGCCGCCGCCGCCGGAAATCGAGGTAGCCGCCCGTTGTTTTTTTTAGATCAGATCGGTTTTATATAAAAAAAAAGAAACCCTAGATCTGGTTTTTTTTCGGATTAGATCGGTTTTTCGTCGGTTTAGTTAAATAGCGGACGTTCGTCCGTACGTTCGTTTTAACGAACGGTTTTCGTTAGTTAAACGCAGACAGCGAACGTTCGTCCGTTAGCCTGTTCGTCGCGTTTCTTTTTCGGGGTATTTTATCCGCGATTTTTCCGATCGCGATTTCTGCTCCCTGATCTTGTTTCGCGTTTTTCTTTTCGCTCGAGAGTCGGAATCAGGTGATTCAAAATCACAGATCTTCGTCTCGAAGCCCTCTTTACGTTTAACCAACTTGAACAAAGTTTTGGCTACTATAAAATTTGACTTTAGGCCAACTAGTAATTCGGAGCTCGTTTCTTTTGCAGTTTGAGTTTCGTTGCTTCTTTCGAGTTGATTCTTTTTGCAAACCGGAGTTCTTAAGTTGAACTTTTTGGTTAGATCTCTTATTTGAGTTTTACCCATGCATTAGTTAAGTACTTATTGTATGCTTGTTGTTTGATTGCGATAGAGTACCCAGAGTGCGCCGCTTGCTACTTTGAGTCTCTAGGTTTTGCGGATCATCAACAAGGCAAGTAACACTTTGATCATGCTTTCCAATTACCCAGTTTTCATTGCATTAGTCAAACCCCTCACACATTGCATGAATAGGATCAATTAACTTGTGGGATTGGGAAGTAGATTGAGGTAGTACCTATTACCTGCATTACATTCAAACCCCTGGGAGTTACTTCTACGTTTGCTGCTAGGACATGCTATGCTCGTAGACGTGGATTGGGTGAGTGAAATCCATGACAGATGTGAGATTGTTTAATTAATGGTTCAACTTAAGGTGGCAACATTAATACACATCTGGGTGGATTGAGGCACCTGGGTAATCCAGGATTGCCTGTTTTTCTTTTGGACCGCCACCCAGGCTCAAAGGGATCATGAGATTATTCATACTAGAAACTTCCGTGTGCAACCACAATGCTATTATGGGCTCTAGCATAGTATGAGTAAGTTGTGCGAACTCTTACAGTGGTGGACTAGCAGATGTAGGGGATGTAGGTTGATACGGTCCGCCCGATCGTAAGGTGCTAGCGCTTCTGAAAGACTATGTCTCGGTCATCCATTTCTCAAACACCATGCAGTGCGAGAAACCAAACGGAGGCGATCGGGTCTTGTGGGAAAAGTGCACAAACCTCTGCAGAGTGTACAAACTGATCATGATTAGCCATGTCCCCGCTTATGGACATCTTGAGTATCTGGTATTTGGATTATCATGTGCATCTCAACATGTTACTTTAATTTAATTTTGTTGGGTTTAATGCTTACTTTTAATTGGGGTTGAGAGGATGTCTATCTTCTCAACGATGTTTCAACTACCATGATAGTTAATTAAAATACATTCCTTTGGAGTAGGAAAAAATTGGCTTTACGCAAAAACTTAACCATAGAGCTTTCCACCAGCCAAATATTGCATATAGTATAGGCTTACTTTCATTGCATCTCTTGTGTTATCTTGCTAGCATATTCCATGTGCTGACCCGTTTTCGGGCTGCAACGTTTCATGTTGCAGACTTTTCAGACGACGAGTAAGATGCCCTTTTAGGTCGTGGTTCTATACTCAGTGATGCCGCTGGAGTTGATGGACTCACTTATCTTCCAAGCCTTCTGTTGTTATCGTATTAGATGGCCTTCAGCCATGATTTGTGTAATAAATTCATCGTTGGACTATCGATGTAATAAGTGTGTGATTGCTACTCTGTTATAAATCCTTCGAGTATCATGCGTGTCAGCATTACTGATCCAGGGATGACACTGATGCATGGAGATCAGACTGTTTGAGGTCTGGTCGCTACAAAGATGGTATCAGAGCACACGCTGACTGTAGGACAGGACCACTAAGACAAGCCCTAGAACACAATTCACTCTTCTCTCTTCTGACTCCTCATCTTTTCTATTCTTTAGGATGGTGGAAGCAAAGCACAAGTTCATGCAACCGGATGATGATACACCTTTTGGATGACACCTGAAGGAGGTCACCAGATATCTACACATTGGATTACCAAGTTTCACTGGAACCTACAATGCCACTCTACCTGAGGAGGAGCGTTGGTTGATTCAAGCTCAAGTTCCAAGAAGGACGTATGCACCCGTCACCCCACTCATAGCATTTTCCATTAATGCACCTACATGGAGCCTAGGAAGAAGTATGGCAGCCCACATTGCTATGGGAAGGATTGGAGAAGTCTACAAACAGGAGCTAAAGGACACTATCTACCAGATTTGTGGACGCCGAGATGAGAACTGGGATATGATCAGCACTAGGAAGGGTATATCCATAGTAGCATTCATCCAGGAGCTGAACCACCACATTCGTCGCCAAGAGCACCAGATGTGTGTTGGGATGATAGATTTGAAGAAGGCCCTAACTAGGAATTTGGAGTTAGAGGAAGAACTCAGGACTACACGCGAAGGATATGAGGAGGAGATGAAGATACTTCTGGAGAAGAATGATGATTTGACCCAGAAGTTAGGGATACTCATGGGAGAAGAAGACGAGGAAGAAGAACCCAAGGAGATTCCACCGAAGGACTATATCATCATATATGACACATATTCGGAAGCTGAAGATAGCAAAGATGAAGACTATGAAGATGAAGCTGGGGCAGATATTATGGAACCCTCTGCCGACCAATAATTTTAGATGACCACCCTATGAGTAGTAGTTTACCACCAAGTATTAGATTTAGATCACTTTTGTAAACGATCGTTAGATTTGTAAGACCTTCTTTGAAATTGATTGGTGTGATATGATTTTGAATTTGTCTCATGTGCATATGGGTAGTGATTTTCCCTTAGACCTCTAATCTATTCTAATCTCTTCCCTCTACACCCATCAGATGCCTCCAAGACGTGAATTCGAGTTTCCCCCTGAGCTCACCTAGTTGATCCAGCAGCAGAACACCCTGATGCAACTTCTTGTCTATAACACCCAGAACAACCAGAACAACAACAACAACCCTCCACCACCACCACCTGTGGACAACCTGACACGTTTCTTAAGGTTGCAACCACCTGTGTTTGCTAGCAGCATCGAACTAATTGTGGCTGATGACTGGCTACGCAAGATTGGAAGGGATTTGACCACCGCCAATTGCTCGGATGCTGAGAAGGTGCGATTTGCCGCACACCAGTTGTCTGGACCAGCCGCAACATGGTGGGAAAATTACACAGCCACTTACCCCGTAGCCAATGTCACTTGGGATCAGTTCCAGCAAGCTTTTCATACCGCCCATGTCTCAACTGGAGCCATGAGTATGAAGAAGCAGGAGTTTCGCAACTTGCGCCAAGAAAATCGTACAGTAGCCCAGTACGTGGATGAGTTTAGTACCCTATCTCGTTATGCCCCAGATGATGTGGCTACAGATGCCAAGAAGCAGGAGAGATTTATGGAAGAGCTGAATGATGAGATGAGTGTACAGCTGATGGTGGCAACTTTCAATAACTATCAGGAGTTGGTTGACCGAGCCCTGATGATTGAAAGGAAGCATCAGCAGATTGAGAGTTGCAAGAGGAAGTATGAGCTAGGGAAGTATAATTCTGGAGCTCAACAGAAGCCTCGCTACCCCTAAAGCAGTAGGACAGTTTCAACATACCCATGGAGGAAGTAGCTCACACAACCACAATGGCACCAAGAATGGGAATGGAAATGGGAATGGAGCCAATGGAAACCAGAACCACCCTACACCATCCACACCCACCAAGAGTGATTTTAGCCATGTCACTTGTTACAAGTGCGGGAAGACTGGACATTATGCCAATGAATGCCCTGAAGTTAAGAATGTGAACGGAAAAGGAAGCGCCGGGAAGAAGCCCAGCCCGTTCAACAAAGGACAAGTGAACCACGTGACTATGGAAGAAGTAGAAGAGCAACCAGATGCAGTCATAGGTAAGTTCTTAGTTAAGTCCTTTACTGCACTCGTTCTTTTCGATACTGGCGCATCACATTCATACATTTCAAGGGGATTCATGGATAAGTATAAACTGCCGACCCAAGCCCTTAGATCGCCCATGTTAGTAACCTCACCAGGAGCAGAGTATATGGCCAAGACATGGTGTGATCAGTTGCCCTTAAGGATTGGTAATTACATTTTCCCTTCGGACCTAATAGTATTGGAATCTCAAGGACTGGATGTGATATTAGGAATGGATTGGTTATCTAAGTATGAAGGGAATATTGAATGTGCCAGTAAGACAATTTTGCTTACTACGCCGGAAGGAAGAAGGATCAAGTATGTATCCCGGCATGAGTCAAAGAGGAGTAGATTAAATTCCCTGTCAGAAGTTGTTCAGGAGGAAGTGCCAGTAGTGAAGGATTTTCCGGATGTGTTTCCAGAGGAGTTACCTGGCATGCCACCGGATAGAGACATAGAGTTTTTGATTGAACTTTTGCCAGGCACCGGGCCAATTTCTAAGAGACCCTATAGGATGCCCGCAAAGGATTTGGAGGAGATTAAGAAGCAGATTAAGGAGTTACTGGATAAAGGATTCATACGCCCAAGTTCTTTGCCTTGGGGTTCGCCAGTACTTCTAGTGGAGAAGAAGGATGGATCGTTAAGGATGGTTGTTGATTACCGAGGATTGAATGAAGTAACGATCAAGAACAAGTACCCATTGCCTATGATCAACGATCTGTTCGATAGATTGCAAGGAGCTAAGGTCTTTTCTAAGATCGATCTACGATCAGGGTACCATCAATTGAAGATTCGAGAGCAAGATATCCCTAAGACGGCCTTTACCACTAGGTATGGGTTGTATGAGTATACCGTTATGTCGTTTGGTCTGACAAACGCACCGGCTTACTTTATGAACCTCATGAACAAAGTGTTTATGGAGTATTTGGATAAGTTCGTCGTAGTGTTCATAGATGATATTTTGATCTTCTCAAAGGATGAAGAGGAGCATGAGGAACATTTGCGTTTGGTATTAGAGAAGCTTAGAGAACATCAGTTGTATGCCAAGTTTAGCAAATGTGAGTTTTGGTTGAAGGAAGTCGGATTCCTCGGACATGTTATATCCGGAGAAGGAATAGCAGTAAATCCCGCCAAGGTGGAGACTATGACCAATTGGGAAGCACCGATGACCGTTGGAGAGATCCGGAGTTTTCTTGGACTCGCAGGATACTACCGGAGATTTATCGAGAATTTCTCGAAGATTGCAAAGCCAATGACGGAGTTGTTGAAGAAGGAAACCAAGTTCAGTTGGACCGAAGAATGTGATACTAGTTTCCAAGAGTTGAAGAAAAGGTTGGTATCATCCCCTGTGTTGATTCTGCCAGATCAACATAAGGATTATGAGGTGTACTGCGACGCTTCACGTTGAGGAGTTGGAGCAGTTCTTATGCAGGAAGGAAGAGTTGTTTCGTACGCTTCACGACAACTGAAACCTCATGAGATGAACTATGCCACCCACGATTTGGAGTTAGCAGCCGTAGTGCATGCATTGAAGACGTGGAGACATTTTCTCATAGGAAACCATTGTGAAGTATATACGGATCACAAGAGTCTGAAGTACATATTCACTCAGAAGGAGTTGAATCTTAGGCAAAGGAGATGGCTGGAACTCATTAAGGATTATGACATGAGAATGCATTATCACCCCGGAAAGGCTAACGTAGTAGCGGATGCGCTAAGCCGTAAGAGCCATGTCAATACCCTAATGATGGAAGAGTTTCCAAAGGAGCTTGCCGAGGACCTACGAGAACTACGTTTGGAGATAGTTCCGAGTGGTTATGTAGCAACACTAGAAATCCAGTCTACCTTGATGGATAAAATCAGAGAAGCTCAGAAAGCTGACAAGGAGATTGTCGCTATAAAGGAGAGGATGAGCGAAGGAAAAGCTAAAGGTTTTCGTGAGGATGAACACGACACCCTATGGTTTGAGGATCGAATCTATGTGCCCAATGACCCGGAGATTAGGAAGTTGATTTTACAGGAGGCCCATGATTCACCATACTCGATTCACCCAGGTGTTGGGGAACGTAGCATAAATCAAAAAATTTCTACGTCTTCACCAAGATCCAACTATGGAGACATCTAGCAACGAGCAACTAAGAGTGCATCTACATACCGTTATGAAGTTTGCGTGCGGAAGCTTTCAACGAAGCAAGGATGAAGTAGTCGTACTCTTCACGTTCTTCGTTACCGATGACCTAGCGCCGAACGGACGGCACCTCCGCGTTCAACACACGTACGGTGCAGCAACATCACCTCCTTCTTGATCCAGCAAGGGGGGAGGAGAAGTCGTCAGAGATCCGGCAGCACGACGGCGTGATGACGGATGCAGTGGAGATCGCAGCAGGGCTTCGCCGGGCGCCCTGCGTTGGGAGTATGGGGTGTGACGGGAGGGGGAGAGGCGCCAGGGCTTGGGGTGCGGCTGCCCTCTCCCCCCCACATATATATAGGGGCCAGGGGGGGCGCCTGGACCCCCTGCAGATCCAATCTGCAAGGGGGCGGCGGCCAAGGGGGGTTCCTTGCCCCCCAAGGCAAGTGGAGCCCCCCTCCCCTTTAGGGTTTGAACCCTAGGCGCAGGGGAGGTGGGCCCCCTTAGTGGTGCGCCAGCCCAGAGGGCTGGACACATCCCCTCGCGGCCTAGGGGCCCCACCGGGATGGGTGGCCCCACCCGCTGGACCCCCGGGGCCCCTCCGGTGGTCCCGGGACGCTCCCGGTGACCCCCGGAGATCACCCGTTGGCCGAAACTGGACTTCCCATATATCAATCTTTACCTCCGGACCATTCCGGAACTCCTCGTGACGTCGGGGATCTCATCCGGGACTCCGAACAACTTTCGGGTTTCCACGTGCATTAATCTCTATGACCCTAGCGTTACCGAACCTTAAGTGTGTAGACCCTACGGGTTCGGGAGACACGCAGACATGACCGAGACCACTCTCCGGTCAATAACCAACAGCGGGATCTGGATACCCATGTTGGTTCCCACGTGTTCCTCGATGATCTTCATCGGATGAACCACCGTGTCAAGGATTCACTCAATCCCGTATGTTATTCCCTTTGTCCATCGGTACGGTACTTGCCCGAGATTCGATCGTCGGTATTCCCGATACCTTGTTCAATCTCGTTATGGCAAGTCTCTTTACTCGATCCGTAATCCATCATCCCGTGACTAACTACTTAGTCACATTGAGCTCATTATGATGATGTCTTACCGAGTGGGCCCAGAGGTACCTCTCCGTCATACGGAGTGACAACATCCCAGTCTCGGTTCGTACCAACTCAACAGACACTTCCGGAGATACCCGATGCGTACCTTTATAGCCACCAAGTTATGTTGTGACGGTTGGCACACCCAAAGTACTCCTACGGTATCCGGGAGTTGTACAACCTCATGGTCTAAGGAATAAATACTTGACACCGAAAAGCTTATGCATTACGAACTATACGATCTCGTGTTATGCTCAAGTTTGGGTCTTGTCCATCACATCATTCTCCTAATGATGTGATCCCGTTATCACCGACATCCCATGTCCATGGTCAGGAAACCGTGACCATCTGTTGATCAACGAGCTGGTAACTAGAGGCCTACCAGGGACTCATTGTGATCTGTGTATTCACACATGTATCGCTGTTTCCGTACAATACAATTCAAGCATGAATAACAGACAATTATCATGAACAAGGAGATATAATAATAATGCTTTTATTATTGCCTCTAGGGCATATCTCCAACAGTCTCCCACTTGCACTAGAGTCAATAATCTAGTTACATTGTGATGAATCGAACACCCATAGAGTTCTGGTGTTGATCATGTTTTGCCCGTGAAAGAGGTTTAGTCAACGGGTCTGCGACATTCAGATCCGTATGCACTTTTCAAATATCTATGTCTCCATCCTGAACATAATTCCGGATGGAGTTGAAACGATGCTTGATGTGCTTGGTCTTCTTGTGAAACCTGGGCTCCTTGGTAATAGCAATAGCACCAGTGTTGTCACAGAAGAGAGTCATCGGGCTTGACGCACTTGGAATGACTCCTAGGTCGGTGATGAACTCCTTCATCCAGACTCCTTCCTGTGCTGCTTCAGAAGCAGCTATGTACTCCGCTTCACATGTAGATGCTGCCACCACGCTTTGCTTGCAATTGCACCAGCTGACTGCCCCTCCATTCAAAATATGCACGTATCCGGTTTGTGACTTAGAGTCATCCAGATCTGTGTCGAAGCTATCATCGACGTAACCCTTTACGACGAGCTCTTCGTCACCTCCATAAACGAGAAACATATCCTTAGTCCTTTTCAGGTACTTCAGGATGTTCTTGACCGCTGTCCAGTGTTCCGTACCGGGATCACTTTGGTACCTCCCTACCAAACTTATGGCAAGGTTCACATTAGGTCTGGTACACAGCATGGCATACATGATAAAACCTATGGCCGAGGCATAGGGAATGACACTCATCTTTTCTCTATCTTCTACCGTGGTCGGCGACTGAGCCTTGCTCAATCTCATACCTTGCAAAACAGGCAAGAATCCTTTCTTTGACTGATCCATATTGAACTTCTTCAATATTTTGTCAAGGTATGTACTTTGTGAAAGACCAATGAGGCGTCTCGATCTTTCTCTATAGATTTTGATGCCTAATATGTAAGCAGCTTCTCCAAGGTCCTTCATTGAAAAACTTTTATTCAAGTAGGCCTTTACATTTTCCAAGAATTCTATATCATTTCCCATCAGCAATATGTCGTCCACATATAATATGAGAAATGCCACAGAGCTCCCACTCACTTTCTTGTAAATACAGGCTTCTCCATAAGTCTGTATAAAGCCAAACGCTTTGATCACCTCATCAAAGCGAATATTCCAACTCCGAGATGCTTGCACCAGCCCGTAAATCGAGTGCTGGAGCTTGCATACCTTGTTAGCGTTCTCTGGATCGACAAAACCTTCCGGTTGCATCATATACAACTCTTCCTTGAGGAAGCCATTAAGGAATGCTGTTTTGACGTCCATTTGCCATATCTCATAATCATAGAATGCGGCAATAGCTAACATGATTCTGACTGACTTCAGCATCGCTACGGGAGAGAAAGTCTCGTCGTAGTCAATCCCTTGAACTTGTCGATAACCCTTAGCGACAAGCCGAGCTTTATAGATGGTCACATTACCATCCGCGTCTGTCTTCTTCTTAAATATCCATTTGTTTTCTATGGCGTGGCTGTCATCAGGCAAGTCCACCAAAGTCCATACTTTGTTTTCATACATGGATTCTATCTCGGATTTCATGGCTCCAAGCCATTTATTGGAATCTGGGCCCGCCATCGCTTCTTCATAGTTCGAAGGTTCACCGTTGTCTAACAACATGATTTCTAGGACAGGGTTGCCGTACCACTCTGGTGCGGAACGTGCCCTTGTGGACCTTCGAAGTTCAGTAGTAACTTGATCTGTATCTTCATGATCATTATCATTATCTTCCTCCCTTGTCGGTGCAGGCACCTCAGGAACAGTTTCCTGCGCTGCGCTACTTTCCGGTACAGGAGGGGTGACTGTCACCTCATCAATTTCTACTTTCATCCCACTCACTTCTTTCGAGAGAAACTCTTTCTCCAGAAAGTATCCATTCTTGGCAACAAAGACTTTGCCTTCAGATCTGTGGTAGAAGGTGTACCCAATAGTTTCCTTTGGGTATCCTATGAAGACGCATTTTTCCGATTTGGGTTCGAGCTTTTCAGGTTGAAGTTTCTTGACATAAGCATCGCAACCCCAAACTTTCAGAAACGACAGCTTCGGTTTCTTGCCAAACAAAAGTTCATATGGAGTCGTCTCAACGGATTTTGACGGAGCCCTATTTAAAGTGAATGCGGCAGTCTCTAAAGCATAACCCCAAAAAGATAGCGGTAAATCGGTGAGGGACATCATAGATCGCACCATGTCCAACAGAGTACGATTTCGACGTTCGGACACACCGTTACGTTGAGGTGTTCCGGGCGGTGTCAATTGTGAAACAATTCCACAGCTTCTAAGATGTGTGCCAAATTCATGACTTAAATATTCACCCCCACGATCCGATCGCAAGAACTTTATTTTTCTGTCACGTTGATTCTCAACCTCATTCTGAAATTCCTTGAACTTTTCAAAGGTCTCAGACTTGTGTTTCATCAAATAGATATACCCGTATCTACTCAAGTCATCCGTGAGGGTGAGAACATAACAATAGCCTCCGCGAGCCTCAACACTCATTGGACCGCACACATCGGTATGTATGATTTCCAACAAGTTGGTTGCTCGCTCCATTGTTCCGAAGAACGGAGTCTTGGTCATCTTGCCCAAGAGGCATGGTTCGCACGTGTCAAATGATTCATAATCAAGAGACTCTAGAAGTCCATCCGAATGGAGCTTCTTCATACGTTTGACACCAATATGACCAAGTCGGCAATGCCACAAGTATGTGGGACTATCATTAACAACTTTACATCTTTTGGCATCTACACTATGAATATGTGTATTACTACGTTTGAGATCCATCAAAAATAAACCATTGACCAGCGGGGCATGACCATAAAACATATCTCTCAAATAAATAGAACAACCATTATTCTCCGATTTGAAAGAATATCCATCTCGCATAAGACGAGATCCAGAAACAATGTTCATGCTCAAAGCTGGTACTAAATAACAATTATTCAGGTTTAAAACTAATCCCGAGGGTAGATGTAGAGGCAGCGTGCCGACGGCGATCACATCGACCTTGGAACCATTCCCGACGCGCATCGTCACCTCATCCTTCGCCAGTCTCCGTTTATTCCGCAGCTCCTGTTTTGAGTTACAAATGTGAGCAACTGCACCGGTATCGAATACCCAGGAGCTACTACGAGTGCTGGTAAGGTACACATCAATAACATGTATATCATATATACCTTTGACGTTGCCGGCCTTCTTGTCTGCTAAGTATTTGGGGCAGTTCCGCTTCCAGTGACCCGTTCCCTTGCAATAAAAGCACTCAGTCTTAGGCTCGGGTCCATACTTTGGCTTCTTCCCGGCAACAGGCTTGCCAGGCGCGGCAACTCCCTTGCCGTCCTTCTTGAAGTTCTTCTTACCCTTGCCTTTCTTGAACTTAGTGGTTTTATTGACCATCAACACTTGATGTTCTTTCTTGATGTCAACCTCCGCTGATTTCAGCATTGAATATACCTCGGGAATGGACTTCTCCATCCCCTGCATATTGAAGTTCAACACGAAGCTCTTGAAGCTTGGTGGGAGCGACTGGAGGATTATGTCAACGACCGCTTCATCTGGGAGATTCATTCCCAGCTGAGACAAGCGGTTGTGCAATCCTGAAATCTTGAGGATGTGCTCACTGACAGAACTGTTTTCCTCCATCTTACAGCTGTAGAATGCGTCAGAGACATCATATCTCTCGACTCGGGCATGAGCTTGGAAAACCATTTTCAGCTCTTCGAACATCTCATATGCTCCATGGTGCTCAAAACGCTTTTGGAGCCCCGATTCTAAACTGTAAAGCATGCCGCACTGAACCAGGGAGTAATCGTCACAACGCGACTGCCAGGCGTTCATAACGTCTTGGGTCGCCGGGAGAACGGGTGCATTACCTAGCGGTGCTTCTAGGACATAGGTTCTCTTGGCAGCTATGAGGATAATCCTCAGGTTACGGACCCAATCCGTATAGTTGCTACCATCGTCTTTCAGCTTGGTTTTCTCTAGGAACTCGTTGAAGTTGAGGGAAACCTGAGCGTGGGCCATTTGATCTACAAGAGATATTGTAAAGAATTTAGACTAAGTTCATGATAATTAAGTTCATCTTAATCAAATTTTAATGAACTCCCACTCAGAATGACATCTCTCTAGTCATCTAAGTGATACACGATCCGAATCGAGTAGTCCGTGTCCGATCATCACGTGAGACGGACTAGTCAAAAACGGTGAACATCTTCATGTTGATCGTATCTTCTATACGACTCGTGTTCGACCTTTCGGTCTTCCGTGTTCCGAGGCCATGTCTGTACATGCTAGGCTCGTCAAGTCAACCCTAAGTGTATTGCGTGTGTAAATCTGTCTTACACCCATTGTATGCGAACGTTAGAACCTATCACACCCGATCATCACGTGGTGCTTCGGAGCAACGAGCTTTAGCAATGGTGCACAGTTAGGGGAAACACATTACTTGAAATTTTAGTGAGAGATCATCTTATTTACTACCGTCGTTCTAAGTAAACAAGATGCAAAAACATTATAAACATCACATGCAATCAATTGAAGTGACATGATATGGCCAATATCATCTTGCTCCTTGGATCTCCATCTTCGGGGCACCATGATCATCTTGTCACCGGCTCGACACCATGATCTTCATCATCATGATCTCCATCATCGTGTCTTGAAGAAGTCGTCACGCCAACTATTACTTCTACTACTATAGCTAACGTTTAGCAATGAAGTAAAGTAATTACATGGCGTTATTCAGTGACACGCAGGTCATACAATAATTAAGACAACTCCTACGGCTCTTGCCGGTTGTCAAGTTCATCGACATGCAAGTTGTGATTCCCTATTACAAAAACATGATCAATCTCATACATCACATATATCATTCATCACATCTTCGTTCTTGGCCATACCACGTCACAAAACAGATGCTGCAATAACAAGTTAGACGTCCTCTAATTGTTGTTGCAAGTTTTACGTGGCTTCTATAGGATTTCTAGCAAGAACGTTTCTTACCTACGCCAAAACCACAACGTGATTTGTCAACTTCTATTTACCCTTCATAAGGACCCTTTTCATCGAATCCGATCCGACTAAAGTAGGAGAGACAGACACCCGCCAGCCACCTTATGCATCTAGTGCATGTTTGTCGGTGGAACCAGTCTCACGTAAGCGTACGTGTAAGGTCGGTCCGGGCTGCTTCATCCCACAATACCGCCGAATCAAGATTGACTAGTAACGGTAAGAAAGTTGAACAAGATCATACGCCCACAACTGCTTTGTGTTCTACTCGTGCAAGATGCTACGCATAAAACCTAGGCTCTGATGCCACTGTTGGGGAATGTAGCATAAATCAAAAATTTTCTACGTCTTCACCAAGATCCAACTATGGAGACATCTAGCAACGAGCAACTAAGAGTGCATCTACATACCGTTATGAAGATTGCGTGCGGAAGCTTTCAACGAAGCAAGGATGAAGTAGTCGTACTCTTCACGTTCTTCGTTACCGGTGACCTAGCGCCGAACGGATGGCACCTCCGCGTTCAACACACGTACGGTGCAGCAACGTCACCTCCTTCTTGATCCAGCAAGGGGGAGGAGAAGTCGTCAGAGATCCGGCAGCACGACGGCGTGATGACGGATGCAGTGGAGATCGCAGCAAGGCTACACCGGGCGCCCTGCGTTGGGAGTATGGGGTGTGACGGGAGGGGGAGAGGCGCCAAGGCTTGGGGTGTGGCTGCCCTCTCCCCCCCCACATATATATAGGGGCCAGGGGGGCGCCTGGACCCCCTGCAGATCCAATCTGCAAGGGGGCGGCGGCCAAGGGGGGTTCCTTGCCCCCCAAGGCAAGTGGAGCCCCCCTCCCCTTTAGAGTTTGAACCCTAGGCGCAGGGGAGGTGGGCCCCCTTAGTGGTGCGCCAGCCCAGAGGGCTGGACACATCCCCTCGCGTCCTAGGGGCCCCACCGGGATGGGTGGCCCCACCCGCTGGACCCCCGGGGCCCCTCCGGTGGTCCCGGGACGCTCCCGGTGACTCCCGGAGATCACCCGTTGGCCGAAACTGGACTTCCCATATATCAATCTTTACCTCCGGACCATTCCGGAACTCCTCGTGACGTCTGGGATCTCATCCAGGACTCCGAACAACTTTCGGGTTTCCACGTGCATTAATCTCTACGACCCTAGCGTTACCGAACCTTAAGTGTGTAGACCCTACGGGTTCGGGAGACACGCAGACATGACCGAGACCACTCTCCGGTCAATAACCAACAGCGGGATCTGGATACCCATGTTGGTTCCCACGTGTTCCTCGATGATCTTCATCGGATGAACCACCGTGTCAAGGATTCACTCAATCCCGTATGTTATTCCCTTTGTCCATCGGTACGGTACTTGCCCGAGATTCGATCGTCGGTATTCCCGATACCTTGTTCAATCTCGTTATGGCAAGTCTCTTTACTCGATCCGTAATCCATCATCCCGTGACTAACTACTTAGTCACATTGAGCTCATTATGATGATGTCTTACCGAGTGGGCCCAGAGGTACCTCTCCGTCATACGGAGTGACAACATCCCAGTCTCGGTTTGTACCAACTCAACAGACACTTTCGGAGATACCCGATGCGTACCTTTATAGCCACCCAGTTACGTTGTGACGGTTGGCACACCCAAAGTACTCCTACGGTATCCGGGAGTTGTACAACCTCATGGTCTAAGGAATAAATACTTGACACCGAAAAGCTTATGCATTACGAACTATACGATCTCGTGTTATGCTCAAGTTTGGGTCTTGTCCATCACATCATTCTCCTAATGATGTGATCCCATTATCACCGACATCCCATGTCCATGGTCAGGAAACCGTGACCATCTGTTGATCAACGAGCTGGTAACTAGAGGCCTACCAGGGACTCATTGTGATTTGTGTATTCACACATGTATCTCTGTTTCCGTACAATACAATTCAAGCATGAATAACAGATAATTATCATGAACAAGGAGATATAATAATAATGCTTTTATTATTGCCTCTAAGGCATATCTCCAACACCAGGAAATACTAAGATGTATTTGGATTTGAAGGATATTTTCTGGTGGACCGGTATGAAGAAGGATATTGCGGAGTATGTAGCAGTTTGTGATGTGTGTCAGAAAGTAAAGGCAGAACATCAGAAGCCAGCATGACTGTTACAACCTATGCCAATTCCCGAATGGAAGTGGGAGAAGCTTGGTATGGATTTTATCACCGGATTGCCCAGGACCAAAGCAGGATATGATTCAATCTGGGTAGTAGTAGACCGATTGACGAAGGTAGACCACTTTATCCCGGTGAAAACCACATATACCAGTGCAAAATTGGCAAAGATATACATGAACAGAATTGTATGTCTGCATGGAGTTCCGAGGAGTATTGTATCTGATAGAGGAACCCAGTTCACCTCAAAGTTCTGGAATCAGTTACATGAAACCTTGGGTACCAGGCTAGAGTTTAGCACAGCGTTTCATCCGTAGACTGACGGACAGACGGAGAGAGTCAATCAGATTCTGGAGGATATGTTGAGAGCCTGTGCATTAGATTATGGACCTAGTTGGGATGACAACTTGCCTTACGCGGAGTTCTCATACAACAATAGTTACCAGGCCAGTTTGAAGATGGCGCCGTTCGAGGCATTATATGGAAGGAGATGCCGAACACCGTTGTCATGGGACGAAGTTGGAGACCGACAGTTGTTTGGACCAGACTTAATCAAAGAGTCCGAGGAGATAGTGAAGTTAATCCGAGATAGACTGAAGGTAGCTCAGTCTAGGGAGAAGAGTTACGCCGACTCGAAGCGCAAGGAGATAGACTATGAGATCGGAGATAGAGCGTACTTGAGGGTATCGCCTCTGCGAGGAGTTAAACGTATCGGAGTTAAAGGGAAGTTAGCCCCGAGATTTGTTGGACCTTACCGTGTTTTGGAACGCATGGGAGAGGTTGCCTATAAGTTGGAGTTGCTCGAAGGATTGTCAGGAGTGCACGACGTGTTTCACGTCTCGCAACTGAAGAAGTGCCACGCGGAGATGGCCGATATACCACTTAGAGACACAGTACCCGTGTAAGCAATTCAGTTGGACAGTGACCTGACCTACGAGGAGAAGCCCGTTAAGATTCTTGAATTTTCGAGTAGAGTTACCCGTAGCAAGGTTATCAAGTTTTGCAAAGTTCAGTGGAGTCATCACACCGAGGAAGAAGCCACCTGGGAGCGAGAAGATGATCTACGCAAGGACCACCCACACATGTTCTCTAGCCAAGCCGAATCTCGAGGGCGAGATTCATTCTAAGGGGGTAGGTTTGTAACATCCCAAATTTTCAATTTGGAATGTTATACATAGATCATAATTGCATTTGCATATTCTTGAATTTTATTCGTGACGTTCCTCGAAATTCTAAGCAACTCAAGGACCTACGGAGAGAGTTGGGGATTTTATCGTTTTCGTATTTTAGTTCACTCGAATACCGATACGAGGACAGTTTGATTCTAATTATTTTTCTCTCCTAAAAATATTTCTAAATAAAATAAATGAGTGGAGATAATATGAATTCTCCAAAATAATAGAAATATTGGAGGAAAAATATTAAAATCACTTTTGGTATTTTTCTAGATTTATTTTCGGATTTATTTGCATAGGAAAAATACGCGTTTTTCAAAATTACATTTAGGTCTGGGAAAATTGTTCACCTTGTCCTAAATATTATTAGAGGACGGTTAAAATTTATTTCGGGATTTTTGGAGTCCGTTTGATATTTATTTCGTTAGTTTTATTGCGTCGGGAATCTATTTTTTTTAAAAAAAGGGGAACCGACTTAGCATCGTACCGGACCGGGACTCTGGGCTTTATATAGCGCCAGGCCGGCCCGACATCGCCAGCCCGTCCCGCGCGAAAACCCTAGCCGCCGCCCGCCGCCGCCGCCTTACCCGCCGCCGCCGCCGCTGCTGCCGCGCCGCCCACCGCCGCCTCGCCGTGCGCCGCCCCGCCCCTCGCCGGACCCCGCCGCCGCCGCGCCGTCCTCCGCCCCGCCCCTCGCCGGACCCCGCCGCCGCCGCGCCGTCCGCCGCCCCGCCCCTCGCCGGACCCCTCCGCCGCCGCACCTCGCCGGAGCCGCCGCCGCCGGAAATCGAGGTAGCCGCCCGTTGTTTTTTTAGATCAGATCGGTTTTTATAAAAATAAAGAAACCCTAGATCTGGTTTTTTTTCGGTTTAGATCGGTTTTTCGTTGGTTTAGTTAAATAGCGGACGTTCGTCCGTACGTTCGTTTTAACGAACGGTTTTCGTTAGTTAATCGCAGACAGCGAACGTTCGTTCGTTAGCCTGTTCGTCGTTTTTCTTTTCGGGGTATTTTATCCGCGATTTTTCCGATCGCGATTTCTGCCCTGATCTTGTTTCGCGTTTTTCTTTTCGCTCGAGAGTCGGAATCAGGTGATTCAAAATCCCAGATCTTCGTCTCGAAGCCCTCTTTACGTTTAACCAACTTGAACAAAGTTTTGGCTACTGTAAAATTTGACTTTAGGCCAACTAGTAATTCGGAGCTCGTTTGTTTTGCAGTTTGAGTTTCGTTGCTTCTTTGGAGTTGATTCTTTTTGCAAACCGGAGTTCTTAAGTTGAAATTTCTGGTTAGATCTCTTATTTGAGTTTTACCCGTGCATTAGTTAATTACTTATTGTATGCTTGTTGTTTGATTGCGATAGAGTACCCGGAGTGCGCCGCTTGCTACTTTGAGTCTCTAGGTTTTGCGGATCATCAGCAAGGCAAGTAACACTTTGATCATGCTTTCCAATTACCCAGTTTTCATTACATTAGTCAAACCCCTCACACGTTGCATGAATAGGATCAATTAACTTGTGGGATTGGGAAGTAGATTGAGGTAGTACCTATTAACTGCATTACATTCAAACCCCTGGGAGTTACTTCTACGTTTGCTGCTAGGACATGCTATGCTCGTAGACGTGGATTGGGTGAGTGAAATCCATGACAGATGTGAGATTGTTTAATTAATGGTTCAACTTAAGGTGGCAACATTAATACACATCTGGGTGGATTGAGGCACCTGGGTAATCCAGGATTGCCTGTTTTTCTTTTGGACCGCCACCCAGGCTCAAAGGGATCATGAGATTATTCATACTAGAAACTTCCGTGTGCAACCACAATGCTATTATGGGCTCTAGCATAGTATGAGTAAGTTGTGCGAACTCTTACAGTGGTGGACTAGCAGATGTAGGGGATGTAGGTTGGTACGGTCCGCCCGATCGTAAGGTGCTAGCGTTTCTGAAAGACTATGTCTCGGTCATTCGTTTCTCAAACACCATGCAGTGCGAGAAACCAAACGGAGGCGATCGAGTCTTGTGGGAAAAGTGCACAAACCTCTGCAGAGTGTACAAACTGATCATGATTAGCCGTGTCCCCGGTTATGGACATCTTGAGTATCTGGTATTTCGATTATCATGTGCATCTCAACATGTTACTTTAATTTAATTTTGTTGGGTTTAATGATTACTTTTAATTGGGGTTGAGAGGATGTCTATCTTCTCAACGATGTTTCAACTACCATGATAGTTAATTAAAATACATTCCTTTGAAGTAGGGAAAAATTGGCTTTACGCAAAAACTTAACCATAGAGCTTTCCACCAGCCAAATATTGCATATAGTATAGGCTTACTTTCATTGCATCTCTTGTGTTATCTTGCCAGCATATTCCATGTGCTGACCCATTTTCGGGCTGCAACGTTTCATGTTGCAGACTTCTCAGACGACGAGTAAGATGCCCTTTTTAGGTCGTGGTTCTATAATCAGTGATGCCGCTGGAGTTGATGGACTCACTTATCTTCCAAGCCTTCCGCTATTATCGTATTAGATGGCCTTCAGCCATGATTTGTGTAATAAATTCATCGTTGGACTATCGATGTAATAAGTGTGTGATTGCTACTCTGTTATAAATCCTTCGAGTACCATGCGGGTCAGCATTACTGATCCAGGGATGACACTGATGCATGGAGATCAGACTGTTTGAGGTCTGGTCGCTACAGCAAATAACCATGAAGGGATTGAAAACCCCTGTATAGCGTTGGGAGCAAGTTGTTTGTTTGTTTGTGCATGTATTTTGCGATTTCTGTGTAATCTCCTACTAGATTGATACCTTGGTTCTCAAACTGAGGGAAATACTTACTCTACTTCGCTCCATCACCCTTTCCTCTTCCAGGGAAAAACCAACACAAGCTCAAGAGGTAGCAGGAAGAATTACTAGCGCCGTTGCCGGTGAGATCTACGCCAAGTCAAGTCAAGATTTGTCTTCTTTCAACTTGCCAATCTCTGGTGCCGTTGAGATCTACGCCAAGTCAATACCTACCAAGTACCCTTCATTAAACTCTCATCTTTTGCATTTACATTATTTGCCATTCCCCTCTCGTTTTCCTCTCTCCCACTTCTAAAACAATCTTCGAAAATATTTGCCTTTTCTTCGCCCCTTCTTTCATTCGTCTTGTTCACTTGCTTTTCGGGTTCTTTTGTGTTGGATTGCTTTGTCACGATGGCTCAAGAAAATGCCAAATTATGTGACTTTTCCAACACCAACAATAATTATTTTATTAGTACATCGATTGCTCCCACTAGTAATGCAGAATCTTGTGAAATCAATGCTGCTTTACTGAATCTAGTCATGAAAGATCAATTTTCTTGCCTTCCTAGTGAAGATGCCACATCCCATCTGAATAAATTTGTTGATTTGTGTGATATGCAAAAGAAAACATATGTGGATAATGATCTTGTTAAATTAAAGCTATTCCCGTTTTCACTGCGAGATCGGGCTAAAACATGGTTTTCATCTTTGCCTAAAAATAGTATTGATTCGTGGAATAAGTTCAAATATTCTCTTATTGCCAAGTATTTTCCTCCCGCTAAGATCATCTCCCTTAGGAACAATATTATGAATTTTAAACAACTTGATCTTGAGCATGTTGCACAATCTTGGGAGAGGATGAAACTTATGATAAGAAATTATCCTACACATGGTTTGAATTTATGGATGATTATACAAAAAAATTATGCTGGATTAAACTTTGCTTCTAGAAATCTTTTAGATTCAACCGCGGGAGGTACTTCTATGGAAATCACTTTAGGAGAAGCTACTAAACTCCTAGATAATATAATGATTACTATTCTCAATGGCATTCCGAAAGATCTTCCACTCGTAAAAAAGTGCATGCTATTGAAGAGATTTATGTTTTGAGTGGAAAGATGGATGAACTTATGAAATTATTTTCTAGCAAGGGTACCATATTGGTCCTAATGATATGTCCTTGTCGACCTTGATTGAGAATAATAATGAATCTATGGATGTGAATTTTGTTGGTTGGAACAAGTGTGGTAACATGCTTAAAGAGGAAATTTTAATCCTAGGCTTTTTCCTAGTAATTCCTCTAATAATTAAGGTAATTCCTACAAAAATTCTTATGGAAATTATAATAAGATGCCCTCTTATACTGAGAATAGTGTTAAATAATTTATGAGTTCTCAAAAGAATTTTAATGCTATGATTGAAGAAAAACCGCTTAAGATCGATGATTTGGCTAGGAGCGTGGATACAATTTCTCTTGATGTTTATTCTTTGAAACTTAGATCTATTCTACGCAAGCATGATATCAATGAGGCTCTCAAAGCTATGAGAATTTACATTGATGAGTGCAAAAAAAGAACCGCTAAGATGCGTGCTAAAAAGGATTGGTTCATAAAAACATGTTCTTCTAGTTTCCGTGAAAATAATGATGAAGAACTTAAAGTGATTAATGTGACTCCTATTGAATCTTCGTTTTCCAAAATAAATCTTGGTAAAGATGGGACCGGAGATGAGTATACTTTAGTTAAGAGGTGTCCCAATAATTTGGAGTTTTTAGATCTTGATGCAAAAATTGATAAAAGTGGGATTGATGAGGTCAAAACTTTAAGTAGCAATGAACCCACTAGATTGGATCTCAAGGAAATTAATTATGATAATTGTTCTTTAATAGATTGTATTTCCTTGTTGCAATCCATGTTGAATTCTCCTCATGCTTATAATCAAAATAAAGCTTTTACCAAACATATCGTTGATGCTATTATGCAATCTTTTGAAGAGAAGCATGAATTAGAAGATGCCATGCTTTAAACAATAGCGCTTGTTGGGAGGCAACCCAATGTCATTTTTGCCGTTTACTATTTGGTTCTCTTTTTTATGTTTTACACATTATTACTTCTGTAGTAATTGTGTTTTGGTGTTTTAATTAGTGTTTGAGGCAAGTAAGACCTTTGGGATGGCTTACAATGATCGTTGATTTGATTTTGCTGAAAAATAGAAACTTTTGCGCCCAGTGCAGAAAATTCAATAATTCACTGGAACATCGAGACCTTCTGAAATTTTTACACAAAATTGATATATAAATTCACCACGTCATCCTAATTTTTCAGAATTTTTAGAGTTACGGAAGTATGCGAAGTTTTTAGATTGCTACAGACTATTCTGTTTTTGACAGATTCTATTTTTCTATGTGTTGTTTGCCTATTTTGATGCATCCATGGCT
>LR738714.1:492448669-492476784 GCA_902687465.1 Secale cereale | reverse complement strand
GTATGAACCATGGATAAGTTGGAATACAGTAGATATAACACCAATATAAAAATACAATTAGATCACAATAATACCTTGAGTGGTTATTTGCTTTGTTTTACTAACGAAGCTGACGAGATTTGTGTTGAGTTTTGTGTTCTGAAGTTTTCAAGTTTTGGGTAAGGATTTGATGGACTATGGAATAAAGACTGGCAAGAGCCTAAGCTTGGGGATGCCCAAGGCACCCTAAGGTAAAATTCAAGGATGGACAAGAGCCTAAGCTTGGGGATGCCCAAGGCACCCTAAGGTAAAATTCAAGGATGGACAAGAGCCTAAGCTTGGGGTTGCCCCGGGAAGGCATCCCCTCTTTCGTCTTCATCTATCGATAACTTTACTTGAGGCTATATTTTTATTCACTACATGATATATGTTTTTCTTGGAGCGTCATGTATGATACGAGTCTTTG
The DNA here is from genome assembly GCA_902687465.1 of Secale cereale. Classification (NCBI taxonomy): domain Eukaryota; kingdom Viridiplantae; phylum Streptophyta; class Magnoliopsida; order Poales; family Poaceae; genus Secale; species Secale cereale. The sequence goes on along the minus strand of LR738714.1, from coordinate 492,476,339 downwards.
CTTTTTAGTTTGCCACAATCATCCTTGCTGTACACACCTTTTGAGAGGGACATGCTTCAATTGTGATTTATTAGAATACTCTATGTGCTTCACTTATATCTTTTGTGCTAGGCAACTTTGCTCTAGTTCTTCACTTATATCTTTTTGGAGAACGACAGTGATTTATTTTGTAAAAATTGTTGCACTCTCTTGCTTCACTTATATTAATTTGAGAGTCTTAAAGAACATCATGGTAATTTGCTTGGGTTATGAATTTAGTCCTAATGTGATAGACAACCAAAGGAGATATAATAAAAACTTTCATATATAGAGCATTGAATACTTTGTGATGTTTGACTCCTTGTAATTGTTTTGAGATGTTCAGTTGGTAATATTAGAGTCATGCTAGTGGTATTTTGTTAGGTTTAAGAAATATTGTGTTAAGGTTTGTGATTCCCGAAGCATGCACGTATGGTCTTCTAATTATGTAGCCGAATTGGAGCACTTTGTATTTTGAAGTGTTTGTCTTTGTGTGAAGGTCGGGGGCGCATGATGGTTAAATCCTACCAACCTCCCCCCTAGGGGCATGGGTCATAGTACTTTGCTTCGAGAGCTATTAGATTTTTTGCAATAAGTATGTGAATTCTTTATGACTAATGTTGAGTCCATGGATTATACGCGCTCTCACCCTTCCACCTTGCTAGCCATTCTAGTGCCACGTAACCTTCGCTGGTGCATAAAACCCTCCTTATACCTTCCTCAAAACAGCCACCATACCTACCTATTATGGCATTTCCATTGCCATTCCGAGATATATTTCCATGTAACTCCATCGTTATGTGTATTATGACACGCTTCTTCATTGTCACATTGCTTTGCATGATCATGTAGTTGACATATTATTTGTCGCAAAGCCACCGTTTATATTTTTCATAAATGTCACTCTTGGTCATTGCACATCCCGGTACACCACCGGAGGCATTCATATAGATTCATATCTTTGTTTTAGCATTGAGTTGTAATATCGAGTTGTAAGTAAATAAAAGTGTGATGATCATCATTATTAGAACATTGTCTCGTGTGAGCTTATAAAAAATAAAAGAGGCCAATGAAGCCCAAATAAAACAAAAGAGGCCAAATAAGCCCACCAAAAAAATAGAAAACGAGAGAAGGCACAATGTTACTATCCTTTTCCACACTTGTGCTTCAAAGTAGCACCATGTTCTTCATTATAGAGAGTCTCCCATGTTGCCACTTTCGTATATCACCAGTGGGAATTTTTCATTATAGAACTTGGCTTGTATATTGCAATGATGGGCTTCCTCATATGCTCTAGGTCTTCATGATCAAGCAAGTTGATGCACACCCACTAGTTGTCTTTTTTGAGCTTTCATACACTTATAGCTCTAGTGCATCCGTTACAAGGCAATTCCTACTCACTCATATTGATATCAATTGATGGACATCTCCATAGTCCACTGGTTTGCCTAGTCGACGTGGGACTTTCTCCCTCCTTTTGTCTATTACCACCTTCTATTCCACCCATAGTGCTATGTCCATGGCTCAGGCTCATGTATTGCGTGAAGAGTTGAAAAGGTTTAAAAAAGTAGAATATGAAAGCAATTGCTTGATTCACACCGGGATGGGCATGATTTATACTTTGTGCTAAGAAGAGGGAGCATAAACGACTATATGATTTTGTAGGGATAACTTTCTTTAGCCATGTTATTTTTGAAGCTTTGTAGATTGCTTTTAGTATGCTTGAAGTAATATTGTTTTGATATTGATAAATTTTTATTCTGAGTCTTATAGATCTGAACATTCACGCTAGTATAAACAATATTACATTGATAATTATGTTGGGTATCATTACACATCATTTTTTTTGTTTTTATCATTTACCTACTCGAGGACGAGCAAGAATTAAGCTTGGGGATGCTTGATACGTCTCCAACATATCTATAATTTTTTATTGTCCCATGCTATTATATTATCTATCTAGGATGTTTAATACGCATTTATATGCTATTTACATAATTTTTGGGACTAACCTATTAACCCAGAGCCCAGTGCCAGTTTCTGTTTTTCCTTGTTTTTGAGTTTCGTAGAAAAGGAATATCAAACGGAGTCCAAACGGAATGAAACTTTACAGGGATTTTTCTTGGACAAGAAGACACCAGATGGACCTGAGTACATGCCGGGGGACCTGCGAGGTGGTCAAGGGGTGGAGGGCGCGCCCCTACCTTGTGGAGCCCTCGTGCCTCCCCTGACCTACTTCTTCCGCCTATAAATTCACATATATTCTAGAAACCCCAAAACATCCATCGAAACCACTTTTCCGCTGCAGTAACCTTCTGTTCTTGCGAGATCCCATATGGAGGCCTTTTCCAGTACTCTGCCGGAGGAGGAATTGATAACCCACAAGTATAGGGGATCACAACAGTTTTCGAGGGTAGAGTATTCAACCCAAATTTATTGATTCGACACAAGGGGAGCTAAAGAATATTCTCAAGTATTAGCAGTTGAGTTGTCAATTCAACCACACCTGGAGGACTTAATATCTACATCAAAGTATTTAGTAGCAATGTTTTGGAAACTAAGGGATATTTAGGCCTCCTTTTAATAGAGTATCGGACCAAAGCATTAACACTCAGTGAGTACATGAACTCCTCAAACTACGATCATCACCTGGAGTAGTCCCGATTATTGTCACTCCTGGGTTGCCGGATCGTATCACATAGTAGGTGACTATTGACTTGCAAGATAGGATCGGGAACTCACGTATATTCATGAAAACATAATAGGTTCAGATCTGAAATCATGGCACTCGGGTCCTAGTGACAAGCATTAAGCATGGCAAAGTCATAGCAACATCAATCTTAGAACATAATGGATACTAGGGGTCAAACCTTAACAAAACTAACTCGATTACATGGTAAATCTCATCCAACCAATCACCGTCCAGCAAGCCTACAATGGAATTACTCACGCACGGCGGTGAGCATCATGGAATTTATGATGGAGGAAGGTTGATGATGACGATGGCGACGGATTCCCCTCTCCGGAGCCCCGAACGGACTCCAGATCAGCCCTCCCGGGAGAGATTAGGGCTTGGCGGCGGCTCCGTATCGTAAAACACGAAGAATCCTTCTCTCTGATTTTTTTCTCCCCGAAAGTGAATATATGGAGTTGGAGTCAAGGCCGGTGGAGCCTCAGGGGGCCCACGAGATAGGGCGCGCGCCCAGGGGGTGCAGGCGTGCCCCCCACCTCGTGGACGGGGTGTGGGCCCCCTGGTCATGATTCTTTCGCTAGTATTTTTTATAAATCCCAAAATAAATCTCCGTGGAGTTTCAGGTCATTCCGAGAACTTTTTATTTCTGCACAAAAACAACACCATGGCAATTCTACTGAAAACAGCGTCAGTCTGGGTTAGTTCCATTCAAATCATGCAAGTTAGAGTCCAAAACAAGGGAAAAAGTGTTTGGAAAAGTAGATACGTTGGAGACGTATCAACTCCCCCAAGCTTAAACCATTGCTTGTCCTCAAGCAATTCAGTTGACAAACTGAAAGTGATAATGAAAAGCTTTTACAAACTCTGTTTGCTCTTATTGTTGCGAATATGTAAAGCCAACATTCAAGTTATCAGCAAAGATTATGAACTAACCACATTCACAATAACTTTTAGGTCCAATGATTACACATATCAATGGCATAATCAACTAGAGAGCAATAATAATAAATCTCGGATGACAACACTTTCTCAAAACAACCATAATATGATATAACAAGATGGTATCTTGCTAGCCCTTTCTGAGACCACAAAACATAAATGCAGAGCACCTCTGAAGACAAAGGACTGACTAGACATTCTAATTCATGGTAAAAGAGATCCAGTCACAGTCATACTCAATGTAAATTAATAGCAACACATGCAAATGATAGTGGTGCTCTCCAACTGGTGCTTTTTAATAAGAGGATGATGACTTAACATAAAAGTAAATAGATAGGCCCTTTGCAGAGGGAAGTAGGGATTTGCAGAGGTGCCAGAGCTCGAGTTTTGAAACAGAGATAAATAATATTTTGAGTGGCATACTTTCATTGTCAACATAACAACCAAGAGATCTTGATATCTTCCAAGCTACACACATTATATGCAGTTCCCAAACAGAATGGTAAAGTTTATACTCCCCCACCACCAACAAGCAGACTCCACGGCTGGCCCGAAACAACGGGTACCGTCCATACCAACAACAGTCCTGGGGGAGTTTTGTTTAATTATTTTGATTTGATTTGAGCATGGGACTGGGCATCCCGGTTATCGGCCATTTTCTCATCAATAGTGACCGAAGTCCACTCATCATGAGAATAACCCACCTAGCATGGAAGATATAGATAATCCTAGTTGATACATTAGCTATTCGAGCATACAAAACAGAATTTCATTTGAAGGTTTAGAGTTTGGCACATACAAATTTACTTGGAACGGCAGGTAAATACCGCATATAGGAAGGTATGGTGGACTCATATGGAATAACTTTGGGTTTATGGAAGTGGATGCACAAGCAGTATTCCCGCTCAGTACAAGTGAAGGCTAGAAAGAGACTGGGAAGCGACCAACTAGAGAGCGACAACAGTCATGAACATGCATTAAAATTAATCAACACTGAGTGCAAGCATGAGTACGATATAATTCACCATGAACATAAATATCGTGCAGGCTATGTTGATTTTGTTTCAACTACATGTGTGAACATGTGCCAAGTCAAACCACTTGAATCATTGAGAGGAGGATACCACCCTATCATACCACATCACAACCATTTTAATAGCATGTTGGCACGCAAGGTAGACCATTATAAATTCCTAGCTAATTAAGCATGGCATGAGCAACTATAATCTCTAATTTTCATTGCAAGCATATTTCATTCATAATAGGCTGAATCAGGAACGATGAACTAATCATATTTACAAAAACAAGATAGGTCGAGTTGATACCAACTTCTCTCATCTCAATCAGTCCATCATATATCATCAGTATTGCCTTTCACTCGCATGACCAAACTGTGTGGATAATAATAATAGTGTACGTGCATTGGACTAAGCTAGAATCTGCAGGCATTTAATACAAGGGAGAAGACAAGGTAATATGTGCTCTTGGTTAAATCAACAATAATGCATACGAGAGCCTGTCAACATTATCATCATGGTCTTCTCCTCTTGACCCCCAAAGAAAAGAAAAGAAATAAAACTATTTACACGGGAAAGCTCCCAACAAGCAAAAGAAGAAAGAGAAATGTTTTTGGGTTTTCTTTTAATTACTGCTACTACAGGCATGGAAAGTAAGCTAGCTAAAAGCTACAACTATTTTTTTAGTTTTTCATAAGGTTTTTCTAAAACACAAGAAAAAGACTTAGAAAAGAAAATAAACTATCATGGATAGTACAATGAAATAGTATGAACACCGACAACTGGAATGAGTGTGTGAACATGAATGTAGTGTCGGTGCAAAATACGTACTCCCCCAAGCTTATGCTTTTGGCCTAAGTTGGGCTATGGCCACGGATCAAAGCTACACTCTCCGGTGTACGGAGGAGTGTCCTCTGGGTGCCACTGGCTGGCAATCTCCTCCAGATCCCACTGATAAACCGACTACCGATAATAATCAAGTGGTGGCTCCGGCTCAGGCTCTGGAACTTGTGCCAGGCTCCAGTACGCATAAACGGCTTCTCGCAAGATGAGGTACGTGCCTTAAAGTATGTTAAACAAAGAGGGTCCATGCAAGGTAACAATCTCAAAGTACTTTTTATCAAATATCAATTTATACTTAAGCAATTTCTTCTTATCTTTAACAATAAAATCACGTGCTAACATACTCTTATAATATAGAAAAACAGGGGTAGCAACTTCTCCTCCTTCTCATAATGCCTAATAGGTATCTTAAAGTGTTCAGCAAGGCGTGAAGCAAAGATGCCTCCGAAGATGGGGCCCTTTGTATGGTCAGACTCAATCGTTTAGCAATAATAGCGCCAAAGCTAAAAGTGGTACCGCGAAACAACGCATGGCGCAAAATGACAATATCAGGGGCACTAAGATTTCCACTGTTCACGCGACCAATTAAGCATCTAATAGCAAATATCGGAATGTAACGTAGAACAAGAAAATGTATGCTAGTTATTCTTGCATCTGAAACTTTCCTCGTTTCCCCTACAACAATTGTATCAATAAACCCCTCCACATCATTACGATGTGGTTCCTCTATGCTGCCCGCAAAGGGTATCTTACAGACCTGACAAAAATCATATAGTGAAATCTCCCTAACCTCATCATATAAGTGAAACTCCACTGAAGGTGGTAATTTCTTAGCATGGAAATAAAATTTTTGCACAAAAATATTAGTGAGTAAGAGATACTGTTCGCGCAGGTCGTGGAGGAAGTCGGTGAGGCCTCCACAGTGCGAGGAAGATTGTATTTGGGCTTTTTATTGTCGTCATTCCACTTATCCTCCGAGCTTCGAATCGAAGAGCCTCTCAACAATCTCCTCAACATTTTCTTCCTCTAAAAAATTTCTTAAATTTTTAGTGACTCAAAACAAAAGTGAACCAAACTCAACAAGATTGATAGAAACTACTCCCACAAGTGCCTAGAGACTATATCATGCATTGAAACTACTTGGGATCACATAAATTTAACATGAAAGCTCAAGAACAAGGTCACCTAAGCAGCAAAAAATTACAATAAATAAAGCACTAGATCAAAAAATAATTGGGCCATTGGAGGAGTCACATACCGAAGAACAATCTCCCCAAACAGTTTTGTGGATGGAGCTTTGAGCAAGTAGATTGAAAATGGCAGCACGATGAGCTAGAACACACGTTTGAGCTATGCGAGGATTTTTTCTGGAGGAAGATGAAGTGTGTGGGTGCTGGAATAAGTGGAGGGGGGTCACGTGGGGCCCACGAGGCAGGGGGCGCGCCCAGGGGGTGTGGGCGCACCCTGGACACTCGTGGCCAGGTGGTGTGGCCCCTTGGTGTGTTCTCAATGCCAAACATTCTTAAATATTCTACAAAAAATCATATTCCATTTTCGGGACATTTGGAGAACTTTTATTTTCAGGGTATTTTTATTGCAAGGATAATTCAGAAAATAGACAGAAAATACTATTTTGCTTTATTTAATCTAAATAACAGAAAGTAAAAAGAGGGTACAGAGAGTTGTGCTTTCTAACTTCATCCATCTCATGCTCATCAAAAGGAATCCATTAACAAGGGTGATCGAGTCATGTTAACACTCTTTGCGAATAACATGAAACTGGAGAATTTTCAAATCACACTAGGTTACCTCAACGGGGATATGTATGTCCCCAACAATAAGAATATCATAGTTCTTCTTGACAGTAGGAAGAGGGAATTCAAAACGTCCAATAGTGATCGTTGAAATTTTTCCAATAGAATTGATTCTGTGGACTTGAGGTTGTTTCCTCAAAAAGTGTACCGTGTGCTCATTACCATTAAGATGAAAAGTGACATTGCCTTTGTTGCAATCAATAATGGCCCCTGCAGTATTCAAAAGGGGTCTACCAAGGATAATCGACATACTATCGTCCTCGGGAATATCAAGAATAACAAAGTCCATTAAAATAGTAACGTTTGCAACCACAACAGGCACATCCTCACAAATACCGACAGGTATAACAGTTGATTTATCGGCCATTTGCGAAGATATTTTAGTAGGTGTCAACTTATTCACATCAAGTCTACGGTATAAAGAGAGAGGCATAACACTAAAATCGGCTCCAAGATCACATAAAGCGGTTTTAGCATAGTTTCTTTTAATGGAGCATGGTATAGTTGGTACTCTTGGATCTCCTAGTTTCTTTGGTATTCCACCTTTAAAAGTATAATTGGCAAGAATGGTGGAAATTTCAACTTCCGTTATCTTTCGTTTTATTTGTAAGAATATATTTCATATACTTAGTATAAGGATTTTTTTAAGCATATCAGTCAAACGCATACGCAAAAAGATAGGTCTAATCATTTCAAGAAAGCGCTCAAACTCCTCATCATCCTTTTTATTGGATGGTTTAGGAGGAAAAGGCATGGGTTTCCGAACCCATGGTTCTCTTTCTTTAACGTGCTTCCTAGCAATGAAGTCTCTTTTATCATATCGTTAATTCTTTGATTGTGGGTTATCAAGATCAACAGTAGGTTCAATCTCTACATCATCGTTATTGCTAGGTTGAGCATCATCATGAACATCATTATTAACATTATCACTAGGTTCATGGTCATTACCAGATTGTGTTTCAGCATCAGAAATAGAAATATCATTGGGATTCTTAGGTGTGTCAACAACAAGTTTACTAGAAGCATGCAAAGTCCTATCATTTTTGTTTTTCTTATTCTTAGAAGGACTAGGTGCATAAACATTAGTTTTCTGATAATCTTGCTCAGCTCTCTTAGGGTGGCCCTTAGGATACAAAGGTTCCTGAGTCATTCTACCCCCTCTAGTCATAACTCTAACAACATTATCATTTTTCTTATTATTTAATTCATTAAGAAAACCATTTTGTGCTTTAAGTACTTGTTCTACTTGAGTGGTAACCATAGAAGCATGTTTACTAATGAGTTTAAGTTCACCTTTAACTCTAGACATATAATCACTTAAGTGTTCAATCATATAAGCATTACGTTTCAATTGTCTACCAATGTAAGCATTGAAGTTTTCTTGTTTAACAATAAAATTGTCAAACTCATCTAAGCATTGGCTAGCAGACTTATTACGAGGAATATCACCTTCATCAAATCTATAGAGATAATTTACCTTTACTACCTGTGTTGGGTTATCAAGACCATGCATTTCTTCAATAGGTGGTAAATTCTTAACATCTTCAGCTTTAATACCTTTTTCTTTCATGGATTTCTTTGCCTCTTGCATATCTTCATGACTGAGAAATAGAATACCCCTTTTCTTCGGAGTTGGCTTAGGAGTTGGTTCAGGAAGTGTGCAATTATTTTCATTACTCAACATATTATTTAATAGCAATTCAGCTTGATCAACAGTTCTTTCCCTGAAAACACAACCAACACAACTATCCAGGTGGTCTCTGGAAGCATCGGTTATTCCATTATAGAAGATATCAACTATTTCATTTTTCTTGAGAGGATGATTAGACAAAGCATTAAGTAACCGGAGAAGCCACCCCAAGCTTGTGGGAGACTCTCTTCTTCAATTTGCACAAAATTATATATTTCTCTTAAGGCAGCTTGTTTCTTATGAGCGGGAAAATATTTAGCAGAGAAGTAATAAATCATATCCTGGGGACTACGCAGACAACCAGGATCAAGAGAATTAAACCATGTTTTAGCATCACCCATTAACGAGAACGGAAATAGCTTAAGGATATAATAGTAACAAATTTTTTCCTCATTGGTGAATAGGGTGGCTATATCATTTAATTTAGTAAGATGTGCCACAACAATTTCCAATTCATAGCCATGGACAGGATCAGATTCAACCAAAGTAATTAACTCAGGATCGATAGAGAAATAATATTCCTTATGAGAAATACAGATAGGTGAAGTAGAAAAAGCAGGGTCGTATTTCATTCTAGCATTCAAAGACTTTTCTTTTAGCTTAGCTAATAGTTTCTTAAGATCATATCTATCTTTGCAAGCTAAAAGATCTCTAGCAGTTTCTTCATCCATAACATAACCCTCAGGCACAACAGGCAATTCATATCTAGGGGGAGAATCTTCATCATCACATTCATCAATATTATCAGTTTCAATAATTTCATTCTCTCTAGCCCTAGCAAGTTGTTCATCAAGAAGTTCACCTAGTGGCATAGTATTATCAAGCATAGAAGTGGTTTCATAAGTATCATGCATATCAGAAGTGGCATCATCAATAACATGCGACATATCATATTCAATAGCAGGTGCAGGTTGCAAATTTACTCATAACAGAAGGTGAATCAAATGCAGAGCTAGATGGCAGTTCCTTACCTCCCCTCGTAGTTGAGGGAAAGATCTTGGCTTTTTCATCTCTCAAGTTCTTCGTAGTGATCAACATATATAAATCCCAAGTGACTCAAATAATATAGCGATGCTCCCCGACAATGGCGCCAGAAAATAGTCTTGATAACCCACAAGTATAGGGGATCGCAACAGTTTTCGAGGGTAGAGTATTCAGCCCAAATTTATTGATTCGACACAAGGGGAGCCAAAGAATATTCTCAAGTATTAGCAGTTGAGTTGTCAATTCAACCACACCTAAAAGACTTAATATCTGCAGCAAAGTATTTAGTAGCAACGTAGTATCAAAGTAACGGTAACGGTGGCAAAAGTAACAATAGAAGTTTTGTAGCAATTGTAACAGTGACAGCGGAAAAGTAACTAAGCAAAAAATCAATTTGTGAAAAGCTCGTAGGCATTGGATCAGTGATGGATAATTATGTCGGATGCGATTACTCATGCAACGGTTATAACATAGGGTGACACAGAACTAGCTCTAGTTCATCAATGTAATGTAAGCATGTATTCCGAATATAGTCATACATGTTTATGGAAAAGAACTTGTATGACATATTTAGTCCTACCCTCCCGTGGCAGCGGGGTCCTATTCGGAACTAAGGGATATTAAGGCCTCCTTTTAATAGAGTACCGGACCAAAGCGTTAACAGTTAGTGAATACATGAACTCCTCAAACTACGGTCATCACCGGGAGTGGTCTCGATTATTGTCACTTCGGTGTTGCCGGATCATAACACATAGTAGGTGACTATTGACTTGCGAGATAGGATCAAGAACTCACATATATTCATGAAAACATAATAGGTTCAGATCTGAAATCATGGCACTCGGGCCCTAGTGACAAGCATTAAGCATGGCAAAGTTATAGCAACATCAATCTTAGAATATAATGGATACTAGGGATCAAACCCTAACAAAACTAATTCGATTACATGGTAGATCTCATCCAACCTATCACCGTACAGCAAGCCTACGATGGAATTACTCACGCACGGCGGTGAGCATCATGGAATTGGTGATGGAGGAAGGTTGATGATGACGATAGCGACGGATTCCCCTCACCGTAGCCCCGAACGGACTCTAGATCAGCCCTCCCGAGAGAGATTAGGGCTTGGCGACAGCTCCGTATCGTAAAACGTGATGAATCCTTCTCTCTGATTTTTTTCTCTCCCGGAAAGTGAATATATGGAGTTGGAGTTGAGGTCGGTGGAGCCTCAGGGGGCCCAAGAGACAGGGGGCGCGCCCAGGGGGCAGGCGCGCCCCCACCCTCGTGGACAGGGTGTGGGCCCCCTGGTCATGATTCTTTCGCCAATATTTTTATAAATTCCAAAAATATTCTCCGTGGATTTTCAGGTTATTCCGAGAACTTTTATTTCTGCACAAAAATAACACCATGGCAATTCTGCTGAAAACAGTGTCAGTCCGGGTTATTTCCATTCAAATCATGCAAGTTAGAGTTCAAAATAAGGGCAAAAGTGTTTGTAAAAGTAGATACATTGGAGACGTATCAGGAATCAACCACAGAGGGCATCTACATCAACCCTATTGCACTTCTGACGAAGTGTGAGTAGTTTACCACAGACCTACGAGACCATAGCTAGTATCTAGATGGCTTCTTCTCTCTCTTTGATCAACAATATTATGTTCTCCTCGTTGTTCTTGGAGATATATCCGATGTAATCTTCTTTTGCGGTGTGTTTGTCAAGATCTGATGAATTGTGGGTTTATAATCAGACAATATGTGAATAATTTTGAGTTTCTTCTGAATTCTTATATACATGATTTAATATCTTAGTAATTCTCTTCGAACTATATGTTTGGTTTGGCCAACTAGATTGGTTTTTCTTGCAATAGGATAAGTGCTTTGCTTTGGGTTCAATCTTGGGGTGCTCAATCCCGGTGACAGAAACGGACATGACACATATTGTATTGTTGCCATTGAGGATAACAAAATGGGGTTTTCATCATATCGCTTGAGGTAATGCCGCTACTTCATGTCATCTTGCTTAATGCCTTACTCTGTTCTTATGAACTTAGTACTCTAGATGTAGAATCATTTCGGTCGATGTGTGGAGTAATAGTAGTAGATGCAGAATCGTTTCGGTCTACTTGTCACGGACATGATGACTATATTCATGATCATTACCATAGATGTCGTTATAATTATTTTCTCATCTATCAATTGCTTGACAGTAATTTGTTCACCCACCATAATACTTGCTATCATGAGAGAAGCCTCTAGTTAAACCTATGGCCCCCGGGTCTACTTTACATCTTATAAGTTTCCGATCTACTATTTTGCAATCTTTTACTTTTCAATCTATAAACCAAAAACACAAAAATATTTACTTTACTAGTTCATCTATCTCTATCAGATCTCACTTTTGCAAATAAACATGAAGGGATTGACAACCCCTTTATAGCGTTGGGTGCAAGTTCTTTGTTTGTTTGTGCAGGTATTTGACTATTTTTGTGTAATCTCCTAATGGATTGATACCTTGGTTCTCAAACTCTGGGAAATACTTACTCTACTTTGGTGCATCACCCTTTCCTCCTCAATGGAAAAACCAACGCAAGCTCAAGAGGTAGCAAGGCGACGCCTCTAATCATCAACGATCAAGTAGAAGGTGGGTCGGCGAAGTGGCTACTAGCAGGTATGGTTCATCATAAGAACCTATTCCACCTACAAACTGACGTCATTGCTCTTCGCTTGCCGTGGGGGAATCCCTTGGGGATGGAGTTCTGCTCAATGGGGGGAAATATGTTTGTCGTGGTTTTGTCACGGCAGATGTCCTAGTGTGAGGACTTAGTCGTGGAGCCATCGCGACGGGTTAGCTTAAAGGGGTTAAAGCAGACAAAGGACACAAGGAATTTTATACTAGTTCGGCCCCTTGCGGTGAAGGTAAAGGCCTACTCTAGTTGTTGTGGTATTGCTAGGGTTTCGATGACCAGGGAGCGAATCTTCTTTGCTTGTCTCTCGAGTTGTTGATTGTTGTCCCTGAACCGCCGCTGGGTCGTCCCTTTATATACACAGGATGATGCCCGGCCGGTTTACAGAATCCCGAGGCCGGCTCATAAATGTGTCCGACTCGGTTTCTACCTTTCCTATCTTACAACACAAGTTACACACCATATGGCAGTTTATGTCTACGGGCCCTAATCCGCCTTTGGGCCCTGGGCCTTTTAGTTCTCTATAGTAAAAGATCATACTCCTTGTCTTCATGGGCTTCAATATGGATAATTCAGTAAAGGAATAACCCAACCCCTCCTGGGCGGTTTATACCCAGTAGTTATATCCCCAACATTAGGCCCCAGATTGATTTGAACCTATTCATCTCAATCTTCAACACTTAGGAAAATTTCTTCTTCAGCGCCTTCGAATAACCTTGTAAACTGCCATGACGTTATCTTCCAGGATCATAGTAAACCGCCATGACATCACCTGTTCAATAAAAACCCGTATATATTTAATTTTTATTAACAAGACTCTGAAAACCGAGGCGATAGTTCTGTCCCATATCCATTTTTTGGGTTCCTTGATTCCCGCGCATGTCGCTTATCCCTTTGTCTTATAAATAGGGCCAGGCGTCCTTCTCCTTCCCCCCTTTCCTCTTCGCCTTTCTTCCACCTCGCGACGCCTCTGTGCCTTAGCGCTGCCGCCGCCATCGACCTTCGCCTCTGCATCAAATTTGGCCGCTGCATCAATCTATTTCGACCAGAGCTCCGGCGGCGTGCCTTCGCGTTCAACAACCCTAGTATGTCATTTCTTTGCTCCTCCCATAGATCCCATTAAGGCGCTCATCGAGTTCATCGAGGCTTTAACGATGTTCTTCTTGTTCCTCTCCGTGGCATGAATGGAAAGTATGAATCTTATGTTTTCTTGTGCGGTTGTAGCTATAATCCACCTTCTTGTCATTAGCGCATCCTTTCTATAGAGTAATCCCATCTGGATCTGATGATCTGCTTAAGTACCTGTATCCTAGGTCTGAATATACCTTGATTTATTGATACGCTGTAGATCTGAAATTATCATGCCAATCTGCGAAACTTGTTTTTCCATCGCCTAGTTATTTCAGATATGTACCTTTCATACCCACATAGGCGGTTTAACCTTAGAAAATGATAATCCGGTAGGTAGCATTAGTCCCCACTTAAACCGCCATTTCAGTTATCTTCATAACGCTTCCAATGTCTGACTCCGGTTTAATAGTGTGTATATGCCTCAACATCTTCTCCTACTGACCTTGCGACGCTTTATACTTGTTAGTCACGATTCATAAACCGGCAACTTATCTGTAATTTCAGCTTTTCATCGAAATGGCCAAACAGTTTTATTTCTGCAATTGGGTTCCGTCCCGGGTTACCGAGGAACAGCTGAACGGGTTGTCGAGATTGGCGCTTTAGCAAAAAAAGATGTCATTCACTTGAGAATCCCTGGTCCAGAAAATCATCCTGAACCTAAAGATGGAGAAGTGATTGTGTTCTCTGATCATCTGGCTCGAGGGTTTAGCCCTCCTGGATCAAAATTCTTCCGTGATGTGCTTCCTAGCTTCCAACTCCATCCTCAAGATATTGGACCAAATTCGGTGTCCAATATTGGCAATTTCCAAGTATTTTGCGAGGCTTACCTGCAAGAGGAGCCCATAGTTGAACTGTTTAGGAATTTTCTCTATTTGAACTGCCATACGGAATCTACGGACGGAGTCAACACCGACCTTGGCGGGATGTCAATTCAGAAAAGAAAAGATGTCAGCTTCCCTCATGCTAAGCATCATAGTCACCCCAAGGACTGGAATCAGACTTGGTTTTACTGCCAAGATACCTCTCCAACTGATGAGAATCCTTTGCCGGGTTATCGTCCTCACCAGCTTACTAATACTCATCCATTTCCCCAATGTCTTAGCACCAAGGAGCGATCCAAGTATGCACCACAGCTTTCAAAGCTTCGGGCCTTTGTTGCAAATGGCTTAACGGGCGTCGATTTTGTTCGTTGCTGGATCTCCTGGAGTATTCTGCCTCTAAGCCGACGCTCCGGTTTATGTGCGAGTATACAGGGGACTTGAAAGATCCTGAATGACATACTGAGGCTCAGTTAACAGAAAATGAAGTTACTAAATCTGTTAAGAGGATACTAGATGAACCGGTGGTTGTCTGCAGCAAAACAGGACTGAATCCCTTCTGTGCATCCAACAAACTGCCAGATGTAAGGATCCTATAACTTGTTGCCTTATTTCAATCCTTTAAATATCCTCCCTAAAATCCATCAATCTCTGACAGGTTGATGATCTGCTCTAGAAGAAAAAAGCACAAGATAAACCGGCAAAGGTATCTCGCCCCAAGACTAAGGTTTTCAAGAAGCCTGCCAAAAAGAAAACCGCTGAGTCCTCCGAATTAAACATCGATGATGATCTGGATAAACCGGAATCAGAGGTAGAACTTGACTCTCTTGGCTCCCTTTTCATACACCTTATTGACATTGACTTTTATCAGGAAAACGCTGAAGGCAGCCAAGCTGATGACGTAGAGGTAATTATCCTTTCCTCCCGTTTAGATCCTCTGCCAACATAGATAATCCGTCAAGCAAACCGGAAAGTAAGATATTCTCACCCCCTAGCTCACTTGGACCCAAACTTTCTTTTGAAGAAACAGCAACACGAAGCTCGCCGCACAACCCGACACAGCGGCCAAGCAATTACTTCAACCAGTTTACCAAATACTCAAATCCGGAAACGTCGATCAGAGGTCTTATATGGTCCTGATGTTTCTTATCCCAAAGCGGGTCATTTCCGACATCCTCTTAATCCGGCTGATTCAAACTGTCAGGGAACACCTGATTCATCATCTGGCGAGTCAACGGCCACACAACTTCCACCCCTCAAGACGGTTCCTGGGTGAGTTTTATTTTACTGTTAACTCTTTAGGTTTATCCAATGTACCGACCTTTCAGTTTATCCTTCTCAGTGGCAAGCCTAGACCCAGCAAAAAGGCCAAATTAAGTAAACCGGCTGATGGTAATCTGGTCACTGAACCAGAAAGAACTCCAGAACCGGCAGAAGCAAATGCTAATGCCATGCTTGATGATCCGCCACTACTGGATCATGATCTTTTTGTTGAACAAGAAGTTGATCCAACGGACCATGTTGATAAACCAACCAGCCGAGTCCGAGCCAATGATAAACCGGCAAGCCCAATCAAGGCTGCTGATGATACAATGGAAGATGTTATGATCACTAGTTTTGGCCACACCACTCCTGGCGATCCTGTTGCTTTATCAAAGCATAGTGCTAAGGAGGAATTTTCTGCTATGGAAAAAGGTAAATGGAATGCTGATTTGTCGAGCTATGCCCACCTCCGCGCCCAGGACCTTCACTCTGGATTTTTGTACCATCTGTACACAAGCCGCGACTATGAATCTGGTTTTGTGAGACTAATGAAAGAACGATATGAGGTAACTGTTGCTTAACTTCTGCAATATTGTTTCTCCCTTGTCAAATTTCTTATATCAACTCCAGTGTAGCCCCCAAGGGCCGATTTATCTTTTCAAGATGAACTGGGACTTTTAGAATATCAAACTTGCAACTTTCGCCTGTATGTTCCTCAAGGGATGGTTTATACTTTTCAAGATGAACCAAGACTTTTGTCCTGTAATTTTATTTTGAGAAAATATGCATTAGCCACCAAGTACCAGGAAAAATACTTGTATTGAGCTTGGGACTTGTAAAAACTTCAGATAACAAGCAAATAGGCATTAGCCCTCAAATGCCAAGTGTATACCTTGTTATGTGCTTGGACTTCAAATATGTTCTGCCAACTCATGATATGTATGTCTCTTACAGGCTGACCTGAGCAAAAAGGAATCCCAAGCTGCTAACCTTCAATAAAACCTCAAGTTCCAGCAAGCAGAAACCTCTAAAGCCAAAGATGAGCTGACCAGTGCCTTAGCTGCTATGGAAAAGTTGAAGGAGAATTTTAAGAAGGAACAGGCGGATTGGGACACAGAGAAAACCGCATTGCAGAAAAGGGCTGATGATGCAGAGGCAGCCCTTAAACCGGTGGTACAAGAGCTAACTGGCTTAAAGCGGAAGATAAACGCCATGACCACTGCTGTCTTTGGTAAGTATCTGTATTATAAGCTTCCCATATGTATTACCCCATAAACTATCAGTTTATCAATTTTTGTCATGATGCAGGAACCCGCATTACCCATCTGGGCTCTGACATGCAGAAGAAATTGAAGGCTGCCTATACGCTTATAGAGCAATTGTACACCGGCACGCAGTAGATCATTTGTACTGCCTCTCATAACAAGCCGCCCCCAACTTTGATCAAGGAAACCTTAGAGAAATTGTCAATGCTGCCTACCTGGTTTGAATAATTAAAAAGATCAGCTGCAAGAGCAGGCGCTGTGACCGCACTAACCCGGGCAAAAGCATGGGTACCTGACCTTGATCCGGCTGATGTGGGGAATGGCTATCCAAGCTTAAAGGAGGACGGATCAGATTTTTATAATGGGGATAATTAATTTGGTGCCCTTAGTTGTGTCTCACTCGGCAGGTTTACCCCTAGTTTCCGAAAACACTTGTTCCTGCCCAAACCACATTGCTCCTCTTATGCTTTTGCCCTTTGACCGTTTGGTCATCACTTTGAAAACTTCATAAAAAATTCATACTAACTCAGAAAAATTCAAATAAGATATCTAAATATTCAGAAAAGCATCACCTATATGTGCATGGCATTTGCACTCATGGAAAAAGTGTTGGCTAGTCCCCATGAATGCAAATGGTCAAAACTGAGATGGGGACTGGACAACACTTTTTTCATGAATGAAAATGACATGCACATATAGGTGATACTTTTCTGAACATTTTGATATCTTATTTGAATTTTTCTGTGTTAGTATGAATTTTTTATGAAGTTTTCAAAGTGATGGTCAAACGGTCAAAGGGCAAAAGCATAAGAGGAGCAAAGTGGTTTGGGCAGGAACAAGTGTTTTCGGAAACTAGGGGTAAACCTGCCGAGTGTGACCCAACTAGGGGCATAAAATCAATTATCCCTTTATAATGACGATCTCCGAGCTTTGACAAAGGAAATGCGCCCCTTGGCTAGCAAGTTGGCTAAAGAAGCCGATCTTTCCCACTATCAGTCGGTTTATGATGCTGACAACAAACGGGTTAGCGCGCCAACTCATGATGTGCAAAATCTCACCCCGCTCGTCCGTAAGCATACTTATGCCCCTGATGTTGAACCCTCTATGCTTATAAGCGATGAAGCTGTTTTCCAAGACCTATCTGGGATCGATTGGGCAACCATTGACTTCCAGCCACTAGGTGGAGAAGAGGAGGAAATGGCGCAGGGTGACCCACAGTCGTCAAGCCGGCCCGACGAGGAATCATGAACCGGGAGCCGGTTTAGCCTTATGCATACCACAATACTTGCTGAAAACAGTTATTCCTTTGGGCATCAAAGCGCCGTGTAATAGGGCTAGTTGAAATACTTGGTCTGCTATCCCACCGTGCATATTCATTTTTCGTGACACTTCTAATCCGCCATTATTATACTATGTCTACTTATCCTTCTGAGCATCTTTATTCGACCTGTTTCTGCATACAACAAGTTTAAAGTATCCTGGCGGTTTATCGCCGCACGGGTCATAATGCCCAGCACATGACCTGGCTTTATAACCAAGGCTGCTTTTTGAAATAACTAAATATGAAATATATCATACCTGTGATATTGCATCACACCGTAGGTTTTACCAACTTTTATAGTAAGGGTGATAACCCTAATCTTGAGTATTGATGACTCCTGCAATATTTTGCTGGTTTACAATAAAACCGTACCGGGTTGTGATAAACACCGGATTATCCGTATATGATACTGGTGATTTATAATCGAAACCAAACCGGTTAATAAACACCGGTTTATTTGATAGTAGTGACTTATAGTCAACAACTAAGCCGAGTCAATAAACATCGGTTTATCATAGAAAATGTTGTAAACCTCAACAAAAGATAAAAACTTGTCAAATAAAATCATATGCGGGGCTTTTCATGGGCTGCCAGGCCACTCAGTTAAACCATTTTACAAAGCCTTTTAAGATGGATCTCACATTAACCAATCGTCGTTTTAACTTTGGCAAGTTCAGGGTCTGTATAAGATTGACTTGTCAAACGTTCGGCGGGTCATACTAGGATTACCTAGACGGAGTGACTTACTTGATGAAGGCAGGTTGACCCGGGGTTTTAGGTGAATACACCTGGCTTCAAAGCATGGCTTGATAGCCTATTACAAGGATCTTAAAAACTCTTCGTTGTTGAGCAAAAAGAGCCCCCAGGTAACATTTTGAGCTGTGCTCAATGGGTGCCTATGTTTGAGTTGTGTTGTGCAAAAAACTCTCTTTGGCCCCTTACGATAATATTGGCTTAATAGCCGGATTACCGAAGTAACCAGAGCTGTGCTCTTATGATAATATTGGCTTGATAGCCGGATCAAGAGGGTAGTCAGAACTCCACTTTATAAACAGAAGCCCCCATTTAATCAAAAAACTCCTTAAGGGAAAACAGCAGAGGCCCCGCTTCAGCAGGGATGACGGTTTATTTTATTGATGATAATATATACATTGTCAAAAGTATGTACATAAGAGGAGCCTATGGCTCATGTGTAGTAAGGCCGAAGATTAGCAATGTTTCACGGCCGGTGGGTCTCCTCCTCTAATGTGCGTGAGTCTTTGTGTTCTCGAACGTCGATAAGGTAGTATGACCCGTTATGCAGATTCTTGCTGACCACAAAGGGTCCTTCCCAAGGCGGGGATAAATTGTGCATATCTGTCTGATCCTGGATGAGCCGAAGCACCAGATCGCCTTCTTGAAAAGTTCTGGTTCTAACCCGACGGCTCTGATAACGATGCAGATCTTGATGGTAAATCACCGACCGAGCTGCTGCAATGTCACGTTCCTCATATAATAGGTCAAGTGCTTCCTGTCGTGCCTTCTCATTGTCAGCTTCAACATAAGCCGCAACATGAGGCGAATCATGTCGGATGTCACTAGGGAGAACTGCCTCTGCTCCGTAAACCATGAAAAAAGGCGTGTAATCCGTAGATCTGTTGGGCGTCGTATTGATGCTCCATAATACAGAAGGTCACTCCTCCACCCAAGAACCCGGCGTCCTCTGCAGGGGAACCATAAGCCGGGGCTTGATGCCTCTCAGGATCTCTTGATTGGCTCTCTCAGCTTGACCATTAGATTGAGGATGAGCCACTGATGATACGTCAAGCCTGATGTGCTCACGTTGACAAAAGTCTTTCATAGCACCCTTGGACAGATTAGTGCCATTATCATTTATAATGCTGTGTGGAAAGCCAAACCGGAAAATCACCTTTTTGATGAATTGAACCGCCGTGGCTGCATCACTCTTACTGACTGGTTCTACTTCCACCCACTTGGTGAACTTATCAACCGCCACAAAAAGGTGGGTCTTCTTATCCTGGGATCTCTTAAAGGGCCCAACCATATCCAGCCCCCAAGTTGCAGACGGCCAAGTAATTGGAATCATCCTCAATTCTTGAGCCGGTACATGAGCAAGCCGTGAGAACTTTTGGCAGCGATCACATTTTTTGACCAAGTCTTCAGCATCAACATGAGCCGTGAGCCAATAGAAACCGTGATGAAAATCTTTAGCCACCAAGGATTTTGAACCGGCATGGTGACCACAATCTCCTTCGTGGATCTCTCGCAAAATCTCACGCCGTTCTTCAGGAGATACGCAACGCTGAAAAGCCCCGGTTACACTGCAATGATGCAATTCTCCATTGACGATAGTCATTGACTTGGATCGCTAGATTATCTGCCTGGCTAAAATTTCATCCTCTGGTAACTCGCCTCGGTTCATATACGCTAAATACGGAACTGTGCAATCTGGATAGCATGAAGAGCCGCCACCAACTGAGCCTACGGATCAGGAACAACCAAATCCTCCTCTATAGGTAGCTTGACCGGCAGGTTATGCAAGACATCCAGAAAAACTTTGGGTGGAACTGGTTTACGTTGGGAACCCAAACGGCTTAATGTGTCCGCCGCTTCATTCTTTCGCTGGTCCACATGATCAACTTGATAACCCTTGAAATGTCCAGCAACAATATCCACCTCTCGACGATATGCTGCCATGAGCGGGTCCTTGGAGTCTGAAGTACCAGATACTTGTTGAGCCACCAGGTCCAAGTCACCAAAACACTTAACCTGACTTAAATTCATCTCCTTAGCCATTCGAAGGCCGTGGAGTAGATCCTCATATTCAGCTGCATTGTTAGTGCAAGGGAACATTAAACGGAGAACATAACAAAATTTATCACCTTGTGGGGAAGTTAACACGACTCCAGCCCCCGAGCCCTCCAATTGCCTCGATCCATCGAAGTGAATAGTCTAGTAGATACGATCTGGCTTTTCTTCCGGCGCCTGTAGCTCCGTCCAATCATTGATAAAATCCACAAGTGCTTGGGCCTTGATTGCCGTACGAGGCACATATTTTAACCCATGAGGTCCAAGCTCAATGGCCCACTTGGCAACCCGGCCAGTTGCTTCTCTGTTTTGGATTATATCTCCTAAAGGGGCAGAGCTGACCATAGTGATGGGATGATCCTGAAAATACTGCTTAAGCTTCTGGCTTGCCATGAAGACTCCATACACTAGTTTCTGCCAATGTGGATACCTTTGTTTGGATTCAAGAAGCACCTCACTGATGTAATAAACTGACTGTTGAACCGGATACTCCTTCCTAGCCACCTTGCACTCCACCACAATGGCCACGCTGACAGCCCGAGCATTAGCAGCCACATACAACAGCAGCGGATCTTTATCGACCGGAGCAGCAAGGACAGGTGGCTCTGCCAACTGTTTCTTCAAGTCCTCGAACGACACATTAGCAGCATCACTCCAGACAAAAGTGTATGTCTTTTCCATCATCTGATACAGAGGGATAGCTTTTTCTCCCAATTGGCCGATAAACCGGCTCAGCGCTGCAATGCGGCCCGCCAGGCGCTAAACGTGATTGATAAACGCCGGTTATACCAGGGACGTAATAGCTTTGATTTTCTCCGGATTAGTTTCAATGCCCCTGTTAGACACCAGAAACCCTAAGAGCTTGCCTGACGGTACACCAAAAACACACTTGGTCGGATTAAGCATCATCTTATAGACCCGGAGGTTATCAAAAGTTTCCTTCAAGTCATCTATTAATGTCTCGTTCTTTCTGGACTTTACCACAATATCATCCACATATGCATGAACATTACACCCAAACTGTTTATGAAAACAATTCTGCACACAGTGCTGATAAGTCGCCTGGGAAGTCTTGAGCCCAAAGGGCATAGATACATAGCAGAAGGCTCCAAAGGGAGTTATAAAAGTTGTCTTTTCCTGGTCCTTAACTGCCATCTTGATCTGATAATAACCAGAATAAGCATCCAGAAAACTCAAACGCTCACAACCCGCCGTAGCATCAATAGTTTGATTAATACGATGAAGAGCAAAGGGATCAGCTGGACAAGCCTTGTTCAAATCTGTGTAATCCACACACATACGCCAAGTGCAGTTCTTCTTAAGTACCAGCACCAGATTAGACAACCATTCAGGATGAAATACCTCAAGGATAAATGCAACCGCCAATAGCCTGGCTACTTCCTCACCAATGGCCTTGCGTCTTTCTTCATTGAAGCGGCGGAAAAACTACTTGACCGGTTTAAACTTGGGATCGACATTTAGAGTGTGCTCCGCGAGTCCTCTCGGTACACCTGGCATGTCAGAGGGCTTCCGTGCAAAGATGTCCCGGTTCTCACGGATGAACTCGATGATCGTGCTTAGCTATTTCGGATCCTAGTTAGCGCTGATGCTAAACTGCTTGGATGAATCACCAGAAACAAAATCAACCAGCTTAGTCTCATCGGCCGATTTAAACTTCAAGGCCGGATCATGCTCTGTAGTTGGCTTTTTTAAAGGAGTCATATCCGCCGGATCAACATTGTCCTTGTAGAACATCATCTCCTCTGTTGCACAAACCGACTCAGCATAAGCCGCATCACCTTCTTCACATTCCAAAGCGATCTTACGGCTCCCATGTACTGTGATGGTCCCCTTATGACCCTGCATTTTGAGCTGTAGATAAACATAACAAGGCCTTGCCATGAACTTAGCATAAACCGACCGTCCAAACAGGACATGATACGGGCTCTTAATTTTTACCACTTCAAAGGTCAAAGTCTCTGATCTCGAGTCATGCTCATCTCCAAAGGTAACTTCCAGATCTATCTTACAAACTGGATATGCCGATTTACCAGGCACTACACCATGGAAGACAGTGTTTGACGGTTTAAACTTTTTATCTGTTAACCCCATGCGACGGAAGGTTTCATAATAAAGGATGTTGATGCTGCTCCCTCCATCCATGAGCACCTTGGTGAACTTATACCCCCTAGCCTGAGGTGCCACCACCAATGCTAGTTGACCTGGATTATCAACCCGGGGCGGATGATCCTCTAGACTCCACACAATGGGCTGTTCCAACGAGCGTAAGTAACGAGGCACCGCCGGTTCAACGGAGTTCACTGCCCTTTTATAAACCTTCTGATCGCGCTTACATAGGCTAGTTGTGAAAACATGATACTGCCCACTATTTAACTGCTTCGGGTTGCTCTAGTAACCCGACTGTTGCTACTGCTGATTCCCCTCATGGTTATAACCACCCTTGCTGCCTTGACTGCCCTGATTGCCACGCCCGCTTTGATTGCCTTGAAATCCTGAACCAGAACTGCCTCCACCATAACCCGACCCTGAACCGCTGGACGGTCCATGATCATACTGGAAACGATTCGAATTTCTGAACTCCCGCATAATAAAGCAATCCTTCGAGAGATGCGTAGTTGGTCTTTCCTTCGTCCCGTGCCTCGGGCAAGGCTGATTTAACAGGCGGTCAAGATTGATACTTGCTCCTCCTCTCTGTGGGGGCGGCCTACCCTTACGATGCTGACCATCATTATGCGTGTTGGTGTTAGCCACAAAATCTGAATTGTTATCCGCTTTACGCTTACCACCGCTTCCATGGCCCGCCGGGTTGTGCTGCTGCCCTTTGCCGTTCTTCTTTCCCTTTCCCGACTTTTCATCGTCAGACTCAGGGTCCTTGGTACTATCGGACTCGGCATACTTAACCAGGGCTGCCATGAGCATTCCCATGTCATCGCAGTGACGTTTGAGCCGTCCCAACTTTAACTTTAGAGGCATGAACCGGCAATTTCCTTCCAACGTTAAAACTGTTGTATCGGCATTGATGCGGTCTGATGAATGCAAGATCTCTGAAACCCGGTGTACCCAATGGCTTGTTGATTCATTTTCTCCTTGGACACAGGCAGCTAAGTCCACAATTGACATGGGATGTTTGCACGTGTCTTTGAAATTTTGGATAAACCAGGCCCTTAACTCGGCCCATGACCCAATGGAGTTAGCCGGCAAACATTTCAGCCAAGTACGAGCTGTTCCTTCCAACATCATGGTGAAGTATTTAGCACACGCCGCATCGTCCACATATAGCATCTCCATCGCCATCTCATAACTTTCAACCCATGACTCGGGGGATAAACCGGCGGTGTAATTGGGCACCTTTCGAGGACCTTTGAAATCCTTGGGCAGACGCACATTACGTAAAGCGGGTGTGAGACATACTACCATTTTCTAACGTTCCAGTGGACTAGGACGCTCTACAGACAGACCTGCTCTGATACCAAGCCTGTGGCACCCCGGCTCAGAGAAAACGGGAACACCCCGTATTCCAGCCCAAAGATCGAGATGAAGTCTTCTGGAATACGTCACTAGTTAGTATAGAACAAATCAGCTCTCTATTACAACACGAATATGAATACAAGGGTTCCGATATTACAATCAATAACATCGGCACAATGATACTACGCCAACACGGTTGCTCTATACAAGCAGCATAACAACTTAAAGCAGCGGAACAACTACTGGCAGCGAAACAGCGAACGGCGATGATGAACTCCAATCCGCAGGGACTCTAGCTGGAATGTTTATCCTAGCTCGCGAACACGGGAACAACACCAAACAAGCAAGCAATCCGGGCATGACCTACAAGCTGCCATGACACGCCAGGTCAGTACATTGAATGTACTTGCAAGCTCACAATAGTCAGAAGCATTCAAGACAAACAACAGCATGACAATTACAGGGTAATCAGAAATTATCATGAGATCATCAGGATAATATGGCATTAATAACATGAACAGGATACAGCTAGACAATATGAGCATGTCATGAACATATAAATCTGATGATACTAACATGCAACATGATGACACTACATGCACCATTTATTTTGTTCGGATTACCTCGTAACCATCACATGCATCACTTACCAACCTCGGACATTATACGATCATCTCAGGCTCAAATCAAGCTTGGTATAAACAATACCATAGTAATCATCAAATGACCATAAGGAGCTTGATCTTTACCCACGATTCTCGCACAACATCACGAATATCCAACAATTCGGTATCCTCGATACCACAGTGATCATTCTGGCGATCACAGCCATGACCAACACTTGCTCTCAAAAGGTGATCTTTCCGGCGATCACAACCAACTTATCTCATCATCGAACCGGGGTTGTTATTAAGCACATTATTATTATTACTGTTGACTCATAGTGTGACCAACTACGAAATGGGCCCTTATCCGTGGGCGCGGCTATCGATAGATTTAATATACACTCTGCAGAGGTAGCGCACTGTACCCACACTACGGAACCCATGGACTCGTTCTCCCATTCGGGTGGACCAACAACGTTCCGACAAACCCGATCTACTGTCATGACACCCTCCCGGCCACTCCGACTCATGCCCCACTGGGCTAGTCCTGGGAGGCCCCGTGTCTACCTAAGACACAACGACCACCATCATGGCCAAACATAAATGGTCCCAAACGGGGACCCTTATCCAATCAACAACAACGGGCACACAAGGTTATGTCTGCTTACCGGGCCAAGGTACCGCACGCCCATAACCTTCCCTCGTTGGAGGCACCGGCGAGAGGCATGACAATAGACCCAGTTAGGACCTTCCCACAAAGGTAAACGGGGTTGCACTGGTCAGTTCAATATGGTGGCACCATGACTCAGCCAATAGTTGTTCAAGTTCAATTTAATCTGGTTAAACTTGAATGCAAATATGCTGAGTCATGATAAAATACATGATGCAATTACAATGCATGAGCATGAATATCAACATAATCATGAGAAAACCACATAATTATCCACCATATCAACAATGAATCATAAGCATGGCATACTGACTAGCATGAAGTACATATTTTTCCGAAACATAGCATGACCACTAGCATCAACAATAAATATCATGCAAGAACGTATCAACAAAGCCAACATGCAATCATTTAACTAACTAGATGCAAAAGAACATGCATAACAACGGTACTCGGGACAGATGGCAGTCATGCACCGAAGACCATCACCAACATCAACATGTACTACGAGCAAGTATAAACATATGAAAAGAATACTAGCAACTTAGCAGGGCATGATAGCCAGGTGCATAACAACATAGCAAGAAAATAAGCATTAACCCCGAAGCATTACAAAAACAACCATAACCACATTTTAAACAAGCAATCATTTAATAAATATTCAAGTTGGAAACCATGGCTACTGCATGACTATCATGCAAGTGGGTATTGTGGCTTGCCTGGGGTGACGGAGACTCGGAAGAAGTGCGGTGAAGTCGCAGAAAGATTTGCCGGAAACAGTTCTCTCTCGGAGGGGGCTGTCTACGGGCAAGGGCAAAGTGGTCATTTCCAGTAGGTCAAACCATAATGAAAATGATACCAACAAAATCGGATCGGCGAGACGAAGACGTGGGCTTTGGAATCATCTGATTTGGAGTTACGGTTGAAAAGTTATGAAGTGTAGAAGCTCAGAGACCTATCTGTGAATATTTCTACTACAAACAAGTCCCTGGCGGCTGAAACAGAAAGCGCATATAAGAAAATACGCTTCCAGAATGGGAAAACGAACTTTAGGTAGAAGAAGAAGGAAACTACGTTTTCAGAAATAGAAAACATATTCAACACAATACGTCTCCACTTAAAACACCTGGGCCCAGGCTTATGCCACTTACCGGTGGGGTCCGCGGGCAGGGGGAGGGCCAGGCGCTAGCGTCGTCTTCCTCCTCGTGACTCTATTCCCATGTGGAACATAGCGGAGGCAGGGGAGGACCGCGGCCGGCTCCGGCCCGGCCGAGCACATCGGCGGGCGCGGGAGGCCGAGGCGAGGCCACCTGGAGAGACGGCGACCACCAGGGTGGCGTGGAGGTGTGGCGACGGGAGGAGGACGGAGGAGGCAGAGGCGGCTGCGGCGACGGGGCCGGCCTGCTCCGGCCGTCTCCGGCCGAGTGGAGCGCACCGGCTGGACCGCAGGGCTGCGCCATACCCGTTAAGAGGGCTAGGGGACGCCGAGGAGGAGTGGGGAGGATGGGAGGGGTGGCGCCGGAGGAGGTACAGAGAGCTTCAGGCCGTGGTGGTACTCGGGGCTGCGGGCGTCTCCGGCGCAGGGCAAGAGGTTGGGCCGGCTCGGTGGGACGAGGGGGG
>LR738714.1:492346157-492443761 GCA_902687465.1 Secale cereale | reverse complement strand
GTGCCTATGAGGAACAAGGCCCTTGCACCTGAGAAGACTAGGCTCCGTGCCTGCGAGGAACAAGGCCCTTGCGTCTGAGAAGACTAGGCTCCCTGCCTGTGAGGAACAGGGCCCTTGCGCCTGAGAAGACTAGGCTCAGTGCCTGCGAGGAACAAGGCCCTTACGGCTGAGAAGACTAGGCTCCATGCCTGCGAGGAACAAGGACCTTGCACCTGAGAAGACTAGGCTCCGTGCCTGCAAGGAAGAAGGCCCTCGCGCCTGAGAAGCCAAGGCCTAGTGCCTATGAACCAAGGCTCCGGCCTATGAAGATATCCGCTCGTGACACTCTCACATAATAAGGAGTGGGGCTGTACACGCCCTGGAGTCTCCGGAGAGCCGCCCGCGGGCCTCGGGGGCACCCTCCCATGTCCTAGTGGCAGCACTTAGCTCCGCGCTGGTGAGAAGATTAGATTAGGTGCCGGACGCGGCCATTCATTTTCTTTTTGGAGTTGGATTTCCCCTATCTTCCCTTTTTAATGGATTCTGAAGGTTCTAGCGTTCCTCAATTGCTTGGTCTTGATTTCTCTCTGTGGTCCTCCCCTCAGTTTTTCGGGCTAGCTCAGGGAGAGCTGCAGTTCCACGATGCTCTCCCCAACGCTCCCCCTTAGCCTCCACGAGGCGCCCGAACCAGGGCTCGTGATGGGAACATCCCCCACGGGTACCGCGACAAGGGGCGGCCGACAACGCTCCGCCCGCGTCAAGGGCCTCGGGAAGTAAAGGATAATAGCCACCTAATGAGTTTTTGCAGCCTCGCGAAGGGTCAAACGTCACGAGACAAGGGCAATCCTGGGTGCATCAAGATAAGTATCCTCACCCTGAGGGCGTGTAGTACATAGAATGCACAATAATGGACAAAGACACTATGCATGGTGCTAAATGTCATAAAACCACAGTTCATTACATGCCCTCCCGGGGCTCCATACTTGTTTGTTCAGACAATGCAGAAATAAATAAAGACCAAGAACGACTAACGATGGCCCTGAGGGTGCGACTGCTCCCGAGGACCCACGCCCCAAGCAGAGCCAGAGCCCTCCTCACGCTTCACCGAGTGTCACGACGAGACGACCCAGCACCACCTTCCAGGAAGGCACGGAGGCATGGCGGCTGGTCATAGCCGCCACTGTTGGAGCTGCTACTGAAGGAAGAGCCGCCGTAGCTGGACGAGCTGCGGCCATCGCCCATGCCAAGCACAACACTGCCGCCGTTGTCCTCGGGGCAGCACACGGCGCGACGCCCGTCTTCCCCGAACACCCTCACGAAGAAGGTCGTGTCGTTGCCATACCTAAAGTAAAGGGTGCACCATCCGCCCAAGCCACGTGCACGAGCGAATGTCTGCCAGCCACGAGCCAAAGCCACTGCGCCCGAGGCGGAGGCCTCCACTGCGACCCATGAAGCTCTGCTGCAACAACCATCCGCCTGAAGCCAAAGTCCATCGGAGCTCGCGGCGAGGAGTTCGCCGGCTAGGGAGCGTGGGAGCTGCAGCCGGGTGCCGCCTGTGCTCTCTGACCACACGACGAACTCCAGCGTCACCTCCACCGAGTGGGAGCATGACTGGGGAGGCCTGACAACCCCATAGCACCTCCCTTTGTTCATAGGACCTCCAGCGCCACGGCGGCCCCCGCCGCTCGAAGAACCACTGCCGCGGTTACCGAGGGCAGCTACGGGCGCTATGGGGGTCCGCCCACGTCCGTTAGCAGCCCCGACGGGAGTCGCGGCCCGCTTGCAAGGACGGCCTCGTACCCTCTTAACTGTCGGTGAACCAGGCTCCTCCTGCCGGGCCTTCCCCTTCTCCACGGACGAAAACTTCCTGGTCGGCGCCAGGAACAGATCGGCCAAGTGAAGGGCAAGGAAGGAAAAGAAGCGAGAGGAACGGAGGAAGAAGATGGGCGGAGAGGACTACCAGATCGGTTTGGCCAACTAGATTGGTTTTTCTTGCAATGGGAGAAGTGCTTTGCTTTGGGTTCAATCTTGCGGTGCTCAATCCTAGTGACAGAAAGGGACATGACATGTATTGTACTGTTGCCATCGAGGATAACAAGATGGGGTTTTCATCATATTGCTTGAGTTAATTCTGCTACATCATGTCATCTTGCTTAATGCGTTACTCTGTTCTTATGAACTTAATACTCCAGATGCAGAATCGTTTCGGTCGATGTGTGGAGTAATAGTAGTAGATGCAGAATCGTTTCGGTCTACTTGTCACGGAAGTGATGCCTACATTCATGATCATTGCCATATATATCATTATAATTATTCACTCTTCTATCAATAGCTTGACAGTACTTTGTTTACCCACTAAAATACTTGCTATCATGAGAGAAGCCTCTAGTGAAACCTATGCCCCCCGGGTCTACTTTACATCTTATAAGTCTCTTGTCTACTATTTTTCAATCTATAAACCAAAAATCCAAAAATATTTACTTTACTAGTTCATCTATCTCTATCAGATCTCACTTTTGTAAATAACCGTGAAGGGATTGACAACCCCTTTATAGCGTTGGGTGCAAGTTGTTATTTTGGTTGTGCGGGTATTTGGAGATTTGTGTGTAATCTCCTACTGCATTGATACCTTGGTTCTGAAACTGAGAGAAATACTTACTCCACTTTGTTGCATCACCCTTTCATGTTCAAGGGAAAAACCAACGCAAGCTCAAGAGATAGTAGGAAGAATTTCTAGCGCCATTGTCCGGGAGATCTACGCCAAGTCAAGTCAAGATTTTTCTTCTTTCAACTCGCCAATCTCTAGCCCCGTAGAGATCTACGTCAAGTCAAGACCTACCAAGTACCCTTCATTAAACTATCATCTCTTGTATTTACATTATTTGCCATTTGCCTCTCGTTTTCCTCTCCCCCACTTCTAAAACGATTTTTCGAAAAGAGTTTCCTTTTCTTTGCCCTTCTTTCGTTCGTCTTGTTCGCTTGCTTTTTGTGTGCTTGTGTGTTGGATTGTTTGCTTTATCACGATGGCTCAAGAAAATACCAAATTATTTGACTTTTACAACACCAACAACCATGATTTTATTAGTACCGCGATTGCTCCCGCTACTAATGCGGAATCTTGTGAAACCAATGCTGCTTTATTGAATCTACTCATGAAAGATCAATTCTCTGGCCTTCCTAGTAAAGATGCCGCAAACCATCTGAATAATTTTGTTGATTTGTGTGATACACAAAATACAAGAGATGTGGATAATGATCTTGTTAAATTAAAACTATTCCCGTTTTCACTACGAGATCAGGCTAAAACTTGGTGTTGATCTTTGCCTTAAAATAGTATTGATCAATGGAATAAGTGCAAAGAATGTTTTATTGCCAAGTATTTTCCTCCCGCTAAGATCATCTCCCTTAGGAACAATATTATGAATTTTAAACAACGTGATCATGAGCATGTTGCACAATCTTGGGAGAGGATGAAACTTATGATAAGAAATTGTCCTATGCATGGCTTTAATTTATGGATGATTATACAAAAAAATTATGCTGGATTAAACTTTGCTTCTAGAAATCTTTTAGATTCGGCCACTTGAGGTAATTTTATGGAAATCACTTTAGGAGAAGCTACTAAACTCCTTGATAATATAATGGTTAACTATTCTCAGTGGCATACCGAAAGATCTTCCACTAGTAAAATTTGCATGCTATTGAAGAGATTAATATTTTGAGTGGAAAGATGGATGAACTTATGAAATTATTTGCTAGCAAGAGTACTAATATGGATCCCAATGATATTCCTGTTCCAACTTTGATTGATAATAATAATGAACCTATGGATGTGAATTTTGTTGGTAGGAACCATTTTTGTAACAACGCTTATAGAGGAAATTTTAATCCAATGCCTTTTCCTAGTAATTATTCTAACAATTATGGTAATTCGTACAATAATTCTTATAGAAATTATAATAAGATGCCGTCTGATTTTGAGAATAGTGTTAAAGAATTTATGAGTTGTCAAAAGAACTTTAATGCTATGATTGAAGAAAAATAGCTTAAGATTGATGATTTGGCTAGGAGGGTGGATATAATTTCTCTTGATGTTGATTTTGTGAAGCTTAGATATATTCCACCTAAGCATGATATCAATGAGTCTATAAAAGCTATGAGAATTTCCATTGATGAGTGCAAAGAAAGAACCGCTAAGATGCGTGCTAAAAAGGTTTGGTTTATAAAAAACATGTTCTTCTTGTTTCCATGGAAATAATGATGAAGATCTTAAAGTGATTGATGTGACTCCTATTGAATTTTTGTTTTCCAAAATAAATCTTGATAAAGATGGGACTAGAGATGAGTCTACTTTAGTTAAGAGGCGTCCCAATAATTCAGAGTTTTTAGATCTTGATGCAAAAAATGATAAAACTGGGATTGATGAGGTCAAAACTTTAAGTAGCAATGAAACCACTAGATTGGATCTCAAGGAATTTAATTATGACGATTGTTCTTTAATAGATTGTATTTCCTTGTTGCAATCCATGTTGAATTCTCCTCGTGCTTCTAATCAAAATAACGCTTTTACCAAACATATCGTTGATGCTATGATGCAATCTTTTGAAGGAAAGCTTGAATTAGAAGTTTCTATCCCTAGAAACCTTTATGACGAGTGGGAACCTACTATTAAGATTAAGATTAAAGATTTTGAGTGTCATGCTTTGAGTGATTTGGGTGCTAGCGTTTCTACGATTCCAAAAAATTTATGTGATGTGCTAGGTTTCCCTGAATTTGATGAGTGTTCTTTAAATTTGCATCTTACGGATTCCACCATTAAGAAACCTATGGGAAGTATTAATGATGTTCTTATTGTTTCAAACAGGAATTATGTGCCCGTAGATTTCATTGTTCTTGATATAGATTGCAATCCTACATGTCCTATTATTCTTGGTAGATGTTTCCTTAAAATAATTGGTGCAATTATTGATATGAAAGAAGGAAACATTCGATTTCAATTTCTTTTCAGGAAGGGGTGGAACACTTTCCAAGAAAGAAAATTAAATTTCTTTATGAATCTATTATGAGAGCTACCTATGGATTGCATACCAAAGATGATAATACCTAGATCTATTTGCGTTTTATGCCTAGCTAAGGGCGTTAAACAATAGTGTTTGTTGGGAGGCAACCCAATTTTTTTTTTACTGTTTGGTTCTGTTTTTCAAGTTTTACACATTATTAATTTTGTAGTAATTGTTTTTTGGTGTTTTAATTAGTGTTTGAGCCAAGTAAGACCTTTGAGATGGCTTACTGTGATCGTTGACTTGATTTTGCTGAAAAACAAAAAAAATTGTGCCCAGTGCAAAAAATTCAATAATTCACTGGAACGTCGAAACCTTTGGAACATTTACAAAAACTTGATATACAAATTCCCCACGTCTCCCTATTTTTCAAATAAAATTGAGTTAAAGAAGTATGCGAAGTTTTCATATTGCTACAGACTGTTCTGTTTTTGACATATTTTGTTTTCTATGTGTTGTTTGCTTATTTTGATGCATCTATGGCTAGTATCGGAGGTTATGAACAATGGAGAAGTTGTAATACAATAGATATTACACCAATGTAAAATTAGAATAAGATCACAACTGTACCTTGAGTGGTTATTTGCTTTGTTTTACTGACGGAGCTCACAGATTTTTTGTTGAGTTTTTTGTTGTGAAGTTTTCAAGTTCTTGGTAAGGATTTGATGGACTATGGAATAAAGAGTGGCAAAAGTCTAAGCTTGGGGATGTTGCCGGTGTTCTGGGAACCAGGGTATCCAAACTTGCCTTCCTGCGGCCCATGACGTGGCACCTTCACCGGCCTGGTACGACACATCTTTAGCACCGCCCGCGAGGCGGACGACACCAAGACCTCCAGAGGGAGCAGTATCACTAGGATGGCTCCCAAGGGGCGGAGAACTCTATGCAAGACATATCCTCATGAGGTTCGGATGAAGCAAGACATGATGACCAAGGCTAAGCGGGTGCCAGCGGGCGGAGGACGACCAGTTTCCTCTTTTGTGCTCAAGAGGCAAGCGCGGGCGCGGTGTCCAGAGGAATCAACCAAAGGTTTCCATTTCCATGCAATAAGACCAGGATCGCCAGGACTGCAGGAAGGAGGTCATCGTCGATCCCACCGTGGCGTCAGGATCAGAAGCTTTGCAGGCGAAGACCACCTTTAGTCAGGATAAGATGTACTAGTTGTCTCCCTTAAAATTTGGAATAAGTTGGTAATGTAAAGTTGTTCAAATTTAAGTCCGAACAGAAATGGTTTTGGGGCACTTTCGTGAACCAAAACAATTTGGATTGAGCTGAAACTTTTCAAGGTCATCATATTATGCATATGTGACTTGCTAGAATTTTCCTGGAATTTTTAGAGAATATTTCCTTTGTGAATATTTCAAAAGCTTGAAATATCGAGAAAGGGGTTTTGAGGGATTTGTCCAATATATTGAACATGACAATGTGTTGAAACTCTTATATATGGACAATATATGTCCTATGACTCTCCCTGATTTTTCTCAATTTTTTTGAAACATTTAAATAATTTTCACCTATTAAAGACCATTTTTGGCCTAAAGAAAAAGCTTTTAAATAAAATAGGAAAATAACTTTCAAAATTATATTTTTGTGGTTTATGGGAGTCCTATACCTAATAGGATTCAAATATACCTTTTTAAAGATTTTTGACACCCCAAATCAAGTACTTGCAGTGCAAATCTCAATTCAGGGGTTTTTGGAAAACTAATTTTGGAAAAATACAATTTGGCCAAATTATTTTTGTAAGAAAATACTATATTGTTCTATACATATGGTATGATCATTGGGCAGAAGTTTGGAGCAAGGAGATGAAGTAAATAAGGTGAGGCTAGGTTGACTTTATAGAGCACTTGAAATCACACAAAGCAAAACCAACTCCAAATAAAAGCCAAATGATGCAAAAAGTTTTTGTTGGTCCATATTTTCATGCTTTATTAATGCAATAGCCATGTTACAAAATGCAGGGTGTGACAGACCTACCCCCCTTACAAGAATCTCGTCCCTGAGATTCCTAAACTAGGCTTTAAAAGAGATCGAGAAACTCAGATCTAAGGTAGTCTTCACGTTCCCAGGTGGCTTCTGCTTCAGTGTGGTTGCTCCACTGGATCTTGAAGTACTTAATGGTGCAGCTTCACGTACTCCGTTCTTCTTCATCCAAAATGCAAATGGGTCTCTCGGGGTAGGTCAAATCAGGTTGAAGGTCAATGGCTTGGTGATCAACTTCCTTGTAGAGACCAGGCTTGTCCGGAACTTGGAAACACTTCCGGAGTTGTCACACGTGGAATACGTTGTGCACATCAGATAGTTCAGGTGGTAGTTCCAACTGGTATGCAACTTCTCCTTGTCGGTCGGTGATCTTGAAGGGGCCAATAAATCTTGGTGCAAGCTTCCCCTTAATGCGGAAATGCTTGGTTCCCTTGAGAGGAGTTACACGCAGGTATACATGGTCTCCAACATGGAAACTCATGTCTCGGTGACGTGACTCGGCGTAGCTCTTCTATCTTGACTTGGCGGCCTTCAAACGTTCTCTTACAAGTTGGACTTGCTCTTCTGCTTCGCGGAGAACATCTGGTCCAATAACTAGCCCTTATCCAGTCTCTAACCAGTTGAGGGGTGTGTGACACTTGCGTCCGTACAACACCTCAAACGGTGCCATCTGGAGGCTTGACTCATAACTCTTGTTATAGGAGAACTCAGCAAAAGGGTTGAAATTTTCCCACTTGGCTCCATATGCTAAGACACAGGCTCGGAGCATGTCTTCGAGTATCTGGTTTACTCGTTCTGTCTGACCTCCGGTCTGCGGGTGAAAAGCAGTGCTGAATGACAACATGGTTCCCAAGGCTTCTTGGAATCTTCTCCAGAATCTTGAAGTAAACTGAGTGCCTCGGTCAGACACAATCTCCTTAGGAATACCATGGAGACTCACGATTCGATCGATGTAGAGGTTGGACACCTAGTTCCCACTGTAGGTTGTTTTGACAGGAATGAAATGGGCTACCTTGGTCAAATGGTCGACTATGACCCAGATGGAGTCATGCCCTTTATTTGACCTAGGTAATCCAGTGATGAAATCCAGTCTGACTTTATCCCTTTCCCACTCGGGAACCTTGCATGGTTGGAGCAATCCAGCAGGTCACTGATATTCAGCCTTGACCCTTTGGCATACATCACACTTTGCAACATAGGTGGCAGTCTCTCTTTTCATCCTATGGCACCAAAATCTTTCTTTCAAGTCTTGATACATATTGGTTCCTCTGGGGTGGATGGAATACAGAGTGTCGTGGGCTTCTTGAAGTATCAAATCCTTTAGCTCCTTATTGTTTGGTACGCAGATGCAGCCTTTGTACCAAACAATCCCGTGCTCGTCTTCGAAGAATCCTGGGGCCTTGCCTAGCTTCATCTTATTTTTGATGACTTCAATGCACACGTGTCCATTCCGTCCTTCCTTGACTTCTTCCATCAGGGTTGGCATGACTTCTAGGTGGTCCAGATATCCATGGGTAACCAAATCCAAGCCAAATGGTTCCAGCTCTTCAAACAGGGCTGGCTGCCTTCCCTTAACTATGGCATTCAGGGAGCAAGCTTTCCTACTTAAAGCGTCTGCTACCACATTAGCCTTCCCGGGGTGATATTGAACACTGAGATCATAGTTTGATCAGTTCCAACCATCTCCGCTGCCTCATGTTCAATTCCTTTTGAGTGAAAATATACTTCAGACTTTTGTGGTCTGTGTATATCTCGCACCGCTTCCCTAAGACGTAATGTCGCCATGTCTTCAAGGCATGAACCACTGCTACTAACTCAAGATCGTGAGTGGGGTAGATGAAAGCACAAGTTCTCCCTGGGTGATTTTGGTAATTAATGTCAACATATCTCTTGTTGGACTAATGTTTTCATCTAGTATATTTCACACAAGTTCAACAAATGGAGTGGCATGGACTAGAGGATGTGGAACCCCTTCAAGATGATAAGGACAAAGAATTGGCTCAAGCTCAAAGCCGAGGACTCTACATTTTCTATTTTAGTGATCCAAGATCACATTGAGTCCATAACAAAGGCAATACTATTAAAAGGGGAAGAGGTGTTGCTTAATGGCTTGCTTTCTCAAAGTTCTTAGTGATATGCTCCAAAACCCTCAACCACTTTCTCACGTCCACATATGTCCCAAACCAAAAGTCAAACTCAGCCCCACCGAAACTTTCTATCCGGCGCCACCGAGTTCAGTTGACATAGCCACTGCCACAAACCCTAATCAATTCGGTCTCACCGAGATGGGAATGTAAACTCTCTGTTTCCTATTTGTAACATTTCGGTCCAACCGAGATGTGAGAATTGGTCTCACCGAGTTAGCATTGCAAACTCTCTGTTGCCTCTTCGTAACATTTCGGTCTCATCGAAATGAGTGTGGTATAAATGCTTGAGATTGGAAAATTTGTTTCCACACTTTTTACTAAAAGGGTTAATGGTGAATTATTTGTGTGCCAAATTTATGTTGATGATATCATATTTGGTTCTACTAACCCCAATTTTAGTGAAAGGTTTAGAAAGCTAACGTCGGAAAAGTTTGAGATGTCTATGATGAGTGAACTCAAGTTATTTCTTGGTTTGCAAATCAAGCCAACTAAGGAGGGTACCTTTATTTCTCAAACAAAGTTTACCAAGGACTTTTTCAAGAAGTTCAACATGCAAGAATGCAAAGGTATGACTACACCCATGCCTACTAGTGGACTTCTTGACTTGACTAAGGATGGCGGACCAGTTGATCAAAAAGTTTACTGCTCTATGATTGGTTCATTGTTATATCTATGTGCCCCCCGTCCCGATATCATGCTAAGTGTGTGCACGTGTGTATAATATCAAGCGCCGCCCAAAGAATGTCATCTTAAGGTTGTGAAAAGGATAGTGAGATACTTAATTCATACACCAATTTTGGCATTTGGTATCCTAAGAGGTCATCTTTTGATCTTGTTGGCTACTCCAATTCGAACTATGTGGGAGACAAGGTTGATAGCAAGTCCACTTCGGGTACTTGTCAATTTCTTGGTAGATCTCATATGTCTTGGTCCTCCAAGAAACAAAACTCGATATCTTTATCCACCGCCGAAGCGAAATACATTGCCGCTGGATCATGTTGTGCTCAATTACTTTGGATGACCCAAACTCTTAAAGATTATGGGATATATGTGAAACATGTTTCATTGCTTTCTGACAATGAAAGTTCTATTAAGATTGCTCACAATCCCGTGCAACATTCTCGAACTAAGCATATTGAAGTTCGTCACCATTTCATTCGAGATCAGGTTGCTAAGGGTGATATCAATCTTAAACATGTTCGCACCGATATGCAACTGGCGGATATATTTACTAAACCACTTGATGAGAATGTGTATTGCAGGTGGCAAGGTGAATTGAACATTATTTATGCTTAAAACTTGGAGTAGGAACTCCATTTGGATACATGCAAGGCATAAGCCTTTGACTAATCATTGCTATTTCTCTTATGATGATGATCATATGTCTTGGACACTTGTACCCTTGCATGTTATCTAACACTTGTAGGTACTTGGATTATCCCAAATCCATGAGATTGCAAGTCACTCATATCCTAAGCAATCCCTACATCACCAAGTCCCTACACCATGTTGGCTGAAGACTTCAACATATCCTTTGACAAATTCTATATATCATTTGGTATCAAATATCATGATTGTTACTTTGGATGCACAAGTGCTCTTCCTTGCAAGACTAACCCATGTAGGTAGACGAACTCAAATCCAAGTGGTGCTCCCAATTTTTGATGAGCAACATCAACCTTGAGAAACTCACACAAGTTTAACTACATGATCAAGATCAACACCACCACTCAAGGTATGTTATTCCATGTTGGAGAAGCTTTAACCCAAGACATGGGTCCAAGCAACTCAACAAGATGAGAATACATCAAATGCTTAAACGAAAAATGGTAACCCGATTTTGAGCTTAAACGACGAGTATGACTTATGATCAAGTGTTCTCACTTGACTCCTCAGTCAATGTACTATAACATAGGTGACTTCGTCACCGCCCAATTCTAGATAAAGTTCTCTAGTGTTTCTCTAAGTTCGTGCATTTGTCCCTTGCATTTTGTTCCTCTTATTTTTAACAAAAAAACTTCATCTAGATTTTATTTTCTCTATATTGTTCTATATTTTTTGCATCTAATTCATTGCAAATGCTTCAGTTAATTCCTTGCAAATCTTTGTGAGATCTTATTTGCCTAGTGAGCTGAGGTGACTATTGCTATTTTTCTGTGTTGAACTTGGTCCCACCAGTTTGTCACTTTCGGTCTAACTGAACCCACTCGGTGCAACCGAACAACACAACTCGGTGTCACCGATTTCACTGCAGAAAAGACAATTTGCCACTTCTTCCTGCACTTTTGTTCCATCTCCACTCAATGATTCTTGTCCCCTACCAGCATCAAATTTTATATGCTGCTCTGCTCTGTGACTCAAGGACCAAACCTATTTTGACTCACTCTAGAAGATCCCTTCTTGGAAATTGATGTCAAGGGGGGAGAGAGAGTTCACATCAAAGCTTAATGAGAGAATACTTCAAACAGGGGGAGAGAGGAATCACATGCCCCAGATGCTTGGTGTTCAAGAGGAGAGAAGTCACATGTCTTTAAGAGGGGAAAGACATGTCTATGTTATGTCTCTGATCTGATCTATTTTTGTTCTGCTCTGATTATGTTTCCCTACTCTCTTCCATTATCCAATATAAGATTCAGAGGGAGAAAGACTGCTAGGGAAGGAAGTCTTTGAATTCATTGCATATCTTTTACCTTTGGGAACATGTATGTATTCAAGAGTACTCAGTACTCACTCTCTACATGTTATCCCAATCTTGGTACTCTTGTGGCTCTTTTGTTGCTCTGTCTAGTACTTGTACATGTGTTATCTAACCTTGTTCACTTAGGTTCATTCCTTCATAAGCCAGCTCAAGATCACAAGGTAAGTATATGCATCACACTCATGTGCATGAATATTTCTTGCTAATGTACATATTGTTTGCAAGAACGAATCATGAACATGAGTATACACTTCATATATTCATATCATTTGCTCTGATGCATATAGCCAAGATGCATGTAACTAATTGCTTGCTCTGTCATGTCTATGCTTTCACATGCTCTTATATTCCATATTTACATGATTGCATACATGTAGGGGGAGCCTATGCAAGTTACATGTCCTTCCAAAGCTTTACTTGTTATTCTTCATATCTTTATATAAAGCTTTGATGTACGTTGTTATCAATTACCAAAAAGGGGGAGATTGAAAGCACAAGTGCTCCTTGGGCGATTTTGGTAATTAGTGTCAACATATCTCTTGTTGGACTAATGTTTCCATCTAGTATATTTCAGACAAGTTCAACAAATGGAGTGGGATGGACTAGAGGATGTGGAACCCCTTCAAGATGATAAGGACTAAGCATTGGCTCAAGCTCAAAGCTGAGGACTCTACATTTTCTATTTTAGTGATCCAAGATCACATTGAGTCCATAGGAAAGCCAATACTATTAAAAGGGGATGAGGTGTTGCTTAATGGCTTGCTTGCTCAAAGTGCGTAGTGATATGCTCCAAAACCCTCAACCACTTTCTCACATCAACATATGTCCCAAACCAAAAGTCAAACTCGGCCCCACCGAAACTTTCTATCCGGCGCCACCTAGTTCAGTTGACATAGCCACAGCCACGAACCCTAATCAATTCGGTCTCACCGATAGGGATCTCGGTCTCACCGAGATGGGAATGTAAACTCTCTATTTCCTATTTGTAACATTTTGGTCCAACTGAGATGTGAGAATCGGCCTCATCGATTTAGCATTGCAAACCCTCTGTTGCCTCTTCGTAACATTTCGGCCTCACCGAAATGAGCGAATCGATCCCACCGAGTTTTCCTGACCAACCCTCTGTGTACCTATTATATAAGTCGGTCTCACCGAGTTTGTGTAATCGGTGTCACCGAGATTACTTAGGCCCTAACCCTAACGAAATCGGTCCTACCGAGTTGATCATATCGGTCCCACGGAAATGCCTAACGGTCACATTATGAACTAAATCGGTCTGACCGAGTTTTCTGATTCGGTCCGACCGAGTTTGGTAAATTGTGTGTAACAGTTAGATTTTGTGTGGAGGCTATATATACCCCTCCATCCACTCTTCATTCATGGAGAGAGCCATCAGAACATACCTACACTTCTACTATTCATTGTTCTGAGAGAGAACCACCTACTCATGTGTTGGGACCAAGATATTCCATTCCTACCATATGAATCTTGATCTCTAGCCCTCCCCAAGTTGCTTTCCACTCAAATCATCTTTCCACCAAATCGAATCCTATGAAAGAGAGTTGAGTGTTGCGGAAAATATCATTTAAAGCACAAGAGCAAGGAGTTCATCATCAACACACCATCTATTACCTTTTGGAGAGTGGTGTCTCCTAGATTGGTTAGGTATCACTTGGGATCCTCCGTCAAGATTGTGGAGTTGAACCACGGAGGTTTTACGGGCAAGAAGATTGCCTACTTCGTGAAGATCTACCCTAGTGAGGAAAGTCCTTCGTGGACGATGGCCATGGTGGGATAGACAAGGTTGCTTCTTCGTGGACCCTTCGTGAGTGGAGCCCTCCATGGACTCACGTAGCCGTTACCCTTCGTGGGTTGAAGTCTCCGTCAATGTGGATGTACGATAGCACCACCTATCGGAACCACGACAAAAACATCCATGTCTCCAATTGTGTTTGCTCCTTAAAACTCCTCCCTTTACCTTCATATGCAATTGCTTTACATTCCACTGCTATACTCTTAGAATTGCATGTGTAGGTTGATTGCTAGAACTTGTGCATAATTGCTAAAATCTGCCAAGACTTAAAATTGGGAAAAGGCTAGATTTTTATTTGGTCAAGTAGTCAAAATTGCATGTTTTACTTTCCGCTACTCATATACTCTTGTCATGCTTGCTCGATATGTATTGTGAAAGTTTAAACATGTGCTAAAACTCCACCTCGACTTGAAGAAAAATAATAAAAACTTCCACTTTTCTTGCTAAGAGTCTATTCACCCCTCTCTAGACACCTCTTCTCGATCCTCTCGATAGTTCTGTTCATGAGGTCGTAGCTGCCTTGAAAGGTAAGCTATGACTCGGTCTTCTTGCATCAGAATGCTTCCCAATCCGGTTCGAGAGGCATCACAATATATTACAAACTCCTTGTGAATGTGAGGTGTTGCCAGAACTGGGGTGGTGGTCAATCTCTTCTTGAGTTCCTGGAAGCTTTCTTCGCACTTCGGCGTCCATTCGAACTTCTTGTCCTTCTTCAGGAGCTGAGTCATTGGCCGGGAAATGCTGGAGAATCCTTCCACGAATTTGCGGTAATAGCCCACAAGTCCAAGGAAGCTTCTAACTTCCTTGACGGTCATTGGGGACTGCCATTGGGTCACATCTTCGATCTTCGCGGGATCTACCGACTATCCTTTCTAGGTGAAGGCATGACCCAAGAATCCAACTTTATGCAACCAAAACTTAGACTTGCTGAATTTGGCATATAGTTGGTGCTCTCGAAGCTTATCTAGGACCATCCTCAAATGTTGCTCGTGCTCTTCTTCCGTCTTCGAGAAGACAAGAATGTCATCAATGAAGACAACAACAAACTTGTCCAAATATTCATGAAGACCTTATTCATGACACACATGAAGTAAGCTGGGG
Source organism: Secale cereale (assembly GCA_902687465.1). Taxonomy (NCBI): domain Eukaryota; kingdom Viridiplantae; phylum Streptophyta; class Magnoliopsida; order Poales; family Poaceae; genus Secale; species Secale cereale. Next base: position 492,428,977 of record LR738714.1, on the reverse strand, counting down.
CATTGGTCAATCCAAAGGATATGACTGTGCACTCATACATGCCATATCTGGTTACAAATGCCGTCTTTGGAATATCTTGGGGTCTAATCATCAGCTGGTAGTACCCAGATCTGAGGTCGATCTTGGAGAACACCTTGGCTCCGCTGAGTTGATCAAACAGATTTTCAATCTTGGGGAGTGGATACTTGTTCTTGATTGTTACTTCATTAACGGAATGATAGTCAATGCATAAGCGAATGGTACTGTCCTTCTTTGCAACGAACAGAATAGGTGATCCCCAGGGGGAGGCACTAGGGCGGATATATTGTGGGGACCCCGACTTAGAAGTCGAGATCACCGAATGCACGTGTACAGTGATCCGAGAGATCAATGCTCACTGAACACACAGAAGCTGAATAACAAGAGTCTTACATCCATACAAATAGTCTTACACGAATTAAGGCCATTATGGCCAAGTCTTACATAGATAGAGCCTCACGGGCTGAATAGGAAATAACTCAAATAGCGGAAGTCTTCGATAACGGGTAGAACCCATGCCATCTGCCTTAACCCTACAGGCATTCTGACTGGGATAGCGTCCTAGTTCGCATGTTCGTCTCCAAAGAACTCTTCCTCATAATCCTGTTCTTCCATGCCTGGCCAATTAAATAACCAGTGGCAAGCCAATGAGTACTTTGAATGTACTCGCAAGCAACCCATGATGTGGTTCAAAGTAACAGTGCATTTGAATAATAATGATCAATCTAGCAAGGCTAGAACAAATATTCTACCATCAAGTTAATGCATCAATAATCTCGCGTAACCTCAAAGGCAGGTTACCGATATCAACATGAATAAGATTCATCTCATCGAGTCAAGTCACCACCTTGACTCACATACACACACATGGTTTCACAAACATTGGACGTAGCCCAAGAGCGGTTACCCAACTGTCCATGACCGTGGACACGGCTATTCGAATAGTTTGACACTCTGCAGAGGTTGTACACTTTAACCACAAGATCCGGGGAACTTCCGTGTCATCCACGACCCGCGGTACCTCAAGTACCCGGGGTAAGCACCCGGTCATTATCTTTCCTTAGACGACACTAACATAGAGTCCACTCGTTGGTACACGGCCCTCGGGTACAAACAATAGATCACTGGACTTGCCCTAGTTCAATGTCACGCGTACCCGAAGGGACCAACGGTGTGTCCGGTGCCCTGTGAAAACAGTCATGGTCGTCTATCCAAGCACGACCCCGTCCCGTAAAAGACCTCAAGTCTTCCCGTCACTAGTAATGCGCGCACCATGCTAGTATCGACCTAAGTAATCAATAATGCCCCGTCCCATAAGGGGTAGTGTGGTTGCACATGTATGGTTGGAATAACGGTCGCAACTTAAACCAATCCGTTTGAAAAACACACACACTTGCCTTGGTACATCACTTCATCATCAAGTGGTCACCCAACTCATCATCATTATCTCCCTCGGGCATGAATGGCACCCGACGGGGTTTTATGCAAAGACTTCAACCATGAAGGTTCATGTCACACATGTATCACTAATCATACCCATTAACCATATGCAAGTCATCTAGCACATAGCAAGATCAAGATCATGGCATGCATCATATGGTGGAATCAACTAGGTCACTATCGTAACCCTAATCATCAAGCATCGGAAACATACAGGTTCCGAAGAACAAGTGTATCATGGTCAAAGGGCTGCTTGCCTGGATTGGCTTGGTCTTCAAAGTCTTCAAATCCTTCTCCTTCTTCTTCCACAGCAACTTCGTCAAATACGGGATCTATACGTCGCATAATAACCATGGGAAAATAAGAATACAAACAAAACAGAAAAATCAAAGTGCTCAGAAAAATGTCAACTCATTTTTGTAAAATACTAGAGGAATTTCTAAGGTGGGAAAACATCTTAGTTGGAGTTTTGGAGTTACAGAATAGAATCTATTGATTTTTGAACAGGAGTTATACTGCTCAAATTTGAATTTAAATTTGAACAGAATAGAAAAGTTTCATGGATTTGAATGAAAGTGGTACCATTAAATAGGTTGGAATATTACAAGATTTTAGGAGTTGGAAATATTTAATTTGGACCATTATTCTTTTCTTTAGAAATGTTTAAAACATTCACAGAAAAGAAAAATAATAAAAAGACCTATGCAACTGGGCCAGAGAGGCCACAGTGCACGGCCTATGGCGGTCCAGCCCAGCCACACGGGAGCCTGCGCGCGCACGTCAGGTTTTTGAACCTGACGGGCGGGGCCCGTGGGTCAGTGACAACGAGGAGGGGGAGAGAGGTGTGGGGATGACAGGCGGGGCCCGCCTGTCATCTCCATCCTTGCCGCCACGGCCACGGCGAGCTCACTGGCAAGGTTCCCGGCCACGGCGACGGCAACGGAGGGCAGGGACGTGACCAGCATCGTGTCGCGGATGCAGCGGTGGTGGTGCGGCACTCCGGGGAGGTCCGGTTCACCGGCGACAAGGTGGGACGGCGGAAGCTCGTCGGGAGGTGGTGGCTTTGGTCGTTTCCGACTGCAAACGGAGGGGGAAACAAGGGGGAAAGGGTCAGTGGAGCACGGCGGTTCCGAATCAGGTGAAAGGAAGGGCAGGGGAGGTCCGTACCGCGAGATCACCGGCGGCCCAACGCGGCGGCGCTCTGGTCGATCCCGAGTACTGGGACCTCTTGGGGTCGAACTGAAGGTGCTGGGGGGCTCAGTGGAGAGGAGTGAGGCCGGTGGTGCTGCTGGAGAGGCTCAGGAGGGGCTATATATAGGTGGTCGACGGAGGCCCGTGGTCCAGTGCGCCGGCGAGCTCCGGCTCGAGGCTACAGCGCACGGGAGGCCAAGGGAATGAGTCCGTGGAGTTCCTGGACGATCTCCACGTCCAGTAGAAGTGAGAGGAGCAGCGAAGGAGCGTCTGGAGCATGTGCGCGTGTGAAGCAGCAGAGTGGCCGTCGCGGGCGGCCAGCGCGCGTGCGATGACGACCACTGGAGGGCGCAGGAGGAGGGGGGACAGCGCCGGGGAGGTTGCGGAGGTCGAGAGGCCTCGACTGGCGCGAGGGGGAGGCCCGAGGCTGTCGGGGTCAGCGATTGGCCGGAGCCACAGTGCTTGTCGGCACTGTTGCGTGCTCCAGAGCGCGCGTTTAGCTGGCATCGCCGCACTCTCGCCGTCCTGGTCAAAACCAACGTGTCCAGCAGTGTCTAGAAGGTCACGGGGAAGTAAAGAAATGGCCTGAGGCCTTGGATGCCATGGAGATGCTGAGAGAGAGTGAGGGTGCTGGTGAGTTGGTGAAAACTTGCTGTCCAGCAAGGTAAAACAGGGTTCTTACCCCTCAATCATGGAGCTGGGGTGCTGGGGAAGTTACTGGAGGTAGCTAGTAACTCAATGATCAGGTGGTAAAAAGTTGAGGCCATGGAGAAGAGTAAAAGTGATCAAGTTGGAGGTTTTAGTAAAAAGCCAGAAGGTGTTTGATCAGTGTTTGGTCAAGCAAATGACCTCCACTTGACATGGCACTTAACAGGGTTGAAAGACATGAGAAAATAGGGTGCTTCACCAAGTTAGGGCCCATTTGAAGAAACTAGCCAATGTAACTTTGGTGAACCCTAGAAATCAACAGAAACAACTTCACCTTGTTTGAGTCAAGATAATCATCTCCCCTTGATGCACCACTTGGTGTAGCATCATCATTTGGGGTATTGATCATGCCCACAAAGTTTGAAGCTCCAGATAAAAAGTTGGTAATGTAAAGTTGTTCAAATTCTCATTTGAACAGAAAGGGTTTTGAGGTGATCTGATCAAGCTGCTCAATTCAAATTCTTCTGCCATTTGTTATAGATGCCTTATTAGGCCATTCTAGCATGTGCACCAAGTTTGAGAGCAGTTGGACAAGTTTGGCAATGTAAAGTTGCTCAAACTTCAAATATGGACAGAATGGTAATGAAGGGGTTTGAGGATGTTTTCTTGCTTCCCAAGGCATGGGACTTGGCAAGATAATCAAATATGTCATATATGACATGATAGAATTTCCCTGGAATTTTTGGAGAATATTTCCTTTGTAAATATTTCAAAAGCTTGAACTATCCAGAAAGGGTTTTAGAGGGTTTAGCCCATTATTTTGAACATGACCAAGTGTGGAAACTCTTATATATGGACAATATATGTCCTCTGAGTCTCTCTGAATCTTGGCAAATATTTTTGAAGCAGTTAATTAATTTTCCCCTATTAAAGACCATTTATGGCCTTAAGAAAAAGCTTTTAAATAAAATAGTAAAATAACTTTTAAAATTATACTTTTGTGGTTTCTGGAAGTCCTATGACTACTAGGTCTCAATTAAACCTTTTGAAATAATTTTCTCACCCTAAATCAAGTACTTGCAGTGCAAATCTCAATTCATGGGTTTTTGGAAAACTAAATTTATAAAATACTTTTTGGCCAAATTAATTTTGTAGGAAAATACTATACTATTATATAACACTTGGCATGATCATTGGGCAGAAGTTTTGGGTATGGAGATGAATTCTACAAGAGGTCATAGTTGACTTTAATGAGCACAAGAAAAAGCACATGAAGAGAACTCAATTCCAAATAAAAGCCAAAAGATGCTAAAAAAATTGCTGGTCCAATTTTTCATGCTTCAAAGGTACAAATAACATGCTACAAAATGCAGGGTGTGACAGACCTACCCCCCTTACAAGAATCTCGTCCCCGAGATTCCTAAACTAGGGCTTAAAAGAGATCGGGAAACTCGGATCTAAGATAGTATTCTCGTTCCCAAGTTGCTTCTGCTTCGGTGTGGTTGCTCCACTGGACCTTGAGATACTTGATGGTACGGCTTCGCGTACGTCGTTCTGCTTCGTCCAGAATGCGAATGGGCTTCTCGCGGTAGGTCAAATCAGGCTGCAGATCAGTGGCTTGGTGATCCACATCCTTGTAGAGATTGGGCTTGTCCGGAACTTGGAGACATTTCCGGAGTTGTGACACATGGAATACATTGTGCACATCGGATAGCTCAGGTGGTAGTTCCAACTGGTAAGCCACTTCTCCTCTTCGGTCAGTGATCTTGAAAGGGCCAATGAACCTTGGCGCGAGCTTCCCCTTGACGTGGAAACACTTGGTTCCCTTAAGAGGAGTTACCCGCAGGTACACATGATCTCCGACACGGAAACTCATGCCTCGACGTCGAGTGTCAGCATAACTCTTCTGCCTTGACTTGGCTGCCTTTAATCGCTCTCTGACTAGTTGGACTTGCTCTTCTGCTGCGCGGAGAATATCCGGTCCAAAGACTAGTCCTTCTCCAGTCTCCGACCAATTGAGGGGTGTGCGGCATCTGCGTCCGTACAACACCTCAAATGGTGCCATCTGAAAGCTTGACTGGTAACTGTTGTTATAGGAGAACTCGGCAAACGAAAGACAATCTTCCCACTTGGCTCCATATGCCAAGACGCAGGCTCGGAGCATGTCTTCGAGAATCTGATTGACTCGCTCTGTTTGACCTCCGGTCTGTGGGTGGAAAGCTGTGCTGAAAGACAACTTGGTTCCCAAGGCTTCTTGGAATCTCTTCCAGAACCTTGAAGTGAACTGGGTGCCTCGATCTGACACAATCTCCTTGGGAACACCGTGAATACTTACGATTCGGTTGATATAGAGAGTTGCCAGCTGGTTGTCTGAGTAGGTAGTTTTGACAGGAATGAAATGGGCCACCTTGGTCAAATGATCGACTATGACCCAGATAGAGTCATGTCCTCTATTCGACCTTGGTAATCCAGTGATGAAGTCCATTCCGACTTTATCCCACTTCCACTCAGGAACTTTGAGTGGTTGAAGCAATCCAGCAGGTCGCTCATATTCAGCCTTGACCCTTTGGCACACATCACACTTTGCAACATAGGTCGCAATCTCTCTCTTCATACCGTGCCACCAGAATCGTGCCTTCAAGTCTTGGTACATCTTGGTTCCTCCGGGGTGGATGGAATACGGAGTGTCGTGGGCTTCTTGCAGAATCAGCGTCTTCAGCTCGGTGTTGTTTGGTACGCAGATGCGACCCTTGTACCAAACAATCCCGTGCTCGTCTTCGGAGAATCCTGGGGCCTTGCCCAGCTTCATCTTCTTCTTGATGCCTTCGATGCTTGCGTGTCCATCTTGTGCCTTCTTGACGTCGTCCATCAGGGTCAGTCTGACTTCCAAATGATCCAGAAATCCAGGGGTGGTCAATTCCAAACTGAACTGTTCGATCTCCTTAAACAAGGCTGGCTGCCTTTCCTGAATAACGGCATTCAAAGAGCAAGCCTTCCTGCTTAAGGCATCAGCCACCACGTTAGCCTTCCCAAGGTGATATTGAACACTAAGGTCATAATCTTTGATGAGTTCCAACCATCTCCGTTGCCTCATGTTTAATTCCTTTTGAGTGAAAATGTACTTCAGACTTTTGTGGTCTGTGTAAATCTCACACCGTTTCCCTGGGAGGTAATGCCGCCATGTCTTCAAGGCATGAACTACTGCCGCTAGCTCAAGATCGTGAGTAGCGTAGTTCTCCTCATGGGGTCGTAGCTGCCTGGAGAGGTATGCTATGACACGGCCTTCTTGCATCAGAACGCTTCCCAATCCGGTTCGAAAGGCATCACAATATATCACGAACTCCTTGTGAATATCAGGTGTTGCCAGAACTGGGGCGGTGGTCAATCTCTTCTTGAGCTCTTGGAAGCTCTCTTCGCATTTTGGCGTCAACTCGAACTTCTTGTCCTTCTTGAGGAGCTGAGTCATTGGTCGTGCAATGCTAGAGAATCCTTCCACGAACTTGCGGTAATAACCCGCTAGTCCGAGGAAGCTTCTGACTTCCTTGACGGTCGTTGGAGATTGCCATTGGGTCACAGCTTCGATCTTTGCAGGATCAACAGATAATCCTTCCTCGGTCAAGACATGACCTAAGAATCCAACTTTATGCAGCCAGAACTCACACTTGCTGAATTTGGCATACAGTTGGTGCTCACGAAGTTTGTCTAGGACCATCCTCAGGTGCTGCTCGTGCTCTTCCTCCAACTTCGAGAACACAAGAATGTCATCAATGAAGACAACAACAAACTTGTCCAAATATTCCATGAAGACTTTATTCATGAGATACATGAAGTAGGCTGGGGCATTGGTTAACCCAAAAGACATGACCGTGCACTCGTACAGGCCATATCTGGTTACGAATGCCGTCTTCGGAATATCTTGGGGTCTGATCTTCAGCTGGTAGTACCCAGATCTGAGGTCGATCTTGGAGAATACCTTGGCTCCGCTGAGCTGATCAAACAGATCTTCGATCTTGGGAAGTGGATATTTGTTCTTGATTATAACTTCATTGAGGGAACGATAGTCAATGCATAAGCGGATGGTATCGTCCCTCTTTGCCACAAACAGAACAGGAGATCCCCAAGGGGAGGCACTTGGGCGAATAAATCCCTTCCTTAGCTGCTCTTCCAGCTGCTTCTTCAACTCGGCTAATTCTTCCGTCCCCATTCTATAAGGCTTCTTATAGATGGGTCCTGCTCCGGGCACGAGCTCGATGATGAACTCAATGTCACGGTCAGGGGGTATTCCCGGTAGTTCATCCGGAAAGACATCAGGATACTCACATACCACCGGTACTTGTTCTAGCCCAACTTCAGACAGACAGTTGACTTTAGCGGCTTGAGCGGAAGAGGAGTTGGAAGCAAACTTGACTTCGACTCCTTGGTCATTGGTCACAGTGACTGTCCGATTGGCACAGTCTAACAAGCCTTGGTGCTTACTGAGCCAATCCATCCCTAAGATCACATCCAAGCCTTGCGATCTTAGGATGATAAGGTCTGCTAGGAAGTCTACACCGTTAATGGTAATACCGACTCCTTTACAGCCTATCTTGGCTCTCATCTCAGCTCCGGGGGTTTGTACCACCATAGGGTTATTCAGGGGTTTAGGGGTCATGCCACTTTTTAATGCAAATCTTTGAGTGACAAATGAATGCGTTGCTCCAGAATCAAACAAGACAGTTGCAGGTGCTGAGTTGACAAGGAACGTACCCAGCACGACGTCCGGGTCTTCCTGTGCCTCTTCAGCAGTGACGTGATTCACACGCCCCTTCCCATGGTTCGGTGGATTGCGAGGAGCTGGGTTCCTTGGTGGCATTCCACGGCCTTGCCCCTGGTTCTGCGCATTGGGGCGCGGGGCATCAGGCTTCTTGTTGGGGCACACCCTTGAGATGTGTCCGGACTGACCACATCCAAAGCAAGTGACTTGGTTTGGATTGATCTTGTTGCCACCACTGGTATTGGGGTTGAAAGCTGGCCTGGGGTTGGCATACTGCTGAGGCTGAGGGTTGGCACGAGGTGTAGGAGCTCTTGGCTGCTGATAGGTTGGCTTGGCCAGGGCTGACTGCCACGGACGAGGCTTCTGGTTGCTGGAACTTCCCTTACTGACCAACTTGCGCTTGCGAGTGTCTTCCAAAGCACGCCGCTTGTCTTCAAGCATAAGTGCCTTGTTCACCAGGTCAGGGAAAGACGGGCAGTCGCACACGACAAGCGAGTATTGCAGAGTCTGATTGAGGCCTTCCATGAAGCGCTCCCTTTTGGCAGCATCAGTGCTGACATCTTCAGGGGCATACCTTGACAGAATACTAAACTTCTGCATGTACTCCTTGACAGTGCCACTTCCTTGCTTCAGGGCTCGGAACTCACGCTTTTTGATAGCCATGATTCCGGAAGGAATGTGGGCCTTGCAGAATTCTGACTTGAAGCTAACCCAAGTGATGTCTTGTTCAGCATGCATGACCTTGAATCCATCCCACCAAGCTCTAGCAGTCCCCCCGAGGCAGTGGGCTGCATAAGCCACCTTCTTGCGGTCTTCGGTGCATCCGACTAGTTCCAGGATCTCCTCAATGGAACGGACCCAGTCGTCTGCATCCAGGGGTTCTGCAGTCTCGATGAAGGTTGGCGGTGCATGCTTCTTGAACTCTGCCAACGTGGAACGTCCATTGCCATTCCTCGCCGGCTGGCGGTTGTTGGTGACAGCTTGAGCAATCAGCTGAAGGGCTGCAGTGTTGGCTTGGCGTTCCTCTCGGAAAGCTTGGAGAAGCTGAGCCATGTCCATGCTTGGAGGAGGTGCTGGTGGAGCTTGGTCGTTGGTTTGTTCGTGGCCTGCCTCTGGCTGAGAGGATGCTCCGGCTTCGGGCTGCTGGGTAGAGGTACCAGTACGAGTTACAACAGGCATCCTGTTGGAGCGGTAAAAGGTCTCATGACTCGGAAGAGGGAAAGCAAGATAGATGGGTGCCTAGTAAGGGGGTGGGTGTGACACTAAATCAAATCATGCAAGGGCCGAGAGGCCAAAACACATTCATTAAAATCCAAATGGGTGATGTAGTCGTTTACACATTCCCGAAGGAAGAATACGACATACATCCAGACACAACAAAAGCAAACACTAGATGGTTTCATATGAACCATACAAGGACTCGACTGCGCATAGGGGTTACATGACCTATCCTACCGTAGAGGTTACAACTGGCATATCCGAGTAGCGAATAATGCCTAAGCGGCGGAATGCTCGGTCGCGTATTCCGGCTCATCTGGGTCTTCCTCCTTGTCTTCATCTGTCTGGGCTCCCTTGTCACTTGAGGGTGTGGGGGAGTGGAGGAGTTGAATACGACGGTGCTTCGTCGGTGGTGCAGGGAAAAGCTTGCGATATTCCCTTGCTGTCATCCGGCGTCGCCGAGGTGGTTCTTCACCCTTGGAAGATACTTCCTCGGAGGGCCTTCCGCCTCGATATGCGATAGCGGATTGTCCAGAAGGTGCTCCTTCCTTCTTGATCCTATTTGCCTTCTCTTGAGCTCGACGAAGAAGTGCCTTGGTCTTGTGAAGTTCTTCTCGAAGCTTCATTGATTCCGAGGCCAAGTCTTGTGCCAAGCTGTTGGCACATAGACTGAAGTAGGTCTGGAACCGAAGCGAGAGTCCTTCCTTCAGTGGAGGGGCTAGAGCGGTGCTTTCTTCTTCACCTTCCTTCCGGTAAGGTAAGAAGCGAGTTGTCATCTTGGCTGCCATCTCCGGAAGAAGCTCGCGGAGACGGGTTAATGCCTTGAGTGCAGCAGCCTCGACAGCGAGTGGTAGTGTTGCCATCTGGGGTCCCTCGAAGAACCAACTTGTGGGAGGATCGTTTGCCTTCACGATCACTTCCACATGGTACTCCACCTCAGTGTCGCTCACCCAATGCTCAAGGTAGGTGAGGATGGGTGCTCGGTGGAACTGACACTCCTGGAGGCTATCCTCGAGAAGTAAGGGAAACCTAGTGGTCAGGTGTTCTTCGGGTACAGCGGCCATCTACAAAGGTGGAATAGGAGGGGTTAATAAGCTGATGAAATCTCAGGTTTAGAAAAGAAGAGAGGTTCAGAAGGTTTTTGAAAAAGGGTCTCATCTAACTAACGCCCATGCTAATTAAGGCTTCCTACAGTTAGGATGGCTCTGATACCAGCTCTATGGGGACCCCGACTTAGAAGTCGAGATCACCGAATGCACGTGTACAGTGATCCCAGAGATCAATGCTCACTGAACACACAGAAGCTGAATAACAAGAGTCTTACATCCATACAAATAGTCTTACACGAATTAAGGCCATTATGGCCAAGTCTTACATAGATAGAGCCTCACGGGCTGAATAGGAAATAACTCAAATAGCGGAAGTCTTCGATAACGGGTAGAACCCATGCCATCTGCCTTAACCCTACAGGCATTCTGACTGGGATAGCGTCCTAGTTCGCATGTTCGTCTCCAAAGAACTCTTCCTCATAATCCTGTTCTTCCATGCCTGGCCAATTAAATAACCAGTGGCAAGCCAATGAGTACTTTGAATGTACTCGCAAGCAACCCATGATGTGGTTCAAAGTAACAGTGCATTTGAATAATAATGATCAATCTAGCAAGGCTAGAACAAATATTCTACCATCAAGTTAATGCATCAATAATCTCGCGTAACCTCGAAGGCAGGTTACCGATATCAACATGAATAAGATTCATCTCATCGAGTCAAGTCACCACCTTGACTCACATACCCACCCATGGTTTCAATAACATTGGACGTAGCCCAAGAGCGGTTACCCAACTGTCCATGACCGTGGACACGGCTATTCGAATAGTTTGACACTCTGCAGAGGTTGAACACTTTACCCACAAGATCCGGGGAACTTCCGTGTCATCCACGACCCGCGGTACCTCAAGTACCCGGGGTAAGCACCCGGTCATTATCTTTCCTTAGACGACACTAACATAGAGTCCACTCGTTGGTACACGGCCCTCGGGTACAAACAATAGATCACGGGACTTGCCCTAGTTCAATGTCACGCGTACCCGAAGGGACCAACGGTGTGTCCGGTGCCCTGTGAAAACAGTCATGGTCGTCTATCCAAGCACGACCCCGTCCCGGGAAAGACCTCAAGTCTTCCCGTCACTAGTAATGCGGGCACCATGCTAGTATCGACCTAAGTAATCAATAATGCCCCGTCCCATAAGGGGTAGTGTGGTTGCACATGTATGGTTGGAATAACGGTCGCAACTTAAACCAATCCGTTTGAAAAACACACACACTTGCCTTGGTACACCACTTCGTCATCAAGTGGTCACCCAATTCATCATCATTATCTCCCTCGGGCATGAATGGCACCCGACGGGGTTTTATGCAAAGACTTCAACCATGAAGGTTCATGTCACACATGCATCACTAATCATACCCATTAACCATATGCAAGTCATCTAGCACATAGCAAGATCAAGGTCATGGCATGCATCATATGGTGGAATCAACTAGGTCACTATCGTAACCCTAATCATCATGCATCGGAAACATACGGGTTCCGAAGAACAAGTGTATCATGGTCAAAGGGCTGCTTGCCTGGATTGGCTTGGTCTTCAAAGTCTTCAAATCCTTCTCCTTCTTCTTCCACAGCAACTTCGTCAAATACGGGATCTATACGTCGCATAATAACCACGGGAAAATAAGAATACAAACAAAACAGAAAAATCAAAGTGCTCAGAAAAATGTCAACTCATTTTTGTAAAATACTAGAGGAATTTCTAAGGTGGGGAAAAATCTTAGTTGGAGTTTTGGAGTTACAGAATAGAATCTATTGATTTTTGAACAGGAGTTATAATGCTCAAATTTGAATTTAAATTTGAACAGAATAGAAAAGTTTCATGGATTTGAATGAAAGTGGTACCATTAAATAGGTTGGAATATTACAAGATTTTAGGAGTTGGAAATATTTAATTTGGACCATTATTCTTTTCTGTAGAAATGTTTAAAACATTCACAGAAAAGAAAAAGAATAAAAAGACCTGTGCAACTGGGCCAGAGAGGCCACAGTGCACGGCCCAGGGCGGTCCAGCCCAGCCGCACGGGAGCCTGCGCGCGCACGTCAGGTTTTTGAACCTAACGGGCGGGGCCCGTGGGTCAGTGACAGAGAGGAGGGGGAGAGAGGTGTCGGGATGACAGGCGGGGCCCGCCTGTCATCTCCATCCTTGCGGCCACGGCGACGGCGAGCTCACCGGCGAGGTTCCCGGCCACGGCGACGGCAACGAGGGCAGGGACGTGACCAGCGTCGTGTCGCGGATGCAGGGTTGGTGGTGCGGCACTCCGGGGAGGTCCGGTTCGCCGGCGGCGAGGTGGGACGGCGGAAGCTCATCGGGAGGTGGTGGCTTTGGTCGTTTCCGACTGCAAACGGAGGGGGAAAAAGGGGGTAAGGGTCAGTGGAGCACGGCGGTTCCGAATCAGGTGAAAGGAAGGGCAGGGGAGGTCCGTACCGCGAGATCACCGGCGGCCCGACGCGGCGGCGCTCCGGTCGATCCCGAGTACTGGGACCTCTTGGGGTCGAACTGAAGGTGCTGGGGGGCTCAGTGGAGAGGAGTGAGGCTGGTGGTGCTGCTGGAGAGGCTCGGGAGGGGCTATATATAGGTGGTCGATGGAGGCCCGTGGTCCAGTGCGCCGGCGAGCTCCGGCTCGAGGCTACAGCGCACGGGAGGCCAAGGGAATGAGTCCGTGGAGTTCCTGGATGATCTCCACGTCCAGTAGAAGTGAGAGGAGGAGCGGAGGAGCTTCTGGAGCGTGTGCGCGTGTGAAGCAGCAGAGTGGCCGTCGCGGGCGGCCAGCGCGCGTGCGACGACGACCACTGGAGGGCGCAGGAGGAGGGGGGACAGCGCCGGGGAGGTTGCGGACGTCGAGAGGCCTCGACTGGCGCGAGGGGGAGGCCCGAGGCTGTCGGGGTCAGCGATTGGCCGGAGCCACAGTGCTTGTCGGCACTGTTGCGTGCTCCAGAGCGTGCGTTTGGCTGGCATCGCCGCGCTCTCGCCGTCCTGGTCAAAACCAACGTGTCCAGCAGTGTCTAGAAGGTCAGGGGGGATGTAAATAAATGGCATGAAGCCTTGGATGCCCTGGAGATGCTGAGAGAGAGTGAGGGTGCTGGTGAATTGGTGAAAACTTGCTGTCCAGCAAGGTAAAACAGGGTTCTGACCCTCAATCATGGAGCTGGGGTGCTGGGGAAGTTACTAGAGGTAGCTAGTAACTCAATGATCAGGTGGTAAAAAGTTGAGGCCATGGAGAAGAGTAAAAGTGATCAAGTTGGAGGTTTTAGTAAAAAGCCAGAAGGTGTTTGATCAGTGTTTGGTCAAGCAAATGACCTCCACTTGACATGGCACTTAACAGGGTTGAAATACATGAGAAAATAGGGTGCTTCACCAAGTTTGGGCCCATTTGAGGAAACTAGCCAATGTAACTTTGGTGAACCCTAGAAATCAACAGAAACAGCTTCACCTTGTTTGAGTCAAGCTAATCATCTCCCCTTGATGCACCACTTGGTGTAGCATCATCATTTGGGGTATTGATCATGCCCACAAAGTTTGAAGCTCCAGATAAAAAGTTGGTAATGTAAAGTTGTTCAAATTTGTATTTGAACAGAAAGGGTTTTGAGGTGATCTGATCAAGCTGCTCTATTCAAATTCTTCTACCATTTGGTCTAGATGCCTTATTAGGCCATTCTAGCATGTGCACCAAGTTTGAGAGCAGTTGGACAAGTTTGGCAATGTAAAGTTGCTCAAACTTCAAATATGGACAGAATGGTTAAGAAGGGGTTTGAGGATGTTTTCTTGCTTCCCAAGGCATGGGACTTGGCAAGATCATCAAATATGTCATATATGACATGATAGAATTTCCCTGGAATTTTTGGAGAATATTTCCTTTGTAAATATTTCAAAAGCTTGAAATATCCAGAAAGGGTTTTAGAGGGTTTAGCCCATTATTTTGAACATGACCAAGTGTGGAAACTCTTATATATGGACAATATATGTCCTCTGAGTCTCTCTGAATTTTGGCAAATATTTTTGAAGCAGTTAAATAATTTTCCCCTATTAAAGACCATTTGTGGCCTTAAGAAAAAGCTTTTAAATAAAATAGTAAAATAACTTTTAAAATTATACTTTTGTGGTTTCTGGAAGTCCTATGACTACTAGGTCTCAATTAAACCTTTTGAAATAATTTTCTCACCCTAAATCAAGTACTTGCAGTGCAAATCTCAATTCAGGGGTTTTTGGAAAACTAAATTTATAAAATACTTTTTGGCCAAATTAATTTTGTAGGAAAATACTATACTGTTATATAACACTTGGCATGATCACTGGGCAGAAGTTTTGGGTATGGAGATGAATTCTACAAGAGGTCATAGTTGACTTTAATGAGCACAAGAAAAAGCACATGAAGAAAACTCAATTCCAAATAAAAGCCAAAAGATGCTAAAAAAATTTGCTGGTCCAATTTTTCATGCTTCAAAGGTACAAATAACATGTTACAAAATGCAGGGTGTGACATATATCCCTTCCTCAACTACTCTTCTAGTTGCTTCTTCAATTCGGGTAATGATAACCCACAAGTGTAGGGGATCAGTTGTAGCCTCTTTCGATAAGTAAGAGTGTCAAACCCAACGAGGAGCTAAAGGTAGAACAAATATTCCCTCATGTTCTATCAACCACCAATACAACTCTATGCACGCTTGACGTTTACTTTACCTAGAACAAGAAAGAAACTAGAAGTATTTTGTGGGTTTTGTGGGATAGGTTAGCAAGAATATCAAGAGCACGTAAATAAAGACTAGGGGCTATTAAGATAAAGAAGCAACTAAATTAGTGATAGCGAGTGTGGAAAAGTGGTGGTAGGAGTTGCGAAATTGCCCCTAAACAATTGACTACGTTACTAGACCGATAGCAAGTTTTATGTGGGAGAGGCCGCTGCTAGCATGTCATCCCTTACTTGGAATTATATGCACTTATGATTGGAACTATTAGCAAGCATCCGCAACTACTAACGTTCATTAAGGTAAAACCCAACCATAGCATTATGAAATATTGGTCCCCCTTCAAACCCGTATGCATCAATTTCTACGCTAGGTTGAAGCTTCTGTCACTCTTGCCCTCCAATACGTAGTCCTATAAACATACAACTAACCCTATGGTGTGATCCACGCGTGCGCTCATATGATGGGCACCAAAGGACAACAACATAACCACAAGCAATTTAAATCAATCATAGCAATTCACCAATCACCGATAGGACAACGATAATCTACTCAGACATCATAGGATGGCAACACATCATTGGATAACAATATGAAGCATAAAGCACCATGTTCAAGTAGAGGGTACAGCGGGATGCGGGAGAGTGGACCGCTGTAGATATATGGGTCAAGGTGATGGAGATGTTGGTGAAGATGACGCAGGTGTTGGTGTAGATCGCCGTGACACGATGATGGCCCCGGTTGCACTCCGGTGCCACCGGAAGCGAGGGGGAGAGAGCCCCCTTCTTCTTATTCTTCATTGACCTTCTCCCTAGGTGGGAGAAGGGTTTCCCCTATGGTACATGGCCTCCATGGCGGTGGAGGGGCGAGAGCCCCTACAAGATTGGACCTGTCTCTCTGTTTCTGCGTTCCCAGATTCTGTCCCTTCACCGTTTCTTAAATTCCCGAAGATCCGTAACTCCAATTGGGCTGATTTTTTGACACGATTTTTATCTCGATATTATCTTTATTGCGGAAAAAGATGGGCAGCAACCTCCTTACGGTGTGGCCACGAGGGCCCAGGGCGCGCCCCCTGCCTCGTGGCCCACTCGGGCATTGTTTCATGTTGGTTCCGCTTCCCAAAATTCACATATATTTCAAAAAAAATCTCCGTCCGTTTTTATTCCGTTTGGACTCTGTTTGATATGGATATTATGCAAAACAAAAAACATGCAACAAATAGGAACTGGCACTCGGCACTGGATCAATATGTTAGTCCCAAAAAATAGTATACAAAGTTGCCAAAAGTATATGAAAGTTGTAGAATATTGGCATGGAACAATCAAAAATTGTAGATATGACGGAGACGTATCAGCATCCCCAAGCTTAATTCCTACTCGTCCTCGAGTAGGTAAATGATCAAAAAGATAATTTTTGATGTGGAATGCTACCGTCGTTGGAATATACAAGCCAAGTTCTATAATGAAAATTCCCACTAGTATATGGAAGTGACAAAACAAGAGACTCTCTATTTTGAAGATCATGGTGCTACTTTGAAGCACAAGTGTGGAAAAGGATAGTAGCATTGTCCCTTCTCTCTTTTCTCTCTATTTTTGTTTTTTAGGGGCTTTCTCTTTTTTTTAGCCCCTCTCTATTTTTTTAGGCCATCCTTTTTTTATTTGGCCTTTCCTCACATGGGACAATG
Source organism: Secale cereale (assembly GCA_902687465.1). NCBI lineage: Eukaryota > Viridiplantae > Streptophyta > Magnoliopsida > Poales > Poaceae > Secale > Secale cereale. The sequence continues at coordinate 492,412,231 of LR738714.1, read as the reverse complement.
CTCTAATAATGAAGATCATCACACTTTTATTTACTTACAACTCAAAGATTACAACTGGAAGCTAGAACAAAATATGACTCTATGTGAATGCCTCCGGTGGTGTACCGAGATGTGCAATGATCTAGCATAGCAATGACATCAAAAAATGGACAAGCCATGGAAACATCATGCTACCTATCTTACGATCATGCAAGGCAATATGACAATGATGATGCGTGTCATAACAAACGGAACAGTGGAGTTACATGGCAATATATCTCGGAATGGCTATGGAAATGCCATAATAGGTAGGTATGGTGGCTGTTTTGAGGAAGGTATATGGTGGGTGTATGGTACCGGCGAAAGTTGCGCGGTACAAGAGAGGCTAGCAATGGTGGAAGGGTGAGATTGCGTATAATCCATGGACTCAACATTAGTCATAAAGAGCTCACATACTTGTTGCAAAAATTTATTAGCCATCGAATACAAGTACTACACGGACGCTCCTAGGGGGGAGGTTGGTAGGAGTTAACCATCGCGCGCCCCCGACCTCTACACAAAGGATGACACTCAATAAATAAATCATGCTCCAACTTCGTCACATAACGGTTCACCATACGTGCATGCTATGGGAATCACCAACCTCAACACAAGTATTCCTACAATCCACAACTACCCACTAGCATGACTCTAATATCACCATCTTTGTATCGCAAAACTATTGCAAGGAATCAATCATATCATATTCAGCGATCTACAAGTTTATGTAGGATTTTATGACTAACCATGTGAATGACCAATTCCTGTCAACTCTCTAAACAGATATAAGTGAAGCAAGAGAGTTTTAATTCTTTCTAAAAAAGTTATGCCCACGCCCTAACAATTATAAGTGAAGCAAAAGAGCATTCTACAAATGGCGGTTTTCTATGTGAAGAGAAAGAGGCAATCCAAACTTCAAATGATGTAAGTGAAGCACATGAAGTATTCTATAAAGCCATACTCAAAAGATATAAGTGAAGTGCAAAGAGCATTCTATAAATCAACCAAGTACTATCTCATACCAGCATGATTCATAAAAGAAAAGGTGAAAACTAAATGCAAAAGACGCTCCGAGATCTGCACATATCACATGAATGAAATGATTCCGAAAACATACCGATACTTGTTGTAGAAAGAGGGGATGCCTTCTGGGGCATCCCCAAGCTTAGACGCTTGAGTCTCCTTGAATATTTACTTGGGGTGCCTTGGGAATCCCCAAGCATGAGCTCTTGCCTCTCCTTCTTCTCCTCACATCGAGACCTCCTCGATCTTCGAACACTTCATCCACACAAAACTTCAACAGAAAACTCGATAAGATCCATTAGTATAATAAAGCAAATTACTACTCTAAGTACTGTTTCAAACCAATTCATATTTTTTTGCATTGTAGCTACTGTAATATAACTTTTCCATGGCTTAATCCACTGGTAGAAATTGATAGTTTCATCAAAACAAGCAAACTATGCATCAAAAACAGAATCTGTCTAAAACAGAACAATCTGTAATAATCTGAACATTCACCATACTTTTGATAATTGAAAATTCTTCCAAAATTAGGCAAGCTAAACAATTTGTGTAGAAAGACAGTGCAAAAAGTTTCAGAACCATTTGACGCTCTAGCAAAAAATGTAAAATCGCGCACTACAGCCAAAGATTCTGTCCTACACCGCACAAACCAACAAGCATTGTAAACATCCTAAAGGCAAACCTTGGCACATTATTTTTATAATACAATGGAATTGTACAAGGGGATAATTATTTTTGTTGAAAAGTTTCTGTAATTAAGATTCACAAAGTTTCCATGGGCATGAACAAAGTTCAAGGACGTCCCCCACTTTCACAATGCTCGTCTATATCACTTTCACTATTCTTTTTTTTGAAAAGTTTTGGGTTCCCCTCTTTATTTTTTTAAACTTTATAAAACCACACAGCAGAAATAAATGACTCTCTAAAACTTCCGGGTTGTCTCCCTGGCAGTGCTTTCTTTAAAGCCATTAAGCTAGGCATATAGTGCTCAAGTGATGGATCCACCCGGATCCCAAGGTGTATCAAAGCCAATTTTAATTAACAATGACTTGGCATTTAGTAGTGAGCACAAAGTGATATGTGTCTTGCAAAAACGAAGTCTAACTCTCTTCCTATGCATAGGCATGTCATACAAGAACAATTCATGCACATCAAGTAAAGGCCAACGCATAGTATAAGCAGTTTCTTGCAATTTTATCATGTTGGAGACATAGAGAGGCGGATATGTAGTTCCTATCTCATAATAATTGCAAGTAGGAGCAGCAAGCACATGCATATTATATTCATCAAAATCATCATGTGTAACGGAAAAAGGCAACCCATCAATATAATCCTTAATAAGTGCAAACTTCTCCGATATAGTGTAGTTTGGAGAACTCAAAAAAGATAATAGGACTATCATGTGTGGGTGCAATAGCAACTATCTCATGTTTAACATAAGGAACTATAGCAAGTTCATCTCCATAAGCATAATTCATATTGGCATCTTGGCGACAAGCATAGCAAGCATCATCAAAAAGGGATATTTCAAAAGAATCAACGGGATCATAAAAATCATCATAGCATTCATCCTTCGGTAAGCATGAAGGGAAATTAAACAATGTATGAGTTGAAGAGTTACTCTCATTAGAAGGTGGGCACGGGTAGCTAATACGCTCTTCCTCCTTTTGTTCTTCGCTCTCCTCCTCATCCTTTTCATCCAATGAGCTCACAATGTCATTAATTTCTTCTTCCATAGACTCCTGCAAAATATTAGTCTCTTCCTGGATAGCGGAGGAGGCCTCAATATATAGTTTAACATAGGAATTAGAAGCATAATTATCATAACAATATTTAAATATGGCAAAATTTTCAGATTTCTAGAGAGTAGCATCATACTTTTCAATCAAAGAAGCAATTTCATAAGCACCCTTAAAAGCAACAAATTCTTGAATTTGTTGAACATCATAGTAACTATAAACACCCTTAGCATATGAAGATAAAATTCCATTATCACTAAACTCACTTTGGTAGGGAAGGTGTTTCTTAGGGTCTTCAGAACAACAAGTAAAATCATATATTTCACATAAATTCCAAGCATAGCATTGCAAACGATGAATTTGATCCAGTAAAAGTTTCCCTTTTTAAGATATGCGGTGTCGCGCATAGCAAGCATGCTCATCTAAAGATTTTCCCTCACCTAAGCTAGTAGGGATTTCAGCCCGAGCACAAAGGGATCGAAGTTGATCCAAGTAATAAACTTCAGTAGTGTGATAGATTTTGAGTGGTTCTTCAACCATTGGTACAGTAGGTACCACTATTTTTTTTTGGTATTTTGCGTTTCCTAGCCATAACTAAAGATAGAAAACAACTTAGGACAGCAAATAAAATCTACTTAGTGATAAAGCAAACAAGCACACACAAGAATATTAACCCCACGCTATTGCTACCCGGCAACGGCGCCAGAAAAAGGTCTTAACAACCCACAAGTGTAGGGGACCAGTTGTAGCCTATTTCGATAAGTAAGAGTGTCGAACCCAATGAGGAGCTAAAGGTACAACAAATATTCCCTCAAGTTCTATCGACCACCGATACAACTCTACACACAAGAAAGAAACTAAAAGTATTTTGTGCTTTTTGTGGGATAGGTTTGCAAGAATATAAAGAGCATGTAAATAAAGACTAGGGCCTGTTAAGATAAAGAAGCAACTAAATTAGTGACAGCGAGTGTGGAAAAGTGGTGGTAGGAATTGCGAAATTGCCCCTAAACAATGGACTACGTTACTAGACAGATAGCTAGTTTTATGTGGGAGAGGCCGCTGCTAGGATGTCATCCCTTACTTGGAATTCTATGCACTTACGATTGGAACTATTAGCAAGCATCCGCAACTACTAACGTTCATTAAGGTAAAACCCAACCATAGCATTATGATATATTTGTCCCCCTTCAATCCTGTATGCATCAATTTCTACGCTAGGTTGAAGCTTATGTCACTCTTGCCCTCCAATACGTAGTCCTATCAACATACAACTAACCCTATGGTGTGATCCACGCGCGCGCTCATATGATGGGCACCAAAGGACAGCAACATAAACATAAGCAATTTAAATCAATCATAGCAATTCACCAATCACCGATAGGACAACGATAATCTACTCAGACATCATAGGATGGCAACACATCATTGGATAATAATATGAAGCATAAAGAACCATGTTCAAGTAGAGGGTACAACGTGTTGCGGGAGAGTGGACCGCTGTAGATAGATGGGGGAAGGTGATGGAGATGTTGGTGAAGATGATGGAGGTGTTGGTGTAGATCGCCGTCACACGATGATGGCCCCGATGGCACTCCGGTGCCACCGGAAGCGAGGGGGAGAGAGCCCCCCTCCTCCTTCTTCTTCCTTGACCTTCTCCCTAGGTGGGAGAAGGGTTTCCCCTCTGGTCCATGGCCTCCATGGCAGTGGAGGGGCGAAAGCCCCTCCGAGATTGGATCTGTCTGTCTGTCTCTCTCTATTTCTGCGTTCCCAGATTCTGGCCCTGCACCGTTTCTTAAATTCCTGGAGATCCGTAACTCCGATTGGGCTGATTTTTTGACACGATTTTTGTCTGGATATTAGCTTTCTTGCAGAGAAAGAAGGGCATCAACGGCCTTAGGGTGTGGCCACGAAGGCCCAGGGCGTGCCCCCCTTCCCATGGCGCGCCCCCCTGCCTCGTGGCCCACCCGGGCATCTTTTCATGTTGGTTCCGCGTCCCAAAATTCAGATATATTCCAAAAAAATCTCCGTCCATTTTTATTCCATTTGGACTCCGTTTGATATGGCTATTCTGCGAAACAAAAAACATGCAACACACAAGAACTGGCACTGGGCAGTGGATCAATATGTTAGTCCCAAAGAATAGTACAAAAAGTTGCCAAAAGTATATGAAAGTTGTGGAATATTGGCATGGAACAATAAAAAATTATAGATACGACGGAGACGTATCAGCTAATTCTTCCGTCCCCATTTATAAGGCTGCTTATAGATCGGTCATGCCCCGGGCATGAGCTCGATGACGAACACAATGTCACGGTCAGCAGGCATCCTCGGTAGCTCATCAGGAAAGACATCGAGATACTCACGTACTACTGGCACTTGCTCCAGTCCAACTTCAGACACACAATTGACTTGAGCAGTTTGAGCAGAAGAGGAGTTGGAGGCAAATTTAACTTCGACTCCTTGGTCATTGGTCACAGTGATAGTCCGGTTGGCACAGTCTAACAAGCCTTGGTGCTTGCTGAGCCAATCCATTCCTAAGACCACATCCAAGCCTTACGATCTTAAGATGATAAGGTCTGCTAGGAAATCTACCCCGTTAATGACAATACCGACTCCCTTACAGCCTATCTTGGCTCTAATCTCTGCTTCGGGGGTTTGTACCGCCATGGGGTTATTCAGGGTTGTAGGGGTCATGCCACTTTTTAATGCAAACTTTTGAGTGACAAATGAATGCGTGGCTCCAAAATCAAACGAGACAGTTGCAGGTGTTTAGTTGACAAGGAACACACCCAGCACGATGTCCGGGTCTTCCTGGGCTTCTTCTGTAGTGACGTGATTCGCACGCCCGTTGCCATTGTTGGGCGGGTTGCGAGGAGCTTGGTTCCTTGGCGGCATTCCACGACATTGTCCTGGGTTATGCGCGTTGGGGCGCGGGGCATCGAGCTTCTTGTTGGGGCACCTTAGAGATGTGTCCGGACTGACCACATCCAAAGCAAGTGACTTGGTTTGGGTTGTTGATCTTGTTGCCACCACTACTATTGGGGTTGTTGAAAGCTGGCCTGGGGTTGGCATACTGCTGAGGCTGATAGTTTGGCCTGACCGGGGCTGGCTACCACGGGCGAGGCTTTTGGTTACTGGAACTTCCCTTGCTGATCATCTTGCGCTTGCGAGTGTCTTCCAGAGCACGTCGCTTGTCTCCAAGCACGAGTGCTTTTTTCACCAGGTCAGGAAAGGTTGGGCAGTCACACACGACAAGCGAGTACTGCAGAGTCTGATTGAGGCCTTCCATGAAGCGCTCCCTTTTTGCTGCATCAGTGCTGACATCTTCAGGGGCATGCCTTGATAGAACACTGAACTTCTGCATGTACTCCTTGACAGTGCCACTTCCTTGCTTCAGGGCTCAGAACTCATGCTTCTTGATAGCCATGATTCCAGAAGGAATATGGGCCTTGCAAAATTCTGCCTTGAAGTTATTGCAAGTGATGTCTTGCCCAGCATGCATGACCTTGAATCCATCCCACCAAGCTCTAGCAGTTCCCCCGAGGAAGTGGGCGGCATAAGCCACCTTGTCGCAGTCTTCAGTGCATCCGACTAGTTCCAGCAAGTTCTCAATGGTGCGGACCTAGTCGTCTACATACAGGGGGTTAGCAGTCTCGATGAAGGTTGGCGGTGCATGCTTCTTGAACTCCTCCAATGTGGAACGTCCATTCCCGTTCCCCGCCGGCTGGCGGTTGTTGGTGATGGCTTGAGAAATCATCTGGAGGGATGCAGTGCTGGCTTGGCGTTCCTCTCGGAAGGCTTGGAGAAGCTGAGCCATGTCCATGTTCAGGGGAGGTGGTGGTGGAGCTTGATCGTGGGTTTGGTCCTGGCTAGCCTCTGCTTGGGCGGATGCTCCGGCTTCGGGCTACTGGGTAGAGGTACCAGTACGAGTTACAACAGGCATCCTGTTGGAGCGGTCAAGGTCTTATGATTGGGAATGATGAGGGGAAGCAATAAAGATAGGTGCGTAGTAAGGGGGTGGGTATGACACTAATTGTTTTCATGCAAGGGCCAAAAGGCCAAACACATCATTAAAATCCAAATGGGTGATGTAGTCGTTTACATGTTCCCGAAGGGAGGTACGACTTACATCAAAACACAACAAAAGAAAACACTAGATGGCTTCATATGAACCATTACAAGGACTCGACTTCGCATAGGGGTTACACGACCTATCCTACCATAGAGGTCATGAGCAGGCATATCCAAGTTGTGAATAATGCTTAAGTGGTGGAATGCTCGGTCGCGTATTCTGGCTCTTCCGGGTCTTCATCTGTCTGGGCTCCTCTATCACTTGAGGGTGTGGGGGAGTGGATGAGATGGACACGGCGTTGTTTTGTCGGTGGCGCGGAAAGATCTTACAAAATTCCCTTGCCGTCATACGACGATGTTGGGGTGGTTCTTCATCCTTGTACGATACATCTCCTAATGGTCTTCCGCCTCGATATGAGCTAGAGGGTTGCCTAGGAGGCGCACCTTCCTTCTTGATCATATCCCTCTTCTCTTGTGCTCGTCGAAGAAGTGCCTTGGTCCTGTGGAGTTCTTCTTGGAGCTTCATTGATTTCGAGACCAACTCTTGTGGCAAGCTGTCGGCACAAGGCTGGAGTAAGTCTGGAATCAAAGTGGAAGTCCTTCCTTAAGTGGAGGGGCTCGTGCGCTGCTCTCATCTTCACCTTCCTTCCGGTAAGGCAAGAAGCGAGTTATCATCTTGACTGCCATCTTCGAAAGAAATTCTCGAAGGTGGGTTAGTGCCTTCAGTGCAGCTGCCTCGACAGCGACGAGTAGCGTGGCCATCTGGGGTCCCTCGAAGAACCAACTTGTGGGAGGATCATTTTCCTTTACAATCACTTCCACATGGTACTCCGCCTCGGTGTCACTAACCCAATGCTCATGGTAGGTGAGGATGGGTGCTCGGTGAAACTGGCACTCCTGGAGGCTATCCTCGAGAAGCAAGGGGAACAAAGTGGTAAGGAGCTCTTCAGGTACAACGACCATCTACAAAGGCTGAATGGGAGAGGTTAATAAGCTGATTATATCTCAGGTCTGGTAAGGTCTAGAAAAGAAGAGAGTTTCAAAAGGTTTACGAGAATGGTCTCATCCTAACTAATTCCCATGCTAACTATGGCTTCCTACAGTCAGGATGGCTCTGATACCAGCTCTGTGGGGACCCCGACTTGCAAGTCGACATCACCGAATGCACGTGTACAATGATCCCAGAGATCAATGCTCACTGAACACACAGAAGCTGAATAACAAGAGTCTTGCATCCATACATACCGTCTTACACAAATTATGACCGTTATGATCAAGTCTTACATAGATAAAGCCTCATGGGTTGAACAACAAATAAACTCAAATAGCGGAAGTCTTCGTAGATAAGTAGAACACATGCCATCTGACTTAACCCTACATGCATTCTGACTGGGAAAGTGTCCTAGTTCACATGTTCGTCTCCAAAGAACTCTTCTTCAAATTCCCGCTCTTCCATGTCTGGCCAATTAAATAACCAGTGGCAAGCCAATGAGTACTTTGAATGTACTCGCAAGCAACCCATGTTTTTGGAACAAGTATGACAAGGCATGATATAGCACTAAATAGGGTATGTTTGCAGAAAGCAAATTTTTGAGCGCAATGCCATGAACTATCTACTAGTGAAGCATGCATCATAAGAGAATAGGTTACATATATCGACATAGCCAAGTTTGATATTTTCCATCTCAGTCAACATGTCGAGTCTTTTGACTTGACTCAATTGGTTCGTCCCACACACACACACGAGGTTTCGCAAACTTGGACGTAGCCCAAGAGCGGTTAACGAACTGTCCTTGACCGTGGACACGGCTATTCGAATAGTTTTACACTCTGCAGAGGTTGCACACTTTACCCACAAGATCCGAGGAACTTCCGTGTAATCCATTACCCGCGGTACCTCAAGTACCCGGGGTAAGCACCCGATAACTATCTTTCCCTAGACGACACTAACATAGAGTCCACTCGATTGGTAGCAACCCCCGTGCCATCATTTCACATCTTAAAAATTTGGAGCCTTGCTCCCATATTCATCACATACCACTGGCACGGGGTACCAATGGTGTGTCCGGTGCCCTGTGAAAACAGTCAAGGGCGCCTATCCAAGCACGACCTCATCCTGAGAGTGACCTCGTGTCACCCCCATCACTAGTAATGCGGGCACCATGATAGTATCGACCTAGGTAATCAATATTGCCCTTTCCCATATAAGGGTAGAGTGGTTGCGCATGTAAGGTTGGAATAACGGTCGCAACTTAAACCAATCCGTTTTGTAAAACAATACACTCACACACACTCGCCTTGGTACACCACTTCGTCATCAAGTGGTCACCCAACTCATCATCTCCCTCGGGCATAAGTGGCACTCGACGGGGTTTTCGAAAATGTCTTTGAAAGTACTATGCCTCCACCACCATGCATATTCCCGTCCCACTTGCATAGCCACTACCATAGCATCATATCTACTCCCACCCGCATAACCCTCATAGGATTTGATGCAAGTTTCAATAGGAAAGAAACAAAGGCAACCCACACAAGTGGTCATCACCTCAACATGATTCCAGTGCATTGATAATAAGTGCTATATGACATGCGCAAAAAGGTGTTTCTTAGACATGGTCAAAGGGTTGCTTGCCTTGGTTGGCTTGGTCTTCAAAGTCTTCAAGCCCTTCTCCTTCTTCTTCTCCAACTACTGCATCAAACACGTGATCTATTCGTCGCACAAGAACAACTAAAAAAAATAAGGCAATAATAATAACAGAAAAGTCAAAGTGCTCAGAAAAATGTCAACTCATTTTTATAAAATATTATGAGAAAAACTAAGAAGGCGAAAATTCTTAGTTTTGGATTTGGAGTGGCAGAATAGGATGAATGGATTTTTAAACAAAGGTTTTATTACTTAAATTTAAATTTAATTTTGAACTATGGGAAAGGTATACCATTTAATAGGTGGGAATATTACAAGATTTTTGGAGTTAGAATTTATTTATTTGGATAAATATTTTTTATTCTCTGGATTTATTTGAAAAATCCACAAAAAAGATAAAGGAGAAGGGGCACTATGCAACCGTGCCAGAATAGCCGCAGTGCAATAGGCCCAGAGGGAGAGGCGGCCCAGGTGAGCCGAGCGGCGCACGCGCCAGGTTTTAACCTGACGGGCGGGGTCCAGCTACCAGTGGGAGAGAGGAGAGGCGAGAGGGAGGAGAGGCTGACAGGCGGGGCCTGCCTGTCATCCCTAACCCGTGACCAGACGGCCGGCGAGCTCACCGATGGCGATGTAGGGCACGGCGAGGCGAGTGGAGGGCAGGGCTGGACTCAGCGCGGAGTCGCCGTTCAGGTGGTGGTGTAGGTGGTCGCCGAGCTGCCTGGTTCGCCGGGGACGAGGAGGCACGGCGGAGGAGCGTCGGGCGGTGGTCATTTCTGCCGTTTCCGGCTGCAAAAGAGAGGGGAAAGAGAGGGAAAAGAGTCAGTGGATGATAACCTACAAATATAGGGGATCAATTGTAGCCTCTTTCGATAAGTAAGAGTGTCGAACCCAAAAAGGAGCTAAAGGTAGAACAAATATTCCCTCAAGTTCTATCAACCACCAATACAACTCTACGCACGCTTGACGTTGGCTTTATCTAGAACAAGTATAAAACTAGAAGTACTTTGTAGGTGTAAGGGGATAGGTTTGCAAAAATATAAAGAGCACGTAAATAAAAACTAGGGGCTTTTTAGATAAAGAAGGAATAAAGTTAGTATAGCGAGTGTGAAAAAGTGGTGATAGGAGTTGCGAAATTGTCCTTAAGCAATTGACTACGTTACTAGACCGATAGCAAGTTTTATGTGGGAGAGGCCACTGCTAGCATGTCACCCTGACTTGAAATTCTATGCACTTATGATTGGAACTATTAGATAGCATTCGCAACTACTAACGTTCATTAAGGTAAAACCCAACCATAGCATTAAGATATATTGGTCCCCCTTCAATCCCGTATGCATCAATTTCTATGCTAGGTTGAAGCTTCTATCACTCTTGCCCTCCAATACATAGTCCCATCAACATACAACTAACCCTATGGTGTGATCCACGCGCGCGCTCATATGATGGGTACCAAAGGACAGCAACATAACCACAAGCAAATTAAACCAATCATGGCAATTTACCAATTACTGATAGGACAACAAAAATCTACTCAGAAATCATAGGATGGCAACACATCATTGGATAATAATATGGAGCATAAATCACCATGTTCAAGTAGAGGGTACATCGGGTTGCGGGAGAGTGAACCGATGTAGATAGATGGGGGAAGGTGATGAAGATGTTGCTGAAGATGACAGAGGTATTGTGTAGATCGTCGTCACACGTTGATGGCCCCGGCGGTGTTCCGGCTCCATCGGAAGCTAGGGGGAGAGAGCCCCCCTCCTTCTCCTTCTTCCTTGGCCTTCTCCCTAGGTGGGAGAAGGTTTCTCCCTCTGGTCCTTGGTCTCCATGGCGTGGGAGGGGTGAGAGCCCCTCCGAGATTGAATTTGTCTCTCTGTCTCTCTCTGTTTCTGCGTTCCTAGATTCTGGCCTTTCACCGTTTCTTATATTCCCGGAGATCCGTAACTCCGATTGGGCTAAAATTTTAACACGATTTGTATCCGGATATTGGCTTTCTTGCGGCGAAATAAGGGAAGCAACCGCCTTACGGGGTGACCACGAGGGTCAGGGGTGTGCCCACCCCCTGGGGCACGCCCCCCTGCCTCATGGCCCCGTCGGGCACCGTCTCGCGTTGATTCTTCTTCCCAAAAATCACATATATTACAAAAAAATCGCCGTAAGTTTTTATCCCGTTTGGACTCCGTTTGATATGGATTTTCTGTGAAACAAAAAACATGCAACAAACAGGAACTGGCACTTGGCAATCAATATGTTAGTCCCAAAAATAGTATAAAAAGTTGCCAAAAGTATATGAAAGTTGTATAATATTGGCATGGAACAATAAAAAATTATATATACGACGGAGACGTATCAGCATCCCCAAGCTTAATTCCTGCTCGTCCTCGAGTACGTAAATGATAAAAAATATAACTTTTGATGTGGAATGCTACCTAGCATAATCTTGATCATGGAATCTAATCATGGCACGAATATTAAGACATGAGTTATTCAAAGCAATAGTCTATCATATGACATAAAAGAATTTAATACTCGGGCATCCCAACAATCAATCAAGTCTTTCAAAATATCAATGCTAAGGAACGTTATCCCTACAAAATCATATAGTATTTTATGCTCCCTTTTCTTAACACAAGGTACCCCTCATGCCCATCCCGGTGTCAACCAAGCAATTGTTTTCATACTTTACTTTTTCGAACATTTTCAAACCTTCACACAACACATGAGCGTGAGCCATGGACATAGCACTATCGGTGGAATAGAAGGGGGTGATAGACAAAAGTAGGGAGAAAGTTTCACATCGACTAGGAAAATTAACTGACTATCGAGATGTCCATCAATTGATATCAATGTCAGTGAGTAGGGATTGCCATGCAACGGATGCACTAGAGCTATAAGTGTATGAAAGCTCAAAACAAAACTAGTGGGTGTGCATCAACTTCCTTGCTCATGAAGACCTAAGGCAATTTGAGGAAGCCCATCGTTGGAATATACAAGCCAAGTTCTATAACGAAAAATTCTCACTAGTATATGAAAGTGACAATATAGGAGACTCTCTATATGAAGAACATGGTGCTACTCCGAACCACAAGTGTGGTAAAAGGATAGTAACATTGCCCCTTCTCTCTTTTTCTCTCATTTTTTAATTTTATTTTTTTGCTTTCTCTCTTTTTTTCCTTTTTTTGACGGGCTTCTTTGGCCCCCCTTTTTTTATTTACGCTTCTTTGGTCCCTTTTTTTCTCACATGGGGCAATGCTCTAATAATGATAATCATCACACTTTTATTTACTTACAACTCGATATTACAACTCGATGCTAGAACAAAAGTATGACTCTATATGAATGCTTTTGGCGGTGTACCGGGATGCGCAATGATCTAGCGTAACAATGACATCAAAAAACGAACAAGCCATGGAAACATCATGCTAGCTATCTTACGATCATGCAAGACAATATGACAATGATGATGCATGTCATAATAAACGGAACGATGGAGTTACATGGCAATATATCTCGGAATGGCCATGGAAATGCCATAATAGGTTGGTATGGTGGCTTATTTGAGGAAGGGTGTAAGGTGGTTAGATGCACCGGCGATAATTGCACGGCACTGGAGTGGCTAGCAAGGTGGAAGGGTTAGAGTGCGTATAATCCATGGACTCAACATTAGTCATAAAGAACTCACATACTTATTGCGAAAAATCTAAATTCTCTCGAAGCAAAATACTACGATGCATCCTCCTAGGGGGGAGGTTGGTAGGAGATAACCATCGCGCGCCCCCGACCTTCACGCAAAGATAACAATCAAAATACAATGCGCGCCAATTTGATTACATAGTTAGGAGATCATACGTGCATGCTTCGGGAATCACAAACCTTAACGCCCATATTTTTACTAAACCACAATCATTTAAGTACCTCCCACATATTAGGATCTCTATATGGCGAAACTATTGCAAGGAATCAAGCATATCATATTCAGCGATCTACAAGTTTTATGTAGGATTTTATGACTAACCATGTGAATGACCAATTCTTGTCAACTCTCTAAATAGATATAAGTGAAGCAAGAGAGTTTTAATTCTTTCTACAAAAGATATGCCCACGCTCTACCAAATATAAGTGAAGCAAAAGAGCATTCTACAAATGCGGTTTTCTATGTGAGGAGAAACAGGCATTCCAAACTTCAGGTGATATAAATGAAGCACATGAATCATTCTATAAAGCCATACTCATAAGATATAAATGAAGTTCAAAGAGTATTCTATAAATCAACCAAGGACTATCTCATACCCGCATGGTGCATTTATTAAAAGGAAAAATAAAGGAAAAGCGCATGACGCTCCAAGATTTACGCATATCATGTGAACGAAATGAACCCGAAAACATACCAATACTTGTTGAAGAAAGATGGGATTCCTTGCCTTGGGCATCCCCAAGATTGAGCTCTTGCCTCTCCTCCTTCTCCTGATATCGAGACCTCCTCGATCTTCAAACACTTCATCCACACAAAACTTAACCAAACTTTTAGTGGCGGGGTTAGTGCATATGATCAATGAAATCCCATCATGTACTACTCTAACATTATTGTATAAGTATGAACAAACATAACCCAATGTATGATATCACAATTCTATGGCCCCAAGTCAAGGAGGCTTCAACCAGAATTCAAACATATGCAAATAATGAAGCCATAACAGCAATCTGTGAAAACAAGACAGTCTGTAAAGATCTGAACATTCACCATACTTATGTAACTCTAAAAATTCTCGAAAAATTAGTAAAAATCAACAATTTGTAACGCAAGACTATGCAAAAAGTTTCTGATCCTTTCGACATTCCAGTAAAAAAACGTAAAATCGCGCACTACAGCCAAAGTTTCTGTTTTTGCATCGCACAAACCAACAAGCAGTTTGATCATCCTACAGGAAACTCTTGGCACATTATTTTTATAATACAATGGAATTGTACAAGGGGATAATTATTTTTATGAGAAACTTCCCTGAAAAATTCTACATGGTTTCCATAAGCATGAACACAAGTGTTCAAGGTCGACCCTTATTTCCGCAATGCATCACCTTTCAATCGCTTCTCTTTTTGAAAAAAAATTAGGTTCCCCTCTGTATTGTTTTAACTTTATAAAAGCACACAACAGAAATAAATGACTCTCTAAAACTTTTGGGTTGTCTCCCTGGCAGCGCTTTCTTTAAAGCCATTAAGCTAGGCATATAGTGCTCAAGTAATGGATCCACCCGGATCCCAAGGTATATCAAAGCCAATATTTATTAACAATGATTTGTGATTTAGTAGTGAGAACAAAGTAACATATATGTCACAAAAACGAAATCTAACTCTCTTCCGATGCATCGGCATGTCATAAAAGAACAATTCATGCACACATAGAAAAGGCCAATGTATAGTATAAATAGTTTCTTGCAATTTTATCATACTGGAAACATAGAGAGGCGAAGGTGTTGTTCCTCCCTCATAATAATTGCAAGTAGGAGTTGCAAGCACATGCATATTATATCTATCAAAATCATCATGTGTAGTAGTAGAACGCAACCCATCAATATAGTCCTTAATAAGTGCAAACTTCTCCATATAGTGTAGCCGAGATAATTAAAAAAGATAATAGGACTATCATATGTGGGTGCAATAGCAACAATTTCATTCATAACATAAGGAACTATAGCAAGTTCATCTCCATAATCATAATTCATATTGGCATCTTGGCCACAAGCATAGAAAGCATCCATTTCATCAAAAAGGGATATTTCAAACGGATCAAAGGGATGATAGCAATTATCATAGCATTCATCCTTCGGTAAGCACAAAGGGAAATTAAAAAAATTATGGGATAAAGAGTTACTCTCATTAGAAGGTGGGAACATGTAGCTAATCCACTATTCCTCCTTTTGTTGTTCGCTCTCCTCGTCATCTTTTTCATCTAATGAGCTCACAGTGTCATCAATTTCTTCTTCCACAGTTTCCTGCAAAATATTAGTCTCTTCTTGGACAGTGGAGACCTTCTCAATAAATGCATCAATATTGGCATTGTGTTTATAATTCAAATAGCAAGATTTCAATATAGCAAGATTTTCAGATCTATAAACAATATCATCATAATTTTCATACTCTTCAAACAAACATTTAATTTCACAAGCACCCTTAATAGCAAAATATTCTTCTATTTGTTCAACATAATAGTAATCATATATACCATTAGCATAATATGCTAAGGTTTCATTATCATTAAATTTGTATGAAAAGGGAAGGTGTGGAGCCTTCATCCTAGAGCAACAAGTATAATCATATCTCAAGCATAATTTCCGAGCATACCAACGCAACATATAAATTTGATCCCATAATAGTTTCCATTTTTGTGTCAAGCGATAATCCCCAAAGCATTCACGTTGATCCAACGTTACTCCTATTATACAGTTCAATGGGGTTTTCTAAGGATTATTAAAGTAGTACATAATATCTTTCACATAATGAGCATCGAGAATTTTAGGAGGTTCCCCATCTCCATGAGTAGCAAGTACACCTATTTTTTTTGGTATTTCGTGTTCCATATCCATAACTAAAGATAGAGAACTACTTAGAACAGCAAATAAAATCTACTTGGTGATAAAGCAAACAAGCACACACGAGAATATTCACCTCACGCTATTGCTCCCCGGCAACAGCGCCAAACAAAGGTCTTGATAACCCACAAGTATAGGGGATCAATTGTAGCATCTTTCGATAAGTAAGAGTGTCGAACCCAACGAGGAGCTAAAGGTAGAACAAATATTCCCTCAAGTTCTATCGACCACCGATACAACTCTACGCACGCTTGACGTTCGCTTTACCTAGAACAAGTGTAAAACTAGAAGTACTTTGTAGGTGTAACGGGACAGATTTCCAAGAATATAAAGAGCACGTAAATAAAAATTAGGGGCTCTTTAGATAAAGAAGCAATAAAATTAGTATAGCGAGTGTGGAAAAGTGGTGATATGAGCTGCGAAATTGTCCCTAAGCAATTGACTACGTTACTAGACCGATAGCAAGTTTTATGTGGGAGAGGCCACTTCTAACAAGTCACCCCTAACTTGGAATTCTATGCACTTATGATTGGAACTATTAGAAAGCATCCGCAACTACTAACGTTCATTCAGGCAAAACCCAACCATAGCATTAAGATATATTGGCCCCCCTTCGATCTCGTATGCATCAATTTCTATGCTAGGTTGAAGCTTCTGTCACTCCTGCCCTCCAATACATAGTCCTATCAACATACAACTAACCATATGATGTGATCCACGCGTAGGCTCATATGATGGGCACCAAAGGACAACAACATAACCACAAGCAAATTAAACCAATCATAGCAATTCACCAATTACCGATAGGACAACGAAAATCTACTCAGACATCATAGGATGGCAAGACATCATTGGATAATAATATGAAGCATAAAGCACCATGTTCAAGTATAGGGTACATTGGGTTGCAGGAGAGTGGACTGCTGTAGATAGATGGGGGAAGGTGATGAAGATGTTGGTGATGATGACGGATGTGTTGGTGTAGAGCGCCGTTGCACGATGATGGCTCCGGCGGCATTCCGGCGCCACCGGAAGCGAGGGGGGAGAGCCCCCCTCCTTCTCCTTCTTCCTTGGCCTTCTCCCTAGATGGGAGAGGTTTCACCCTATGGTCCTTGGTCTCCATGGCATGGGAGGGGCGAGAGCCCCTCCGAGATTGGATTTGTCTCTCTGTCTTTCTCTATTTCTGCGTTCCCAGATTCTGGCCTTTCACCGTTTCTTATATTCCTGGAGATCCGTAACTCCGATTGGGCTGAAATATTAACACGATTTGTATCCGGATATTGGCTTTCTTGCGGAGAAAGAAGGGCACCTACCGTCCTACGGTTTGGCCACGAGGGTCAGGGGCACACCCACCCTCCTAGGACGCGCCCCCTGCCTCATGGCCCCCTCGGGCATCGTCTCGCTGTCGATGTATTTGGGTCGACACCTATGGGATCACAAGAATCCCTACTACGGTTGCGTGGCGCGGGGTTGAGAGAAGAGCGGATCTAATAGTCAGGACACGGTTCCTTTACCCAGGTTCGGGCCACAGAGATGCGTAAAACCCTACTCCTGCTTTGGTGGATTATATGTTTGTGTTCTTCAGCTAGTGAGGAGCTCCAAAAGAGTCGTGAGGAGTTCTAAAAAGCCGAATCCTCCTCCTGGTTGCCTCGGGTCTCCTTTTATAGGAAAAAGGGGTTTCCACAGTGGTGGAAAGGGTACAATGATGCGAGGTTATCCCTCGCATTACAGGACAAGGCGCATTTCATGCGCTTAGCTTAGGTGTCCTTGCTTTATCGGGGACGATGGGAGCTGCTCGTCTTGTCCGTCGCCGCTCCTCCTCGTGCTGACACGCGCCTTGGCCAGTGGCGCCTGAGGTGCCATGTAGGCAGACATGTAGCTGAGGTGGCGTAACGATGGGTCTCCATGAATATCTGCGAGTTGCCACGCAGGAGCCTGTCCAGTTGGCCGGGTCGGTAGCTGCGTGGGTTGGTGAAAACCCAGTTGGTGCGGGCCTGATGGTGGCCCCGCGGGTGCCCTCGGCAAGGGCCTTTCCGGGGCCCCGGCAAGGGTCTTGCCGCGGCGCCTGCTGTCATACCCGGCAAGGTGCTTGCCGGAGGCCTTGTGGTTCTCCTTGGCTGGGATCCCGCCAAGGGTCGTCGTCTTCTTAACTTGTATCTGATCTTGGATGTCTTCACAAAGATCTGAATGCCACCACGGGGATATCTCCCGAATCCTCGCCCCATGGAGGTGGTGGACTCAAGGGTGATCTGCTCCGTAGGCGTGGGGCGAGCTGCCGCGGCAAGGGTCTTGCCGGGGCTGCCAGAGCCGGCCCCGGCAAGGGTCTTGCCAGGGCTGCTGAAACTGGCTCCCGGCAAGGATCCTACCGGGGAAAGCTACTTCGTCCCTTTTCTCTTTGTGGTCTTGTTCTTGGCGTTGTTCCAGTCTCCATCAAGCTTCGGTCTTGCCCCGGCTCGCCTCCCTTTCCATGCTTGGTGTGGTGGTACCCATGGCTCAGACTGCCCTTGCACAGTCATTGGGGTACAAAAAGTGTACCCCTCTTTTTGTACACCGACAGGAGCCCCCGGGCCTGGGCCACACATAAGCGCGACACGTTGTTGGGCCAGGCCCTGAACGGTGCGCGAGCAGGCGGGGCGGTTTTCACCGTGGTAAAATTTCCGCACGCTGCGCCTCCCACGACCCGCGCGCGCGGCGCGGGGTGGGAGGGCGTGCGTGACGTGGGCGACATGCGTGGGGCGGTTTCCGCAGGCATGCGTCACGTCGCAGTAAATGTGAAAGGAGGCGGCTCGCATTTTCCCCTATAAAAAGGAATAACCGCGAGCGCGCTGCTCACTTCTTCCATGTTCCTCGTGTCTCTTCCAATCTCAGAGGTGATGTTCCCTCTCTTCCTTCCTTCTGAAGCCTCCGCCATCATCTGCCGCTGCTGCTTCGCCATCTCCTTCCCTCAGCCCTCCCACTCAGCCGCTATGGCGTCCAAACCCTCCAAGGGCAAAGGGGCGGCCAAGGGCGCCGGGCCCGTGGCGTCGCCGGAGGGCGCGTTTACGGGGGATCGGACGAAGGCCGCTTTCTTCATCCCGTCGTCGGTCGATGTCCACGAGCTCTGGGCCGCCTTCAAACCCCTTTGGGGGGCAGAGACAGGGGGAAGGACTTGGGCCATCCGGCGACGCGCATCATTCCGGCCGCTTGCACTCAGCCTGGCTCAAATTGGTACCCTTTTTTGTTGATTACTTTTCTTGCGGGTTGTGTCGCCCCTTCTCCGATTTCTTCTGCGATGTTATGGACACCTTTGGGTTCCGCCTTTTGGATTTCACTCCAAATGCGGTGGCATGCATGGCTTTCTTCGCCCACCTTTGGGAGGAATTCGTCGGGGTGCAACCCAACACGACGCTCTTCCGCCACTATTTTACCCCTCGGATCCAGCCGGGAGGCGCCGTCTCTGGGTGCATCGCCTGGATTCCGAGATCCAAGGTGGCGTACCCAGAGGGTGCCGTGAAGGAGAGGTGGGACAAATGGAACGGTCGGTGGTGCTGGATTAAGGAAAAGGAGCCGCCAACATTCCGTAGGGTCCGCCGGGCGCCGCCGGTCCACGGCAGCGACTCGAGCGACATCGACGCTGCCGACGGGAGGCTCACTGTCGCCTTCACCAGGATCAACCGGCTCGTCCAGGCCGAGCTCACCCTCAAGATGATCGGGGCGGATTTCATTCGCCGTCGGATGGCCCCGTTGCACAACAAGGGGAGGCCAGCCTGGCTCTTCAGGAACCCGGCTGACGTCATGCGACTCCGCCTTGGCCTCGACCACAACCTCACAGTGATGGGACATTCCCATTTCTGTCAGCGGCTCGTCCAGCTGGATGTGGGTCGCGATGGCGAGGTCGAACGGACCGGCAAGGCTGCGAAGGCTGCCGCAAAGGCAGGCACGGCCGTTAAGGGGCAGCTCTTCAAGCTGCCAGCGGGAGTGGTCCCGCTGTGCAACAACTCGTGTCAGTCCGAGATTGTTGCCATGATGCCGGAATGTAACGCGCACGGCCCCGTCCCGAGCTGGTAGGAGCCAGAGTACGAGGTCGTGCAGCAGTTCTTCGACACTCTGGTCAAGGTGTGCGTCGATCCTGACGCCGAGCGGTGGCTTGTCAGGGACACCACCCCGGAGGAGCTGGACTACATCGCCGCTAGGGCGAGGGAGGCGCATCTCATCAGGGAGGCCGACAGCGCGAGAGGTATGGAGGACCAGGACGCCGCGGCTGCGGAGGAGGAGGAGCTCGCCCAGTGGGCGGCGGCTGCCGGAGAGGCTAGCAGCGCCAGCACCGGGGCTCCGCTGGTTGAATACGCGGCCGCCGGGTCGTCGACAGAGGAGGATGCGGCGACCAGCCTGGCGCCAGCCAGGGGAAGAGGGCGAGTCCTGCGGCGGGCCTGTTCCGGGGAGCCGGTCCGGCCCGACAGGACGGCGCAGCCTCAATTGGCCCTGGAGGGGTCTGGGCGCCTCACGAGGGCCACGGCGGCGAGGAGGTCGACGAAGGCCGCCGAGAAGAAGAAAGCGGCAGCTCCCTCTTCGTCGAGGCGCGCACAAACTCCGCCCCCTTCTTTGCCTCCCCCAGCAGACGTCGATTCGGATGGCGACGCGGAGTTCCCCTTCGACCTCGGGCCCCTCAGCCCGAAGAGGAAGAGGAAAACGGCGGAGGAGGAGGAGACGGACGACGAGTAAGTATTCCATTCCATACCGTCATTTCCATCTTCCTAGACCATGCCACTCATCTTGATTTGTCCTTGCTTCTTCAGGGATGCAGAGACGTTGGCCCAGAGAGTAAAGAGGGCCAAAGCTTCGGCGAGGAGCCAGCCCCCGGCTGGGGCTTCAGGGACACCACTGGTGGTGTTGAGCAGTTCCAACGACAGCCCCCGGCACAGCCCCCAGCGTAAGTCCACCATCCTCTTCTCGCTCGACATGCAGTATGCATTTGACGCTAAGGCGCTGACCTTGCCGGTTCTGTAGGACGGGAGCAGCAGCAGGAGGAGCGGCAGGGGGCTACTCCCAACGCACCACCCCCATCGACCACGCCGCCACGAGGGGCGTCCCCGGCAAGGGCACCAAGCATGGAGCCCACACGCATGGAGGAAGAGGGGAACATGGGCGCTGGTGGCTCGGCCCCGGCGCTGGACGCCAGCGGGGAGGGGACTTCTGCTTCACAGCCGGCCCTGGTGAGTCGCCTGTCTTCTGTATTTGCTTTTCCCATGCACTTTTTCTTGACTTCATCATCTCCATTACGGCCTGGGCCCTCCTTCAACAGATGTGGAGGACGTGGACGCCGTCATCAAGGAGGTTGCTGAGGAGGCCGCGGCGGAGGCCGACAAGATCGCCGCCGAGGAGGCCGCCAAGGACGCCGCCGGGGCCGCCGCGGATAAAGCCACCGAGGATGCCGCCAGAGGCGCCGCCGAGGGTGCCGGAGGCGATTGATGATACCTTCTTCCTCCCCGACCTTGGGCCCTGGCAGGTATCTGAAGGTGGGCGATAACCTCTTCGTCCATCTTGCCGGGTTGTCAAGCTCCCGAGCGCCCGCCGGAGGGGAAGTCTTTGATGGCGAGGTGCTCGCCGCCACCGGGCTCGAGGTCGTTGATGAACCGGGAGCCGGTGGTGATGGCTCTATAGAAGGGCAGCTCTTCCGGGCCATGGGGGCCAACTTCCGGAAGCTCCAGGCGCTCTACCGTGCCCGTCTGGAAAAGGTTATGTCCAGAACGGCAGCGGTGGACGACGCGGAGTTGGACTTCCAGGTGCGCGTTGCTTAGGCGCAAACCTGGTTCCACCAGTCCCGCGAGGAGCAGAGGGCCTTCCAGGAAGAACTGTCCAAGCGTGATGCGGAGCTCATTATGAAGATGGCCGACATCGAGAAGGCCCAGGAAGAGGCGGCGAACTTGGCTGCCGCACGGAAGCCGCCCGAAACCAGCACAAGGCCGCCCTCGATTCCCAAGAAGAAGACCTCTCCACGCGTGAGGCAAAGCTTGCCGCAACACTCCGCGGCAAGGATGAGGAGCTCGAGGCTCTTGTCGAGCGGCAGACTCGTGAGCTAGGGCAGAGGCACAAAGAGGCGCTCGATGCCCAAGCTATGGCCCACGCCGGCAAGGTACAAGAGCTGGAGGTGGAACGGGACGGGCTGAAGGAGCAGGCCCTCAGGCTTTCTGATGAGAAGGACAGGCTCAACTGCGCCATGACAGAGGCGTAGGGAGCGGTCATCAGCAGGGCTGGGGAGCTCTCCGAGGCGTAAAACTCCATCAGAGATCTCAACCTGAGGCTGGAGAATCTCGAGTAGATGTTGGCGGAGAGTTCAGCTCGGGGGGAGGCCTTGACCAAGAGCCTGGAGGAGGAGAAGCAGCTGCGGGCAGATGAGGGCGCCTCCCACAAAGAATACGTGGCGGGCGAGAACAGGTGGATCAGCCGGCTGGAGGACATCGCCGGCAGGGTTACCTCACAGTTGGCCCTCATGGGGATGCCAAACATGAGGTACGCCCCTGAATGGAGCGGGTTCGTCAACGCCAAGCTGACCCTGTTCTTCGAGGGCGTCCTCAGTGCCTTGACTGATCTTCACTCCAACAGAACGGCCACGCTCACTGGGGAGGCCCGGCGGCTCTACCGGGGGGTCATGACCAAGGTCCTCACCAAGGTTGCGTTCTGGAACCACGCCCTCGACTTCGAAGCCGCGATGGACAGCTTGCCGGAGGATGCCAACCTCACGGCGCTCAAGGAGCGCATCAAGCCCGTCATCAGCCGCATCGACGAAATCAAGAGGGTGGAGGGACAGCGCCGGGATTAGGCATCCCGTTCTTCCTTGCCGCTGCGGGTTCATGACCAAGACAAATTTTATCTTTAGTTAGAACCGCAGCGATGGCACGATGTAATATAACTTTGAAATATCTTTAGAATCATGCATGTTATTCTCCTGTTTGCTGCCTCTTTGTGTGTCCACCCTACGTTAACTGGGTAGGCTTGCCGGTGCGAAATACCCAAGGCGGCGTCTTGGGGACGGGTCCCCATTGGCTTGCCGAGCGAGCGTGCTGCCGGGTCCGCCACCTTGCCGCTCTTAACGCAACTGCTCGAACTGTCGAGTTTGACTCGAGTCAGAGTCGAGAGCTTTGTCAATTGCGGAAGGCTACCCTACCGTTTCCAACGCAGCCGTTTGAACTGTTGAGCGGACTCGAAACAGAACAAAGGCGTTGCCGATCGGGAAGGGCCCCATTTGCGTTCAGGTTTCTTTTTGCACAAAGAGTGAGAGCTCCGAGGATAATATCTTTAAATAATAGGGTAGAAATACCCAAGGTTCGAAGTAACTTAGCTTCTATTTGTAGTCGCTCGAGCGCAGATCTTCCGGCCTCCTCAAAGGGCCACGAAGATGGGAGAGCGTCGGGCCAACCACTAGAGCCGATTCCCACAACTGCTCCCCCTACCTGGCGCGCCAAATATGTCGGTGTATTTGGGTCGACACCTATGGGATCACAAGAATCCCTACTACGGTTGCGGGCGCGGGGTTGAGAGAAGAGTGGATCTAATAGTAAGGACACGGTTCCTTTACCCAGGTTCGGGCCGCAAAGATGCGTAAAACCCTACTCCTGCTTTGGTGGATTATATGTTTGTGTTCTTCAGCTAGTGAGGAGCACCAAAAGAGTCGTGAGGAGTTCTAAAAAGCCGAATCCTCCTCCTGGTCGATTCGGGCCTCCTTTTATAGGAAAAAGGGGTTGCCACAGTGGCACACAAGAGGTGGAAAGGGTACAGTGATGCGAGGTTATCCCTCGCACTACAGGACAAGGCGCATTTAATGTGCTTTGCTTAGGTGTCCTTGCTTTATCGGGGACGAGGGGAGACGCCCGTCTTGTCCGTCGCCGCTCCTCCTCGTGCTAACACGCGCCCTGGCCAGCGGCGCCTGTGGTGCCATGTAGGCACACAGGTAGCTGAGGTGACGTAACGGCGGGTCTCCACGAAGATCTGCGTGTTGCCACGCAGGAGCCTATCCAGTTGGCCGGGTCGGCAGCTGCTTGGGTTGGTGGAAACCCAGTTGGTGCGGGCCTGATGGTGGCCCCGCAGGTGCCCTCGGCAAGGGCCTTGCCGGGGCCCCAACAAGGGTCTTGCCGCGGCGCCTGCTGTCATCCCCGGCAAGGTGCTTGCCGGAGGCCTTGTAGTTCTCCTTGGGTGGGATCCCGCCAAGGGTCGTCGTCTTCTTAACTTGTATCAGATCTTGGATGTCTTCACAAAGATATGCATGCCACCACGGGGATATCTCCCGAATCCTCGCCCCATGGGAGGGGGGGGGGTGGACTCAAGGGTGATCCGCTCCGACGGCGTGGGGCGAGTTGCTGATAGGCCTCTAACCCCTCGTTGGTTACCCCAAGTGGAAGGTGTAAGATGCAGTGTTGTGGAAGTTTTTTCCCTTAGCAAAGATGCCAAGGATCGAATCCCCAGAGACTCCTAGGTTCAACAAGTAGGTGTCAACTGCTAACGGCGCGGATTAGCAATCAACGTTGACCTGCACACAGATACAAATAACTTTGCTCCCAACGAGTACAGAGAGGTTGTCAATCCCTTCGGCCTTGTAGTTCACAAAGGATTAAACGCAAATGCTAGTAGTGATAGATAATGTTTGCAATAGTAAATAAAAGCGAAAAGTAAATAGCGGATGTGATCAATGATGGTAATATGGACCGGAGTCTCATGATGTTCACTAGTGATGTCTCTCTCCCAAAAGACGATAAAACAGCTATGTGAGGTAAACGAATTACAGCTGGGCAATTGACAGGACCACGAACGCAAACCAATGCTGATTACATTGCAAGAAAGGTTGAGGTTCAAAGCATGGGAGGTACGCCAAAGTAAGTAGACCGAAATCCATCAATATCTACTACTAATCATCCACCTTGAGATATCTATCCAGAACATCTCGCTGGTATTAAGTTGCGAGCCCCACCCATAGTGTAAACTCAAAGCAACAGACAACTGCATTAAAAGAACTTTGCGTAAAGTAAACAATCCTTGCACTCGCGGGCACAAGCACCGTTGTTTTCCCCCTTGTGGCAACAGCACATCCCCTAGACTCATGTTTCTGTCACTCAAGCTAGTCATCGAGGGGCATGAACCCACAATCGAGCATAATGTTCCCTCTTGGAGTCACTACGTATTACTTGGCCAAAGCAATAAATAACAACGGAGAACATGCAAGAATTACTTATGAACATAAATATAAAAGAGGTAGATCAAATATATTACTCAAGAACAATCTGAACATAATCTCATAATCCATCGGATCCCAGCAAACTCATCATAGCAACAGCATAAGGATTACATATGTGCCTCGATCATGTAGGGCAGCTCACGAGGATTAATTAGTGAAGCACAAGAACGGGAGGAGAACATCACATAGCTACTGGTCATGGACTCATGGTCCAAGGGAGACTACTCACAACTCATCCGAGAGTCGTCCGTGGTGGTGGAGAGGCTCCCGATGGTGATCCTCCCCTCCGGCAGGGTGCCGGGAAGAGTTCTCCTGGTGCTTCCGATCTTGGAAGCGGCGGCGGTGGCGGAACAGAGATGAGATCGCGAAAAAGAGTTCCCGTCCCGAGGGTTTCGAAGGACACTCTAAATATATGCCGAAGGGGGGCACCAGACGGGGCTCGGGGGGCCCAGGCGCCCCCCCGGCGCGGCCCAGGGGGGGGGGGGCGCCGCCAGGGCGCCTGGAGCCCTGGTGGCCCCCCCGGCTGTCCTTCGGGCGCAAGGTAGGTTCTGGAACGCTGATTTTTTATATAATTTTTCTGGATTTTTCCTGGCAGTTCTCGTAACGTGAAAACCTGAAATACAAAAACAGCCGAAAACAGAAACTGGCACCGGGGTGCACTGGATTAGTAGGTTAGTCTAAATATGATCAAAAGTGTATGGAAGTGTATGAATATCATAGCAATATCACCCAAAAGTGGCATGGAGCAAGCAGAAATTATAGATACGTTTTGGACATATCAACATCCCCAAGCTTAATTCCTGCTCGTCCTCGAGTAGGTAAATGATAACAAGAATAATTTATGTGGTGACATGCTATTAACCATATAGGACTTATTCATAGTCATATGAAAAAAGCTTACTGAGACAATGATTCTATAGTAATTAAGTTGCCTCATGAGAAAATCACAAATGACTGAAAGTTTTACAACATGACATTGAAGCATCAAATAGATTTGCAATGAACATGATGTGCAAATATGATAAAGTGATATCTAGCTTGCCCCCTTTAGTGAAGCAAAACATAAATGCAGGGGCACCTTCAAGGTTTAAGTGATGACTAGATACAATGATTTCAGAAATAAACGATATCACAATCATGCAAAAGACAATGCTACTTTGGGACAATGCACATTACACTTAGAATGACAATCATGCTCTCAGTAGTTGGTGCTTTTAAAAGAGGGTGGAGACTCAACATAAAAGTAAAAGAATGGTTATGTGCTAGAGCTTTTTATTTTGAAAACATAGAAGCAATTTTGTCAACGGTAGTAGTACTTCATATGTGTCATGCATAAGACATCCTATAAGTTGCAAGCCTCATGCATCGAATACCAATAGTGCTCGCACCTTGTCCTAATTAGCTCGGATTTCCATGAGTTATCATTGCGTTACATATGTTTCAACCAAGTGTCACAAAGGGGTACCTCTATGCCACCTGTACAAAGGTCCAAGGAGATAAATCGCATTTGATTTCTCGTTTTTGAGAGATCTCAACTTGAGGACATCCATACCGGGACAACATGTAAAATAGATGATGGACTCCTCTTTAACGCATAAGCATATTCTCATAAGAGATTGAGGATTAATGTCCAAGCTAAAACTTCCACCATGATACATGGCTTTGGTTGGCGGCCCAATGTTCTTCTCTAACAATATGCATACTCATTCAACCCATGGCAAATCACCCTTACTTCAGACAAGACGAACATGCATAGCAACTCACATGATATTCAACAAAAGTGTGACAGTTGATGGCGTCCCCAGAAACATGGTTACCGCTCAGCAAGCAACTTATAAGAAATAAGATACATAGGCAACATATTCTTTACCACAATAGTTTTTAAGCTACTTTCCCATGAGCTATGTATTGCAAAGTTAGTCTGCTTAGTACAGGTGGAGGTTAGCAAAAGACTGGGAGCGACCAACTAAGAGAGCAATGACGGTCATAATCATGCAGAGCGACAAAGCAATATTGAATCAGGCATGGAAGTTATATCGCTACTCAGAAATAAAAGATCATCAAGGCTTGACAGACTTTCTTTACAGTCTTAAATATGCGTGAGCATACGCCAAGTCAATCAAAATAAATTCTTGAAGGAAGATATTACAAAACCATACCACATCATAGGCAAACAAATCAAGTTGGTACTCCAATGACACATTGGGAATCCCCCAGCTATTTGAGACTAACCATAAAAAAACCTGAACTACTAAGCGCCATTATGCACGTAGCATATTTATCATAGACATATTAACCAATGCAACAGAAGCAAACTCTCTTAATAAGATAAGCATGATAATTAAAGAGAGTTCAAGCAACCAACTAAACAAAAGCTCTTTGAAAAGATAAGCATGAATACTAAGAGCAGAGCATGATAGTAGCTATTAAAAGACAAAGAACACACACAGCAAAGATAGACATGAAAATTCTATGTTATGTTCTAGGTAGAAGTGGAGCGTGTTTCTCTCCCACATAAAGAAAGCTGAGTTCCGACTCATTATGAAAAACTTAAAAGAAAACTAAAAGCAAGACGCTCCAAGCATAGCACTAACACATGAAGTGATAAAAATATAGCGGAACGAAAGACGAACTGATAATGTTGATGGAGAAGGGGATGCACGGGGGCATCCCCAAGCTTAGACGCTTGAGTCTCCTTGAATATTTCTTGGGGGTGCATGGGGGCATCCCCAAGCTTGAGCGCTTGACACTCCTGAATCTTTTTATCATCTTCCCTCGCACACTTGAAAACTCCCTTCATACATAACTCATTATAATCTGATTAGCGAGGTTAGTACCCTTAATAAAATAATTGCACCTTGCTGGAAATAAAGATATTCTTGAAGTTCTACTGTTTCTCAAGATTGCCAAAAGGTTTTTGCAAAGAAAAAGCAAGCTCTTGATTTGCAAAATGAATGAAAGGCAAAACATGACAGAATCTGTGAAAAACAGAACAGCAGGTAGTAATTGATTTTTTTGGGGAACTTCTGCAACTCAAATCAAAAAACGCAGAACAGATGCACGAAAGAAAATTATATAGAGAACCCTGTCGAAAAAATTCAGACCAAAAAGATGATCTGGTGATTTTATACGAATTTTTCTATCCAAGGACAGAATCTGTTTCCTGGACAGCACCTCACAACTTTTGAACTTTCTAGCAATCAGAGGCTATACTTGGCACAAATATGAAAAGCAAAGATACAATGATGATGCTACTGTAGTAAACAACATCAAGACACAACGAAAGCAAAATATAAAAATTTATTCATGTGGGCTGCCTCCCAAAAAGCGCTTTCTTTTATGCCTTTAAGCTAGGCATAATGCATAGAGATCAAGTTTTATCAAGAGTAAAAGAATAGCGAGCCCGTACAACGGACTAAAAAGGTAACTTGATCTTCTTTCGAGGGAAGTGTTCCATCCCTTTCTTGAGAGGAAACTGAAATTTTATGTTACCCTCTTTCATGTCAATGATATCACCAACGGTGCGTAAAAAGGGACGTCCCAAAATAATTGGACATGAAGGATCACATTCAATATCCATAATAGTAAAATCAACGGGAACATAGTTGTCATTGACAACGATAGGAACATCGTCGATCCTCCCCAAAGGTTTCTTTATGGAAGAATCAACGAGACGAACACCAAAAGAACAAGAATCATAAGGTTTCAATTTAAGCATATCATATATTCTTTTGGGCATAACAGAGGTACTAGCTCCAACATCACATAATGCATAGCAAGAGAAGTCATTCAATTTAATTTTTATCATAGGATCCCAACCATCTTCTAGCTTTCTAGGTATGGAGGCTTCTACTCTAAGTTTCTCCTCCCTAGCTTTGATGAGAGCATTAGTGATATGCTCCGTGAAGGCAAGGTTAAGCGTGCTAGTGCGGGGGTCTCTAGACATCTTGTGAAGGAAATAAATAACTTCGGTAAGAGTGCAATTATCAAAATCAAGGTTATTAGCATTAAGTAAAGTGGTAGTGGTGTCCTTTAGGTTCACTTGTTTGGTAGTTTCTATAGTCATAGCATCACCATTAATAGGTCCATTGGGACCAGGAGTACATTGGGTGCTAAGGGTTTGGACATCTTTAACAACTTGGATAGTAGCAACAGTGTGGTGGGTAGGAAGGCTCTTAATTCTATCTTCTTCCTCCCTTTCTCTAGCCCATCTTTCTTTAAGTTTAGCCAACATCCTAATGTTTTCATTAATTTGCACTTGAATAGCATTTATAGGAGTGACTTCCCTCTCCTCAAGAGGAGAAGTTTTAATTTTTAGCAATTTTACCTCATTGGCTAAATGGTCTACCTTAAAAGAAAGATCATCTAGTTTATGTAGTTTTTCTTCTACACTCTTATTAAAGGCTTTTTGGGTAGTGATGAAATCTTTAAGCATAATCTCTAGTTCAGTATTGGAGTTCTTGGTGATAGGATAAGCATTTTTGTTAAAATTGTTTCTAGAGATAAAGTTCACATCTACTTGTTCTTGAGCAATCAAAGAATTTAAAGGAACATCACGAGGATCAACAGAAGATTGCTTCGGAAGTAGAGACATGATTAAGTCAACTTTTTCATTTAAGGAGGAAATCTCCTCGACAGAGTTTACCTTCCTACCTGTTGGAGCGCGTTCGGTGTGCCATTGGAATAGTTGGTCATCATCTCATTGAGAAGATTTGTGGCAGCACCAAGTGTAGTTGACATAAAAGTTCCTCCCGCGGCCGAATCTAACAAGTTCCGCGAGGTAAAGTTCAAGCCTGCATAAAAAGTTTGGATAACCATCCAAGTAGTCAAACCGTGAGTAGGGCAGTTCTTGATAAGAGACTTCATACGTTCCCAAGCTTGGGCAACGTGTTCATTATCCAATTGTTTAAAATTCATTATGTTACTTCTTAGTTGGATAATTTTAGCAGGTGGATAGTATTTTCCGATAAAAGCATCTTTGCACTTGTCCCATGAATCTATGCTATTTCTAGGCAAAGACTGAAACCATATTTTAGCTCCTCCTCTCAAGGAGAAAGGAAAAAGCTTGAGCTTAACAATATTACCATCTATTTCTTGGTACTTTTGCATATCACAAAGTTCAACAAAGTTGTTTAAGTGTAAAGTAGCATCATCTCCAGCACCGGAGAATTGATCTTTCATGACTAAGTTCAGTAAAGCAGGTTTAATTTCATATCAAGGTGCTGAAGTGGCAGGTGTAGTGATAGGTGTGCTGATAAAGTCATCGTTGTTGTGACTAGTGAAGTCACACAACTTGGTGTTCTCGGTGGAACCCATAGTAGCAAGCAAGCAAGATAACTATTTTTGTGATTTTCGAGAAAAGGTACTAAAGCAAAAACTGAAAGGTAAACTAACAAGACTAAAAAGCAAAGGTAGAAGATAGCATGCAACTCCCCTATCCTGAAGAGTGAAGTCCCCGGCAACGGCGCCAGAAAATACTCCTGGATAGGCCTCTAACCCCTCGTTGGTTACCCCAAGTGGAAGGTGTAAGATGTAGTGCTGTGGAAGTTTTTTCCCTTAGCAAAGATGCCAAGGATCGAATCCCCAGAGACTCCTAGGTTCAACA
Organism: Secale cereale; assembly: GCA_902687465.1. NCBI lineage: Eukaryota > Viridiplantae > Streptophyta > Magnoliopsida > Poales > Poaceae > Secale > Secale cereale. Next base: position 492,381,333 of record LR738714.1, on the reverse strand, counting down.
AGTAGGTGTCAACTGCTAACGGCGCGGATTAGCAATCAACGTGGACCTGCACACATATACAAATAACTTTGCTCCAAACGAGTACAGAGAGGTTGTCAATCCCTCCGGCCTTGTAGTTCACAAAGGATTAAACGCAAATGATAGTAGTGATAGATAATGTTTGCAATAGTAAATAAAAGCGAAAAGTAAATAGCGGATGTGATCAATGATGGTAATATGGACCGGAGTCTCATGATGTTCACTAGTGATGTCTCTCTCCCAAAAGACGATAAAACAACTATGTGAGGTAAACGAATTACAGCTGGGCAATTGACAGGACCACGAACGCAAACCAATGCTGATTACATTGCAAGAAAGGTTGAGGTTCAAAGCATGGGCGGTACGCCAAAGTAAGTAGACCGAAATCCATCAATATCTACTACTAATCATCCACCTTGAGATATCTATCCAGAATATCTCGTTGGTATTAAGTTGCGAGCCCCACCCATAGTGTAAACTCAAAGCAACAGACAACTGCATTAAAAGAACTTTGCGTAAAGTAAACAATCCGTGCACCCGTGGGCACAAGCACCGTTGTTTTCCCCCTTGTGGCAATAGCACATCCCCTAGACTCATGTTTCTGTCACTCAAGCTAGTCATCGAGGGGCATGAACCCACAATCGAGCATAACGTTCCCTCTTGGAGTCACTACGTATTACTTGGCCAAAGCAATAAATAACAACGGAGAACATGCAAGAATTACTTTTGAACATAAATATAAAAGAGGTAGATAAAATATATTACTCAAGAACAATCTGAACATAATCTCATAATCCATCGGATCCCAGCAAACTCATCATAGCAACAGCATAAGGATTACATATGTGCCTCGATCATGTAGGGCAGCTCACGAGGACTAATTAGTGAAGCACAAGAAGGCAGGAGAACATCACATAGCTACTGGTCATGGACTCATGGTCCAAGGGAGACTACTCACAACTCATCCGGGAGGCGTCCATGGTGGTGGAGAGGCTCCCGATGGTGATCCTCCCCTCCGGCAGGGTGCCGGGAAGAGTTCTCCTGGTGCTCCCGATCTTGGAAGCGGCGGCGGCGGCGGAACAGAGATGAGATCGCGAAAAAGAGTTCCCGTCCCGAGGGTTTCGAAGGACGCTCTAAAAATATGCCGAAGGGGGGCACCAGACGGGGCTCGGGGGGCCCAGGCGCCCCCCGGCATGGCCCAGGGGGGCGCGCCGCCAGGGCGTCTGGAGCCCTGGTGCCCCCCCCGGCTGTCCTTCGGGCGCAAGGTAGGTTCTGGAACGCTGATTTTTTATATAATTTTTCTGGATTTTTCCTGGCAGTTCTCGTAACGTGAAAACCTGAAATACAAAAACAGCCGAAAACAGAAACTGGCACCAGGGTGCACTGGATTACTAGGTTAGTCCAAATATGATCAAAAGTGTATGTAAGTGTATGAATATCATATCAATATCACCCAAAAGTGGCATGGAGCAAGCAGAAATTATAGATACGTTTTGGACGTATCAGCTGCCGCGGCAAGGGTCTTGGCGGGGCCGCCAGAGCCGGCCCCGGCAAGGGTCTTGCCTGGGCTGGTGAAACTGGCTCCCGGCAAGGATCCTGCCAGGGAAAGCTACTTCATCCCTTTGCTCTTTGTGGTCTTGTTCTTGGCGTTGTTGCAGTCTCCATCAAGCTTCGGTCTTGCCCCGGCTCGCCTCCCTTGCCATGCTTTGTGTGGTGGTGCCCGTGGCTCAGACTGCCCGTGCACAGTCATAGGGGTACAAAAAGTGTACCCCTCTTTTTGTACACCGACACTCGCGTTGATTCTTCTTCCCAAAAATCACATATATTCCAAAAAAATATCTCCGTAAGTTTTTATCTCGTTTGGGCTCGGTTTGATATGGATTTTCTGTGAAACAAAATACATGCAACAAACAGGAACTGGCACTGGGCACTGGATCAATATGTTAGTCCCAAAAATAGTATAAAAAGTTGCCAAAAGTATATGAAACTTGTATAATATTGGCATGGACCAATAAAAAATTATAGATACTACGGAGATGTATCAGTGGAGTGTGGGGGTTCCAGATCAGGGCTCAGGAGCAGTGGGGACACTCGTACCGAGCGGACGACGGCGAGCCGACGCGGCGGAGCTCAAGCTCGATCTCGAGCTCGGGAGCTTATGGGAGAGAGCTGGGGAGCAGGGGGTTATTGGTTGTGTCCAGAGGCAAGTGGTGGAGAGGAGAGGGCTCGGGGGAGCCTATATATAGGCGGGCGGCGGTCCGCAGAGGAGGTGTGCGCCGGCACAGGTCACATGGGCTCGTCGGTGTGTGTCTGGGGTGTTCTTGAGCTCTGTCTAGTGCTGTGGGAGAGAAGAGAGAGGGTAGAGGGGCGCCAGAGGAGCTGTGCGTGTGAGCGCGCTCACTGGTGGGCTTGGGTGGTCGCCGCGCGTGCGAGCTAGGGCGAGATAATGGAGAAGGAGGAGGGGACCAGACTGCGGTGTGTCGTGGACGTCGACGCTCCGCGGCTGTCACGAGGGGGAGGGCCGAGGTGGCCGGAGGCGCTTGGCCAGGAGCAGCTACAGTGCCGAAGTGCACTGTAGCGTGCTCCAGAGCGCTCGTATGGCCGTCGTTGGCATTGTTTAGTGGCCGTGGGCGCGGCCACTAGTGTCTTGTAGCTAAGGGGGTGTAAACAATAGGGAAATGGCTTTGGATGCTCTGGAGAGCTTCTAGAATGAGTGGGGTTTGAGAGAGAGGAGTGCAAGGGGCTATCCAGAGGGGTAAAAGAGGTGGTTTCACCCCTCAATCATTGAGCTGAGGTGCTCCTGTTGTTACTGGAGGTGGAAGAGTACCTAGTGGGGTTGTGGTAAAAATTTGGGCTTGGTTGGATTAGTGGAAGAGGCCATAATTGCTGTTTTGGTAATTGGCCAGAAGGTGTTTGTAGTTCGTTTGGGCAAGAAAATGGGTTTCACTTGGCATGAGACTCCACAGTATGAAATGGCACATATAATTAGTCCCTTCCACCAAATTTGAGCTCATTTGGGCAAAGTTGCCAATGCAACTTTTGTAAACCCTAGAAATCAAGAGAAATGCATTTATCAAGATCTAGTCATGCAAATCCATTCCCTTGATGCACCACTTGGTGTAGTGTCATCATTTGATGTTGTGAGCATCTCCACAAAGTTTGGGGGCATTTGGAATAAGTTGGTAATTTAAAATTGTTCAAATTTGAATCTGAACAGAAATGGTTTTGGGGCACTTTTGTGAACCAAAACAATTTGGATTGAGCTGAAACTTTGCAAGGTCATCACATTATGCATATGAGACTTGCTAGAATTTTCCTAGAATTGTCACAGATCCTTTGTAAATATATCAAAAGCTTGAAATATCCAAAAAGGGTTTTTGAGGGATTTTTCCAATATTTTGAACATGACCATGTGTTGAAACTCTCATACATGGACAATATATGTCCTATGAGTCTCCCTGAATTTTCTCAGATATTTTTGAAACATTTAAATAATTTTAACCTATTAAAGAACATTTCTGGCCTAAAGAAAAAGCTTTTAAATAAAATAGGAAAATAACTTTTAAAATTATACTTTTGTGGTTTATGGGAGTCCTATACCTTATAGGATTCAAATATACCTTTTAAAGATTTTTCACACCCCAAATCAAGTACTTGTAGTGCAAATCTCAATTCAGGGGTTTTTGGAAAACTAATTTTGGAAAATACTATTTTGCCAAATTATTTTTGTAAGAAAATACTATATTGTTCTATACACATGGTATGATCATTCGGCAGAAGTCAAGGAGATGAAGTATAGAAGGTGAGGCTAGATTGACTATAAAGAGCACTTGAAATCACAGAGAAAAAAACCAACTCCAAATAAAAGCCAAATGATGCAAAAAGTTTTTGTTGGTCCAAATTTTCATGCTTTATTAATGAAATAGCCATGTTACAAAATGCAGTGTGTGACAGCCGATGACCTGATGGGTCGGATCTCCGACTGGATGAAGCTGCAGGACGAGATGAATGCCTCGTTTGAAAATGCTACCAACATTATCCGGGGACTAGGGGAGGACAATGTCGGTGTCAAAACCGGTGGATCTCGGGTAGGGGGTCCTGAACTATGCACTTAAGGATCGATGGTAACAGGAGGCTAGGGACACGATGTATACCCAAGTTCATGCCCTCTCGATCGAGGTAAAACCTTACTTCCTGCTATATTAATATGGATGAATATGAATACAAGAGTTGATCTACCTCGAGATCGTATTGGCTTAACCCTAAAGTCTAGCTTGTGAGGATTTGGGATTCTCGTTTAGTCTCTATGGACTGAACCCTCCAATTTATATACACACCGGAGGGGCCTAGGTTTGTACATACCATCTTGCAGAGGAAGGAAAGATTACAACCGAACCTAAAACTTGCCATTATACGAATACAAGAGTCCTATCCGGAGACGAGATATGATCTTCAACTATGATCTTCACGGCCCACCAGCCCAGCCCACCAAGAGTTATATGGCCTCCCGAGGACCCCTCTATCCAAGACTCCCTCAGCAGCCCAGCCACCAAGAGTTATATGGCCTCCCGAGGACTCCCGAGCAAGGCGGGTTCCTTCTTCCGAATATTTCTTCTGCAAAAAGTGTATTGTGTTCGGAGGCAATGTTAGTACAACCCTTAGCCTCAAAGGCAAAGCTCTTAAAAGAAAATGAATAGTGTGTCTCTACTGACAACTTTTTGGTGAAGCATCGCGTCTATCCCACTAACATATCGAACCGTTTTATTTGGTCCTAATTTCGCGTTTCGAGGTATATCCTCATTGACACGTCCCATCAGAATAGAGATCGTGCCCGCTTATTATGGGATCCTTATCAATATGACGTGAGCACCCACACCGTGCATTACGCACGACCGCTTTGGGAACCGGCGAGGTTTATGGCTAAAGTGGGGGGACGTTTTGTATTCACAGCATTATAAAAGGATACCAATCCCTTTCATCAGCCCCACGCTTTCCTCAAACTCGAGCTTTACTACTTCCCTAGCCCATGCATCCTCATCTCTTGCACCCACCACTTTTCGTCCCTCAACCACCCCATCCGTCCCAGCAATGGCTAGATCCGGCGCCAGAGGCAAGTGGGGGGCCTCCACGGTGACTGAAAAGTCCGTGGAGGATCTCAGGAGCGCGGGCTATCTCGCCGCCAATATCTCGCATTGAGTCCCCGCCAAGGATCAAGTGATTCCCGTCCTAGAGGCGGGTGAGAGAGTAGTGTTTACTTTGCATTTTGTTAGGGGGCTAGGGTTTCCACTCCACCCCATTGTTCGGGGTCTGTTGTTCTTCTACGGGCTAGATTTCCATGATCTAGCCCCGAACTCAATCCTTCACATATCTGCTTTTATAGTGGTATGTGAAGCTTTCCTCCGCATCCCTCCACACTTCGGTCTATGGTTAAAACCTTCAATGTGAAGCCGAAGGTGGTGGATGGGCTACACGCGGAGTGTGGGGGTGCTATGATTAGCAAGCTCCCGTATGCGACTTGGCCCAAAGGGTCATCGTAGAGACGAATAAGGTCTGGTAGCAGGAGTGGTTCTACATCATCGAACCCCGTGACGCCAAATGGGCGGCGGAGCCTGCTTTCATATCCGGACCCCCAGAGAGGTTGACCTCCTGGACCAAAAAAGGTCTGGACTGGGGGTCTCCAACTGAAGTGACGACACTCCAGGGCCGTGTATCCGGCCTGATTTCCAAAGGGCACCAGCTCTCGTTCGTGGTCCAGGTAATGCTGACCCGGCTTATTCTCCCTTGCCAAAGCCCGGACTCCTCCCTATGGGAGTTCGATCCGGCAGGAAACAAGCCACTGAAGCATCTCTTCGGCTTTACGCACAAAGAGATCTGGAAGCACCTCTTTAAGATCCAGAAGGAGTGGCCGGTAGAAACCAAGGACGCGGGCATTAGCACCACGCTCTCTGCTCTAGAGGTAATAAAAACTTCGCTGAACACATATTTCTTCCCTTATTTAATGATAACAAGAATTGGAGTTTTTGTGTGATATACAGGGCTGGACGAAGAAGGCGACCCAGATCATGTGTCTGGCGCCTTTGCCCGAAGACCCAGAATGACCTCAAGTAATGGCGATGCTGGTCCCGGCGCCATACAAGGCGCCAGTCAAGAAGCCCAAGAAGAAGGGCAAGGGGGCCGTAGACAGCCCCCGCCCTACAGACAAGAAGTCCGAGGAGATCAACATCCTCTCCTCCGAAGAGGTGGAGGATGATGAAGAAGAGGAGGAAGAGCCCCCTATGCAAAGCAGGGGGAGAAGAGGGTGGCCCCTGCTGACGTAGGCACGACCGCACCCCGGAGGAAGATGAACCTCGTGGCTAGTTCGGATTCGTCCGAACATAGCATCATGGTGAAGCCCAGGGAAAAACCCCTGCCCGAATCGTAAGTTTGTCCGGATTGACTGTTGCACCTTTGTTTATTCAGTATTTATGATACTTACTTAGTATTTCTCTTGTGCTGACCTACAACCCTCCTAAAGGACACCCCGACGCCTCCTCATCGGAGGGGAACTCTCTAGCGCTTGGAGAGACAGAGAGTGACCCGCCAGTCCGGGCTCCATCGCCCGTGATCGGCGGGGACACCGAAGTGTCTTGCTAGCGGGTGTCCTTCGCCCAAGGAGACGAGGGCGGGGCAGGTGACGGGGCGACCGAGGGTAATACCTCAGCCGCTGCGGACCATGGGGAAGCAAGTCCCATGGAGACCGAACACGGGGGGCCCGAACAATCTGGTGCCCTCCCGAACACTAAACCGGAGCCTAATGCGGCTCTAGGGTCCAAAGACCAAATCCCCCAAGATGGGGTGGATACAGAGGCACCGAACTCTATGGAGGAAGCACTGCAAGGTGCCTCCATCATAGAGGAGCACCGCACCATGATGGGTGCGGTGGCGAAGAAGATTCGGTTCGTCAAAAGCGGACTGAATGAAGCCTTCAACAACCTGCTAACAAGCTTTGAGGTAAGCAATGTAATGCTTTTTATGAATTTTATTTGTTTTAAATACACATATATAGCCAGTAGCCCCTGATGCGTTGTGTGAGTCTGAAGAGAATCGGACGAAGTATCCATAATATAGTATACTTACAGAGCTGAAGTGTTGTGCAGGCTTCACTAGGTACGGCAACTGCGCGAGACGCAGAGGTTGCCGAACTAAACCGGAAGCTTGTGCTGGCCAACACGGACCTCAACCGCGTCAATCTGCGTTTAGATGAAACGCAAGGTATGTGGATTTTAAGATGTCAATAAGACTAATTAAGATTGATTGAATATGTTTATAAACTCTGATATGGTATTACGTATTACACAGTTGGAGCCACTGAGGTCTAGGCCCTCAAGGGCGAGGTTGCCAAGGCCAAGAAGGAGGACGATGCGAACAAGGTAGCTGCTGACAAAGCGGCTACCGATTGGGAGGCCGAAAAGGCTGAGTACGAGAAGCATCGGGCTCGGGTGTCTGAAGTCGAGGTAGAGCTCAATGATGCCAAGGCATTGGAGAAGAAGGCTTCGGAACAGGCATCCGAGCTGACTGCGGCAGTGAAGACTGCCTAGGATGCACGAGGCGAGGCGCACAACGCGTGTGAGGAAATCAAGCAGGCACGACAAATAGCATCTGGTAAGACATTCTCTTACAGAGCATCTTCGGAGGGCATAAGTATCTTGGGCTGACACGGTTATGGAGTTCTCCAGGCGTGTTTGCTGATCTTCCAGGAGCAGTGCTCACACTGCCCAGTACTTTCGAGCCCAGGAGGGGAACGACATGGAGAAGCCGTTTTGGTCGCAGTTCTATGCGCCAAAACATCCGGTGCCCCTCAATGACCAGATGAAGCAGCTGGTCGAGCTGCACAACATGGCAGGTTCGGCCATGAAGGACTTAATAGACCGGCTATGGCCCACTGATCCAATCCCAAGTAGTTACTTCGCATTGGTGAAGCGGCTCGTAGAGGCGAGTTCGCGGCCTGCATAGAAGATGCTCGGATGGCCTTCGCTCGTGTGAAAGTGCACTGGGCGAAGATGAATGTGGGCAGATAGCCACCACTGGGCCGCCCGCAGGCAAGGAGCACCGCAAGCCGGAGAAGTACTTCGAGGACGTCATAGAAGGCACCCGCCTTGTAGCAGGACAGTGCTCGAAGGACATTATCTTCGAGTAATTTTATCTGGATGTAAAGACTTAGGCTTATGAATACGATGTATCTGACTTTTGTGCTATTATAATATAAGTGTCTTTTACCTCCTGTATGACTGTTTATTTAAATCTGAAAGTTTCCAGTCGTCGGCTTCAGCCCCCATGTACATAGTACTGGAGTGTTTGGTCATATGCATATACACTCTTTATCCAACATCTTAGTCCATATAGGATGTGTATGCGGAGAGAACCAGACAATCAGACTATGCGGCATTATTGCTTTCACTTAGTCGTAGGAGCTTGACATGTGGGGCTAAGTACTAGCCCCTGGTGCAGATATGATATTCCTTTAGTTAAGGTATCCAATTGCACCTGGCTGGGTGAAAAAACCAACCCATCATTTAACACGGGGTAGATCTCTATCGATCGTAGTATAAAACTAAGTCACCGGATTGCGAACCAGGTTCTCACCTATCATGACGGTCAGTTTTCGGCTTTCTCTACTGCGGTACTTGACCGGACGAGCCAGAAGTACAATCACAGTAGTTCTCCCTTTACACCCTAGCCGAACAATCAGGAGCGTAGTGGTAAGAACAGGAGCCGGGCAACCCAACTATTGACCCAAGACATGATACGGAAGTGATGCTTATAAGGCAAACATCCAGGACGCCGAACACTCCATATAGGTGTTCAGTCTTTTTGACATATACTGGGCTGAATACAGCCCCTGGTAATGGACCCTTATTCATAAGGCACATGTGGCAATCTGATGTGGGGAGAGGATGTTTATGGTGAGTGAATAAAACTTCAAACATAATGCGAATCAAGTTGCTCTATTAATATCCCTTTATAGTACGGCGAGCCATAAGGTTTTACAGATACGGATGACTTTCTTGGACATTTTACATGCCAAAAAAGTATATAACAATAAAGAGAAATAAGGTTTACACATGGTCTTAATGGAAAAAGAAACCTTAGTGCGGGTCCCTGCTGCACATCTGTGCCATTTCCTCCTTTGTAATGTGTCATTGAAGGTGGGAGTATGATGGCCATCTAAAAAAAAGAAAAGAAAATAAACCTGGAAATGAAAAATCAATCCAGTGTGGCCATAACAAGTCTGGTTCGTTTAATGAACCTAAAAAAATATAAGTTTAGAGTCCGAATAGGGTCTACCCGAACTATGGACTATATGCAGGTGCCCCCGATCGTCGCCCAAGGAATTTTTAAGGCATAATTATGTACTCGAGGCACATATGCTATCACCTTATGGGGCAGTCGATGGGGGTGTAGCTGTCAATCTTGCTTAGGTTCATCTAAGCTGCCGCATTGAGGCGTGTGATGGACACGTTTAGTTATGTCCGCTATTGTAGATTATCCGGCTTGAATAGGCCGTTTCGGACTTCGGCTTCTAAGGCTGTAGTGTCCTCCTCCGTACGAAGAGAGCGCTCCATATTTCCATTGACCGTGATAATGCCACATGGTCCAGGCATTTTAAGCTTTAAATAGGCATAATGCGGGACTGCATTAAAGAGGGTGAAGGCCATTCTTCAGTGTAGAGCATGATAGCCAATTCGGGACGGAGCTATGCCGAAGATTAATTCTTCTCTTTGGAAGTTATCAGGAGAGCTGAATACGACCTCCAATATTAAAGAACCCGTGTAGCGGGCTTCCACGCCTAGTATCACTCCCTTAAAGGTCGTGCTCCTTGGCTTGATTCTTGATGGGTCTGTTCCCATCTTGCAGACAGTGTCCTGATATATCCAATTGAGACTGCTGCCGCCGTCCATAACGACTCGGGTTAGATGGTATCCATCGATTATTGGGTCGAGCACTAGGGCAGCTGAACCCCCATGACGAATACTAGTTGGATGATCCCTGCGATCAAAAGTTAACGGACACGCCGACCATGGGTTGAATTTGGGGGCGACAGGCTCAACGGCATAGACATCTCGGAGTATGCGCTTGCGCTCCCTTTTTCGGATATGAGTGGAAAAGATCATGTTCATTGTTTTGATCTCCGGTGGAAATTTCCTTTGTCCCCTTGTATTCGGCTGGCGAGGTTCGTCCTCGTCTTCGCTCTGAGGTCCTTGCCCCTTGTGTTCGGCGTTTAGCTTGCCGGCCTGCTTGAAGACCCAACAATTATGGTTGGTATGGTTTGCAGGTTTATCTAGGGTGCCACGGATTTGGCAGGGCCTATATAATATCATATCCAGGTTAGATGGATTATCTTTATTGCCTTTAAAAGGCTTCTTTCGTTGACCGAGTCTGGAGCCACTGAATCCAGCGTTTACCGTTGTATCATCTGGGCTTCCAGGATTATTTCGACGTTTGTTTTTGTTGCGTCGTGGCTTTCCATTGTCGTCCCTGGCTTCAGATGTTCCAGGGTCGCTGGTACTACTACAAGCTAACCAACTATCCACACCCGCGCAAAAGCGGGTCATGAGTGTAGTTAGAGCTGCCATTGCCCTCGGCTTTTCCTGTCCAAGGTGTCTGGCTAGCCATTCGTCCCGAACACTGTGCTTGAAGGCCGCTAAGGCTTCGACATCCAGACTATCGACAATTTTCTTCTTTGATCTTAGTGAGAAACCGATTCCAGAGCTTGCGGGCTGACTCCCTGGGTTGTTGTATAATGTGACTTAAATCGTCAGCGTCCGGGGGCGGACATAGGTCCCTTGAAAATTGGCCCAGAAAGTATCCTCAAGTTCTTGGCAACTCCCAATGGTGTTTTCTAGGAGGCTGTTTAGCCAGTGTCGAGCTGGTCCTTTTAGCTTGAGGGGTAGATATTTAATGGCGTGGATATCATCTCCTCGAGCCATGTGGATGTGAAGAATGAAGTCTTCTATCCAGACGGCAGGATCCGTCATTCCATCGTACGCTTTGATGTTCACGGGTTTAAACCCTGCTAGAAAATCATGATCCATTACATCATCGGTGAAGCACAGAGGGTGTGTGGCGCCTCTATATTTTGCTATATGATGGCGTATGTCGGATGGTTGTGGTGTTCGACATTGACCCCGAACTGGTATATGACCGACACGGTTGGCTTGATAGCCACCATCCCGAGCGGGAGTCCAATCCCTGGGTCCGTAGATAGACCTAGTCTTTCTAGTTTTTTTTGTTCAGGTCCTCACGCAGGTCGTGTTTCCGGATTTGATCCACATCATCCTTTTCTTTACGGGGTGGTGGTGCGGGTTTCTGTACGCCATTGCTAGCAACTCTGTCCCGTCCGCGAGGTGGTCGGTTCAGCCTATCGGCGGTATTATTCTTCGGTGGTATAGGCACAACGGCCTCGTCGTCGAATTCAGGCAGCAGTTTACGCATAGGATAGACTTTGGTTTGGCTGTTATAGCCATGTTTTTGCTAAGCATCTAGTACTTTGTTCCATATATCATTGAGCGTGTCTTGTGTGGCTCAAAGCCGTCTCTGCTGCTTTTTCGGGCTTCTTGTGGTGGCAATAAGCCTCCGATGGAAGCGCTTTGTCGTCACCCAGGCTAACCTCTTCTTTAGAGACAGGTTCGTAGTTACTGTCTTCGGCATCGATGTCATCGGACAGCGGCTTCAGACTTTGTTCATCGTCCTCTCGCTCTTCTTGCTCCATCGCTGGGTCTACGGGGTCTTCGGCTTGTTCCGGAGTGTCACCGTCGTTAGTGACAGTGTTGCTCTTTCTTCCTTTACGGGATTTAGTTCGGTGCTTTGGACGCTGACGTTTGGGAAGTTCTTCGACGGGCTTGTCCTCTAAGGGATTGTTTACGTCGTCGCCCTCCGCCTTCTTAGGTGTATCCACCATGTATACGTCGTATGAAGACGTAGCTTTCCACCACCCGGTTACGGACCGGTTTTGATCTGGATCTGCTTCGGCTTCGAGGTCTGATACGTGTCCAACATATCTATAATTTTTTATTGTTCCATGCTATTATATGTTCTGTTTTGGATGTTTAATGGGCTTTATTATACAGTTTTATTATATTTTTGGGACTAACCTACTAACCCAAGGCCCAGTGCAAATTGCTGTTTTTTGCATATTTCACTGTTTCACAAAAAAGGGATATCAAATGGAGTCCAAACGGAATGAAACCTTCGGGAGAGTTATTTTTGGAACTGTATCTTCACAAAAGACTTGGAGTACACGCGAGGGAACGAGAGAGGCGGCCACGAGGGTCCAGGGCGCGCCAAGGGGGGCTGTTGCGCCCCCACCCTCGTGGGCCCCCTGTGGCTCCCCCGATGCCCTCCTTCGTCCTATATATATCCATGTACCCTGAAAACATCGAGGCAATAGAGAAAACCCTAATTCCACCGCCGCAACCTTCTGTTCCCGTGAGATCCCATCTTGGGGACTGTTCCGGAGCTCCACCGGAGGGGGGATCGATCACGGAGTGCTTCTACATCAACACCATAGCCTCACCAATGAGTTGTGAGTAGTTTACCACAGACCTTCGGGTCCATAGTTATTAGCTAGATGGCTTCTTCTCTATTTCTGGATCTCAATACAAAGTTCTTGTCGATCTTCGAGGAGATCTATTCGATGTAATATTTTTGCGGTGTGTTTGTCGTGATCCGATGAATTATGGGTTTATGATCAAGATTATCTATGACCAATATGTGATTATTTTCTGAAATCTTTTATGTATGATTATAATATCCTTGCAAGTCTCTTCGAATTATTGGTTCGGTTTGGCCTACTAAATCCATAGTTCTTGCAATGGGAGAAGTGCTTTGCTTTGGGTTCAATCTTGCGGTGTCCTTTCATAGTGACAGCAGGGGCAGCAAGGCACGTATTGTATTGTTGCCATCGAGGATAAAAAGATGGGGTTAATATCATATTGCTTGAGTTTATCCCTCTACATCATGTCATCTTGCTTAAAGCGTTACTCTATTCTTATGAACTTAATAATCTAGATGCATGCTGGATACCGGTCGATGTGTGGAGTAATAGTAGTAGATGCAGAATCGTTTCGATCTACTTGTTACGGACGTGATGCTTATATATAATGATCATGCCTAGATATTCTCATAACTATGGGCTTTTCTATCAATTGCTCGACAGTAATTTGTTCACCCATCGTAGAATTCTGTTTTCATGAGAGAAGCCACTAGTGAAACCTATGGCCCCGGGTCTGTCTTTATCATATTACTTTCCAGTCAACTAGCCAATTTCTGTCGCCGTTGCTTATTTTCTTTATTTACTTTCTGCTCTTATACCAACAATATTATCCTATCCTATCTATCAGATCTCACTTTCGTCAGTGACCGTGTAGATATTAACAACCCCTTATCGCGTTGGCTGCAAAGTTCTTATTTGTTTGTGCAGGTGCGAGGGACTCTTGCGTGGTCTCCTACTGGATTGATACCTTGGTTCTCAAAAACTGAAGGAAATACTTACGCTACTGTGCTGCATCACCCTTTCCTCTTCGAGGGAATACAATGCAAGCTCGAGAAGTAGCAAGAAGAATTTCTGGCGCTGTTGCCGGGGAGATCTACGCAAAAGTCATATACCAAGTACCTATCACAAACCCTTATGCTTCGCACAACATTATTTGCCTCTCATTTTCATCTCCCCAACTTCACCCTTGCCGTTTTATTCGCCCTTCTTTTTCCGTGTGTTTACCGTTCGCTTGCCTCTTGTTTGCTTGTGTGTTGGATTGCTTGCTTGTCACTATGGCTCAAAACAATACCAAATTGTGTGACTTCTCCAATACCAACAATAATGATTTTATTAGCACGCCTATTGCTCCTATTACTGGTGCTAAATCTTGTGAGATCAATGCTGCCCTGTTGAATCTTGTCATGAAAGATCAATTTTCTGGCCTTCCTAGTGAAGATGCCGCTACCCATCTGAACAACTTTGTTGATTTATGTGATATGAAAAAGAAGAGGGATACAGATAATGATATTGTTAAATTGAAGCTATTTCCGTTTTCACTTAGAGATCATGCTAAAACTTGGTTTTCCTATTTGCCTAGAAATAGTATTGATTCATGGAATAAGTGCAAAGATGCCTTTATCTCTATGTATTTTCCTCCCGCTAAGATTATCTCTCTTACAAACGATATTATGAATTTTAAGCAACTAGATCATGAGCATGTTGCACAAGCTTGGGAGAGAATGAAATTAATGATACATAACTGCCCTACACATGGTTTGAACTTATGGATGATTATACAAAACTTTTATGCTGGCTTGAATTTTGCTTCTAGAAATCTTTTAGATTCGGCCATTGGGGGCACTTTCATGGAAACCACCTTAGGAGAAGCTACCAAACTCCTAGATAATATTATGGTTAACTACTCTCAGTGTCACACCGAAAGATCTACTAGTAAAAAAGTGCATGCTATTGAAAAGATTGGTGTTTTGAGTGGAAAGATGGATGAACTTATGAAATTATTTTCTACTAAGAGTGCTTCTTCTGATCCTAATGATATGCCTTTATCCACGTTGATTGAAAATAATAATGAATCTTTGGATGTGAATTTTGTTGGTAGGAATAATTTTGGTAACAATGCTTATAGAGGAAACTTTAATCCTAGGCCTTTTCGTAGTAATTCCTCTAATAATAATGGTAATTCCTACAATAACTCTTATGGAAATTTTGGTAAGATGCCCATTGAATTTGAGACTAGTGTTAAAGATTTTATGAATTCGTAAAAGAATTTCAATGCTTTGCTTGAAGAAAAATTGCATAAGATTGATGAGTTGGCTAGAAACGTGGATATAATTACTCTTGATGTTGATTCTTTGAAACTTAGATCTATTCCACCTAAGCATTATATCAATGAGTCTCTCAAAGCCATGATAATTTCCATTGATGAGTGCAAAGAAAGAACCGCTAGGATGCGTGCTAAAAAAGATTACTTTATGAAAGCTTGTTCTTCTAATTATCATGAAAATAAAGATGAAGATCTGAAAGTTATTGATGTGGCTCCTATTATATCCTTGTTTTCTAGTATGACTCTTGATAAAGATGGGACTGGAGATGAGTCTACTTTAGTTTAAAGGCGTCCTAATGATTTAGAGTTTTTAGATCTTGATGCTAGAATTGTTAAAAGTGGGATTGAAGAGATTAAAACTTTGCATAGTGATGAACTCACTATTTTTGTTTTCAAGGAATTCATTTATGATAATTTCTCTTTAATAGATTGTATTTCCTTGTTGCAATCCGTACAAAATTCTCCACATGCTTATAGTCAAAATAAGGCTTTTACCAAACACATAGTTGATGCTTTGATGCAATCTTATGAAGAAAACTTGAATTAGAAGTTTTTATCCCTAGAAAGCTACATGATGCATGGCAACCTACTATTAAAATTAAAATTAAAGATCATGAATGCTTTGCTTTGTGTGATTTGGGTGCAAGTGTTTCTACAATCCCCCAAACTTTGTGTGATACGTTAGGTTTCCATGAGCTTGATGAGTGTTATTTACATTTGCATCTTGCGGATTCCACCATTAAGAAACCTATGGGAGGGATTAATGATGTTCTTATTCTTGCCAATAGGAATTATGTGCCCCTAGATTTCATTGTTCTTGATATAGATCGCAGTCCTTCATGTCCTATTATTCTTGGTAGACCTTTCCTTAGAACGATTGGTGCAATTATTGATATGAAGGAAGGCAATATTAGATTCCAATTTCCGTTAAGGAAAGGCATGGAACACTTTCCTAGAAATAAAATCAAATTACCTTATGAATCCATTATGAGAGCCACATATGGATTGCCTACCAAAGATGCCAATACCTAGATCTATTCTTGAATTGTTCCTAGCTAGGGGCGTTAAACGATAGCGCTTGTTGGGAGGCAACCCAATTTTATTTTCTTTGTTTTTGCTTATGTTTAGGAATAAATAATGCATCTAGCTTATTTTTTTGATGTGGTTTTGTGTTTTAATTAGTGTTTGTGCTAAGTAGAACCTTTGGAAAGACTTGTGTGAAGTTTATGTGATCATGCTGTAAAAAACAGAAACATTAGTGCACACGAGATTGGCTGTAATTTTTTACTGGAGAGTGCTTTCTAGTTGATTCTTTATGCAGATGATTAATAGACAAATTCTTCACGTTTACCAATTTATTTAAATTTTTTTGGAGTTACAGAAGTATTCGAAAGTTACAGATTACTACAGACTGTTCTATTTTTGACAGATTCAGTTTTTCATGTGTTGTTTGCTTATTTCGATGAATCTATGAGTAGCATCGGGGGGTATGAATCATAGAGAAGTTGGAATACAGTAGGTTTAAAACCAATATTAACAAAGAATGAGTTCATTATAGTACCTTTTAGTGGTGGTTTGTTTTCGTATACTATCGGAGCTCACGAGATTTTTGGTTAAGTTTTGTGTTGTGAAGTTTTCAAGTTTTGAGTATGGCTTTGATGGACTATGGAACAAAGAGTGACAAGAGCCTAAGCTTGGGGATGCCCCGGGAAGGCACCCCCGCTTTCGTCTTCATCTCCAGTAACTATACTTGGGACTATATTTTTATTCACCACATGATATGTGTTTTGCTTGGAGCGTCAGGTATGATTTGAGTCTTTGCTTTTTAGTTTACCACAATCATCCTTGCTGGACACACCTTTTGAGAGAGATAAATATGATCTAGAATTTATTAGAATACTTTGTGTGCTTCACTTATATCCTTTGAGCTAGATAATTTTGCTCTAGTGCTTCACTTATATCTTTTAGAGCACGGTGGTGGTTTTATTTTGTAGAAATTATTGATCTCTCATGCTTCACTTATATCCTTTTGAGAGTCCTTTAGAACAGCATGGTAATGTGCTTTGGTTATAAATTAGTCCTAATATGATAGGCATCCAAGATGGGTATAGTAAAAACTTTCATATAAAGTGCATTGAATATGATGAGAAGTTTGATATTTGATAATTGTTTTGAGATATGAGGATGGTGATATTAGAGTCATGCTAGTGGAGTAATTATGAATTCAATAAATACTTGTGTTAAAGATTGTGATTCCCGTAGCATGCACGTGTGGTGAACGACTATGTGACGAAGTTGGAGCATGATTTATTTATTAAGTGCCATCCTTTGTGTGGAGGTCGGGATCGCGCAATGGTTAACTCCTACCAACCCTTCCCCTACGAGCATGCGTTGAGTACTTTGTTTTGATGACTTGTAGATTTTTGCAATAAGTATGCGAGTTCTTTATGACTAATGTTGAGTCCATGGATTATATGCACTCTCACCCTTCCACCATTGCTAGCCTCTCTTGTACCACGCAACTTTCGCCGGTACCATACACCGACCATATACCTTCCTCAAAACAGCCACCATACCTACCTATCATGGCATTTCCATAGCCATTTCGAGATATATTTCCATGCAACTTTCCACTGTTTCGTTCATATGACATGCTTCATCATCATTCACATAGAGTCATATTTTGTTCTAGCTTCGAGTTGTAATCTTTGAGTTGTAAGTCAATAAAAGTGCGACGATCTTAATTATTAGAGCATTGTCCCATGTGAGGAAAGGCCAAAAAAAGAGATGGCCCAAAAAAATATAGAGAGGGGCTAATAAAAAAAGCCCCTCCAAAAAATGAGAAAAAAGGGAGAAGGGACAATGCTATTATCATTTTCCACACTTGTGCTTCAAAGTAGCACCATGATCTTCATGATAGAGAGTCTCTTGTTTTGTCACTTTGATATACTAGTGGGAATTTTCATTATAGAACTTGGCTTGTGTATTCCAACGATGGGCTTCCTCAAATGCCCTAGGTCTTCATGAGCAAGCAAGTTGGATGCACACCCACTTAGTTACTTTTGATGAGCTTTCATTCACTTATAGCTCTAGTGCATCCATTGCATGGCAATCCCTACTCACTCACATTGATATCTATTGATGGGCATCTCCATAGCCCATTAATACGCCTAGTTGATGTGAGACTATCTTCCTCTTTTGTATTCTCCACAAGCACCATTCTATTCCACCTATAGTGCTATAACCATGGCTCACGCTCATGTATTGCGTGAAAGTTGAAAGGTTTGAAATTTTTTTAGTATGAAACAATTGTTTGGCTGAAACCGGGGTTGTGCATGATTTAAATATTTTGTGTGATGAAGAGGGAGCATAGCAAGACTATATGATTTTGTAGGGATAACTTTCTTTGTCCATGTTATTTGGAGAAGACACGATTGCTTTCTTAGTATGCTTGAAGTATTATTATTCTTATGTCAATATAGACTTTTGTCTTGAATCTTTCAGAACTGAACATTCATACCACAATAAATAAATTACATTGAGAATTATGTTGGTTAGCATTTCACATCAAAAATTCTGTTTTTATCATTTACCTACTCAAGGACGAGCAGGAATTAAGCTTGGGGATGCTTGATACATCTCCAACGTATCTACAATTTTTGATTGTTCCATGCTATTATATATTTTGTTTTGGATGTTTAATGGGATTTATCATACACTTTTATTTTATTCTTGGGACTAACCTACTAACCCAAGGCCCCATGCAAATTGTTGTTCTTTGCCTATTTCAGTGTTTCGCAGAAAAGGGATATCAAACGGAGTCCAAACGAAATGAAACCTTTGGGAGAGTTATTTTTTGAACCGTATCTTCATAGAATACTTGGAGTACATGCGAGGGAACGAGAGACGCGGCCACAAGGGTTCAGGGCGTGCCCCCACCCTCGTGTGCCCCCTCTGGCTCCCCCAATGCCCTCCTTCCTCCTATATATATCCATGTACCCTGAAAACATCGAGGAAACAGAGAAAACCCTAATTCCACTGCCGCAACCTTCTGTTCCTGTGAGATCCCATCTTGGAGCCTGTTCCGGAGCTCCGCCGGAGGGGGGATCGATCACGGAGTGCTTCTACATCAACACCATAGCCTCACCAATGAGTTGTGAGTAGTTTACCACAGACCTTCGGGTCCATAGTTATTAGCTAGATGACTTCTTCTCGCTTTTTGGATCTCAATACAAAGTTCTCCTCGATCTTCGAGGAGATCTATTCGATGTAATCTTTTTGCGGTGTGTTTGTCTAGATCCGATGAATTGTGGGTTTATGATCAAGATTATCTATGAACAATATTTGATTCTTTTCTAAAATCTTTTATGTATGATTATAATATCCTTGCAAGTCTCTTTGAATTATTGGTTTGGTTTGGCCTATTAGATCTATAGTTCTTGCAATGGGAGAAGTGCTTGGCTCTGGGTTCAATCTTGCGGTGTCCTTTCCCAGTGACAGCAGGGGCAGCAAGGCATGTATTGTACTGTTGTCATCGAGGATAAAAAGATGAGTTTTATATCAGATTGCTTGAGTTAATCCCTCTACATCATGTCATCTTTCTTAAAGCGTTACTCTGTTCTTATGAACTTAATGCTCTAGATGTGTGCTGGATAGCGGTAGATGTGTGGAGTAATAGTAGTAGATGCAGAATCGTTTTGGTCTACTTGTTACAGACGTGATGCTTATATATAAGGATAATGCCTAGATATTGCCATAACTATGCGCTTTTCTATCAATTGCTCGATAGTAATTTGTTCACCCACCGTAGAATTCTACTTTCATGAGAGAAGCCACTAGTGAAACCTATGGCCCCCGGGTCTATCTTTATTATATTACTTTCCAGTCAACTAGCCAATTTCTGCCGCCGTTACTTATTTGCTTTATTTACTTTATTTTCTTATACCAAAAATACCGAAAGTATTATCCTATCATATCTATCATATCTCACTTTCGTAAGTGACCGTGAAGGGATTGACAACCCCTTATCGCGTTGGCTATGAAGTTCTTATTTGTTTGTGCAGGTGCGAGGGACTCGCGCGTGGTCTCCTACATGATTGATACCTTGGTTCTCAAAAACTGAGGGAAATACTTATGCTACTGTGCTGCATCACCCTTTCCTCTTCGAGGGAACACAACGTGAGCTTGAGAAGTAGCAAGGTCCATCCCTTCGAAGACTTCGGAAGGATTGTCAAGTAGATCGGTTAGATCTTCAACCGTGGCTACCAAGTGGGTGGTGGGTGGGAAGCAAAATTCTCCATCAGCCTCCAGTTTGAACCGGATACAATGCAGCTATGTGTCCCCATCTATGGAGAGGCATCTTAACGACTTTAGCATTAAGCCAAAGGATGAGTTCTGGAAGATATCTACAGCACTAAATTCGGTGATAGACACCTGATGTGGCTTGAAGGGCGCAGATGCGCGTGATTCAGAATCTGAGGCCGGAGTTTGGTCCGGGGTTCCGATAACACAGACCCCGCCTATAGTTGGGTCCGTGTGCGACTCCAACGCCATGGAGTCTGTGGCTTCCGTGGCGGGGTTGAGCTTCCCGTCCTCGGGCGACGCGATCTATTCCGGATCTAGGGCCAGATGAGGTACAGGTGCTATTTCCTGATCCGATGATAGAGCTAGATCGTGTTCATCTTGAAGGTAGAGAGTGGTTGTCGTGGGCTCGAGTCCATCGAAGATCAAGCCTCCACGGATATCATCAACGTAGTTTAAGCTTCCGAATCTGACATGATGGCCAGGGGCGTCGCTCTCAATCTGCTCGAGGTGGCCTTCAGTGTTGGCGCGAAGCGCGAAGCCGCCGAACACGAAGAGTTGTCTAGGAGGGAAGATTGCCTCGGTGTTGCCATCCTTGATGATGAAGCGATCCATTAGTCCTTTCGTCGACAACATAGTGGAACTCTCAATGAAAGCACCTATGTCGGTGTCAAAACCGGCGGATCTCGGGTAGGGGGTCCCGAACTATGTGCCTGAGGATCGATGGTAACAGGAGGCTAGGGACACGATGTTTACCTAGGTTCAGGCCCTCTCGATCGAGGTAAAACCCTACTTCCTGCTATATTAATATTGATGAATATGAATACAAGAGTTGATCTACCTCGAGATCGTATTGGCTAAACCCTAAAGTCTTGCCTATGAGGATTTGAGATTCTCCGTCAGTCTCTACGGACTAAACCCTCCTGTTTATATACACACTGGAGGGGCCTAGGGTTTGTACATACCATCTTGTAGAGGAAGGAAAGATTACACCCGAACCTAAAACCTGCCATTATACGAATACTGGAGTCCTATCCGGATACGAGAGATGATCTTTGGCTAAGATCTTTGATGGGCCTCTAACCCCTCGTTGGTTACCCTAAGTGGAAGGTGTAAGATGCAGTGTTGTGGAAGTTTTTCCCTTAGCAAAGATGCCAAGGATCGAATCCCCAGAGACTCCTAGGTTCAACAAGTAGGTGTCAACTGCTAATGGCGCCAGATATTAGCAATCAATGTGGACCTGCACACAGATACAAATAACTTTGCTCCGAACGAGTACAGAGAGGTTGTCAATCCCTCCGGCCTTGTAGTTCATAAAGGATTAAACGCAAATGATAGTAGTGATAGATAATGTTTGCAATAGTAAATAAAAGCGAAAAGTAAAAAGCTGATGTGATCAATGATGGTAATATGGACCGGAGTCTCATGATGTTCACTAGTGATGTCTCTCTCCCAAAAGACGATAAAACAGCTATGTGAGGTAAACGAATTACAGCTGGGCAATTGACAGGACCACGAACGCAAACCAATGCTGACTACATTGCAAGAAAGGTTGAGGTTCAAAGCATGGGCGGTACGCCAAAGTAAGTAGACCGAAATCCATCAATATCTACTACTAATCATCCACCTTGATATATCTATCCAGAACATCTCGCTGGTATTAAGTTGCGAGTCCCACCCATAGTGTAAACTCAAAGCAACAGACAATTGCATTAAAAGAACTTTGCGTAAAGTAAACAATCCTTGCACCCGCGGGCACAAGCACCGTTGTTTTCCCCCTTGTGGCAACAGCACATTCCCTAGACTCATGTTGCTGTCACTCAAGCTAGTCATCGAGGGGCATGAACCCACAATCAAGCATAACGTTCCCTCTTGGAGTCACTTCGTATTACTTGGCCAAAGCTATAAATAACAACGGAGAACATGCAAGAATTACTTATGAACATAAATATAAAAGAGGTAGATCAAATATATTACTCAAGAAAAATCTGAACATAATCTCATAATCCATCGGATCCCAGCAAACTCATCATAGCAACAACATAAGGATTACATATGTGCCTCGATCATGTAGGGCAGCTCACGAGGACTAATTAGTGAAGCACAAGAACGGGAGGAGAACATCACATAGCTACTGGTCATGGACTCATGGTCCAAAGGAGACTACTCACAACTCATCCGGGAGGCATCCATGGTGGTGGAGAGGCTCCCGATGGTGATCTTCCCCTCCGGCAGGGTGCCGGGAAGAGTTCTCCTCGTGCTCCCGATCTTGGAAGCGGCGGTGGCGGCGGAACAGAGATGAGATTGCGAAAAGAGTTCCCGTCCCGAGGGTTTCGAAGGACGCTCTAAATATATGCCGAAGGGGGGCACCAGACGGGGCTCGGGGGGCCGAGGCGCCCCCCCGGCGCGGCCCAGGGGGGGGGGCGCCGCCAGGGCGCCTGGAGCCCTGGTGGCCCCCCCGGCTGTCCTTCGGGCGCAAGGTAGGTTCTGGAACGCTGATTTTTTATTTAATTTTTCTGGATTTTTCCTGGCAGTTCTCGTAACGTGAAAACCTGAAATACAAAAACATCCGAAAACAGAAACTGGCACCGGGGTGCACTGGATTAGTAGGTTAGTCCAAAGATGATCAAAAGTGTATGGAAGTGTATGAATATCATAGCAATATCACCCAACAGTGGCATGGAGCAAGCAGAAATTATAGATACGTTTTGGACGTATCAACATCCCCAAGCTTAATTCCTGCTCGTCCTCGAGTAGGTAAATGATAACAAGAATAATTTCTGTGGTGACATGCTATTAACCATATAGGACTTTTTAGAGTCATATGACAAAAGCTTACTGAGACAATGATTCTATAGTAACTAAGTTGCCTCATGAGAAAGTCACAAAGGACCGAAAGTTTTACAACATGACATTGAAGCATCAAATAGATTTGCAATGAACATGATGTGCAAATATGATAAAGTGATATCTAGCTTGCCCCCTTTAGTGAAGCAAAACATAAATGCAGGGGCACCTTCAAGGTTTAAGTGATGGCTAGATACAATGATTTCAGAAATAAACGATATCACAATCATGCAAAAGACAATGCTACTTTGGGACAATGCACATTACACTTAGAATGACAATCATGCTCTCAGTAGTTGGTGCTTTTAAAAGAAGGTGGAGACTCGAAAAGTAAAAGAATGGTTATGTGCTAGAGCTTTTTATTTTAAAAAAACATAGAAGCAATTTTGTCAACGGTAGTAGTACTTCATATGTGTCATGCATAAGACATCCTATAAGTTGCAAGCCTCATGCATCGAATACCAATAGTGCTCGCACCTTGTCCTAATTAGCTCGGATTTCCATGGGTTATCATTGCATTACATATGTTTCAACCAAGTGTCACAAAGGGGTACCTCTATGCCACCTGTACAAAGGTCCAAGGAGATAAATCGCATTTGATTTCTCGTTTTTGATAGATCTCAACTTGAGGACATCCATAACGGGACAACATAGATAATAGATGATGGAATCCTCTTTAATGCATAAGCATATTCTCATAAGAGATTGATGATTAATGTCCAAGCTAAAACTTCCACCATGATACATGGCTTTGGTTGGCGGCCCAATGTTCTTCTCTAACAATATGCATACTCATTCAACCCATGGCGAATCACCCTTACTTCAGACAAGACGAACATGCATAGCAACTCACATGATATTCAACAAAAGTGTGACAGTTGATGGCGTCCCCAGAAACATGGTTACCGCTCAGCAAGCAACTTATAAGAAATAAGATACATAAGCAACATATTCTTTACCACAATAGTTTTTAAGCTACTTTCCCATGAGCTATGTATTGCAAAGTTAGTCTGCTTAGTACAGGTGGAGGTTAGCAAAAGACTGGGAGCGACCAACTAAGAGAGCAATGACGGTCATAATCATGCAGAGCGACAAAGCAATATTGAATCAGGCATGGAAGTTATATCGCTACTCAGAAATAAAAGATCATCAAGGCTTGACAGACTTTCTTTACAGTCTTAAATATGCGTGAGCATACGCCAAGTCAATCAAAATAAATTCTCGAAGGAAGATATTACTAAACCATACCACATCATAGGCAAACAAATCAAGTTGGTACTCCAATAACTCATTGGGAATCCCCCAGCTATTTGAGACTAACCATAAGAAACCTGAACTACTAAGCGCCATCATGCATGTAGCATCTTTATCACAGACATATCAACCAATGCAACGGAAGCAAACTCTCTTAATTAGATAAGCATGATAATTAAAGAGAGTTCAAGCAACCAACTAAACAAAAGCTCTTTGAAAAGATAAGCATGAATACTAAGAGCAGAGCATGATAGTAGCTATTTAAAAGACGAAGAACACACACAGCAAAGATAGACATAAAAATTCTATGTTATGTTCTAGGTAGAAGTGGAGCGTGTTTCTCTCCCACATAAAGAACGCTGAGTTCCGACTCGTTATGAAAAACTAAAAAGAAAACTAAAAGCAAGATGCTCCAAGCATAGCACATAACACATGAAGTGATAAAAATATAGTGGAACGAAAGACGAACTGATAATGTTGATGGAGAAGGGGATGCATGGGAGCATCCCCAAGCTTAGACGCTTGAGTCTCCTTGAATATTTCTTGGGGGTGCACGGGGCATCCCCAAGCTTGAGCGCTTGACACTCCTGAATCTTTTTATCATCTTCCCTCGCACACTTGAAAACTCCCTTCATACATAACTCATCATAATCTGATTAGCGAGGTTAGTACCCTTAATAAAATAATTGCACCTTGCTGTAAATAAAGATATTCTTGAAGGTCTACTGTTTCTCAAGATTGCCAAAAGGTTTTTGCAAAGAAAAAGCAAGCTCTTGGTTTGCAAAATGAAGGAAAGGCAAAACATGACAGAATCTGTGAAAAACAGAACAACAGGTAGTAATTGATTTGTTCGGGGCACTTCTGCAACTCAAATCAAAAAACTCA
Source organism: Secale cereale (assembly GCA_902687465.1). Taxonomy (NCBI): domain Eukaryota; kingdom Viridiplantae; phylum Streptophyta; class Magnoliopsida; order Poales; family Poaceae; genus Secale; species Secale cereale. The sequence continues at coordinate 492,356,173 of LR738714.1, read as the reverse complement.
TAACAGACGCACGAAAGACAATTATATAGAGAACGTTGTCGAGAAAATTCAGACCAAAAAGATGAGCTGGTGAGTTTATACGAATTTTTCTATCCAAGGACAGAATCTGTTTCCTGGACAGCACCTCACAACTTTTGAACTTTCTAGCAATCAGAGGCTATACTTGGCACAAATATGAAAAGAAAAGATACAATGATGATGCTACAGTAGTAAAAAACATCAAGACACAACAAAAGCAAAATATAAAAATTTATTCAGGTGGGCTGCCTCCCAAAAGCGCTTTCTTTTATGCCTTTAAGCTAGGCATAATGCATAGAGGAATCAATAACCATCATAATAATCGGAGTTATAAATTGATTCATAAAGTTCCTCAACAAGATCACTCTTGTTCCTTCTAGGAAAGGGGTACACACCTTTTGCCTGCCCACGTAAGCGGATTTGTCCCTTACCTATATCGATGAAGCCTTTTACCGCTCGGAGGAAGTCCCTTCCAAGCACTATATTTCCTTGGTTTGGCTCCATGATGAAGAAATCAACCAATGCAATCCCTTTAAGGAATTTAACTGGCACATCTTTTATTCTTCCCTGGATTTCGGAAATATCTCCATTAGTGTGTTCATGATAAGATGGTAGTCTATCCATGTTAAATTTTAAAGAATCATGAACGGTTTTTGGCATAGTAGAAACCATAGATCCAATATCACAATAAGCAAGGAAGTCTTGATTAGAGATGCTAATCCTAACAAGAGGCTCCCAGTCATTATCTATTTCCAAAATATCTCTCTTATTGGGTTTGGGTTTCTCTACCTTCATTAAGTCTAGAGCATCCATTCTCTTTTCAATAGTAGCAAGTTTATCTATGACAGTATCAAAATTATGATCATAAACAAAGTAACTAGATAGACCATGTATAATTTCAAGAGCTCTAGCTTCATCACACTCTAGGAAATCTCCCTCCGCTATAATATCAAGAGAGTGTTTACACCATTTAAAAAGACCCTGGTAAAAATTCCTAAGCACAATTTTTATAGGTATCCAAGGCATAATTCTCCTATGTGCATCAGAAATTCTGTCCCATGCCTTCTTCATATTTTCTCCATCCCTTTGATGGAAATCTAGAACTTCTGATTCCCTCAAAGCACCGTATCCTAACATGTTTAGCTAAACAGATAGGACTACTAACAGGAAGGCAAAATAAAAAATTTTGTAATTTTTTTGATAAAGGATACTAAAGCAAAAACTGAAAGGTAAACTAACAAGACTAAAAAGCAAAGGTAAAAGATAGCATGCAACTCCCCTATCCTTAAGAGTGGAGTCCCCGGCAACATCGCCAGAAAAACTCCTTGATGGGCCTCTAACCCCTCGTTGGTTACCCCAAGTGGAAGGTGTAAGATGAAGTGTTGTGGAAGTTTTTCCCTTAGCAAAGATGCCAAGGATCGAATCCCCAGAGACTCCTAGGTTCAACAAGAAGGTGTCAACTGCTAACGGCGCCAGATATTAGCAATCAACGTGGACCTGCACACAGATACAAATAACTTTGCTCCCAACGAGTACAGAGAGGTTGTCAATCCCTCCGGCCTTGTAGTTCACAAAGGATTAAACGCAAATGATAGTAGTGATAGATAATGTTTGCAATAGTAAATAATAGCGAAAATTAAATAGCGGATGTGATCAATGATGGTAATATGGACCGGAGTCTCATGATGTTCACTAGTGATGTCTCTCTCCCAATAGACGATAAAACAGCTATGTGAGGTAAACGAATTACAGCTGGGCAATTGATAGGACCACGAACGCAAACCAATGCTGACTACATTGCAAGAAAGGTTGAGGTTCAAAGCATGGGCGGTACTCCAAAGTAAGTAGACAGAAATCCATCAATATCTACTACTAATCATCCACCTTGAGATATCTATCCAGAACATCTCGCTGGTATTAAGTTGCGAGTCCCACCCATAGTGTAAACTCAAAGCAACAGACAACTACATTAAAAGAACTTTGCGTAAAGTAAACAATCCTTGCACCCGCGGGCACAAGCACCGTTGTTTTCCCCCTTGTGGCAACATCACATCCCCTAGACTCATGTTTCTGTCACTCAAGCTAGTCATCGAGGGGCATGAACCCACAATCATGCATAACGTTCCCTCTTGGAGTCACTACGTATTACTTGGCCAAAGCAATAAATAACAACGGAGAACATGCACTTATGAACATAAATATAAAAGAGGTAGATCAAATATATTATTCAAGAACAATCTGAACATAATCTCATAATCCATCGGATCCCAGCAAACTCATCATAGCAACAGCATAAGGATTACATATGTGCCTCGATCATGTAGGGCAGCTCACGAGGACTAATTAGTGAAGCACAAGAACGGGAGGAGAACATCACATAGCTACTGGTCATGGACTCATGGTCCAAGGGAGACTACTCACAACTCATCCGGGAGGCGTCCATGGTGGTGGAGAGCCTCCCAATGGTGATCCTCCCCTCCGGCAGGGTGCCGGGAAGAGTTCTCCTGGTGCTCCCGATCTTGGAAGCGGCGGCGGCGGAGGAACAGAGATGAGATCGCGAAAAGAGTTCCCGTCCCGAGGGTTTCGAAGGATGCTCTAAATATATGCCGAAGGGGGGCACCAGACGGGGCTCGGGGGGCCCAGGCGCCCCCCCGGCGCGGCCCAGGGGGGGCCCGCCAGGGCGCCTGGAGCCCTGGTGCCCCCCCCCCGGCTGTCCTTCGGGCGCAAGGTAGGTTCTGGAACGCTGATTTTTTATATAATTTTTCTGGATTTTTCCTGGCAGTTCTCGTAACGTGAAAACCTAAAATACAAAAACAGCCGAAAACAGAAACTGGCACCTGGGTGCACTGGATTAGTAGGTTAGTCCAAATATGATCAAAAGTGTATGGAAGTGTATGAATATCATAGCAATATCACCCAAAAGTGGCATGGAGCAACTAGAAATTATAGATATGTTTTGGACGTATCAATCTTCACGGCCCACCAGTTCAGCCCACCAAGAGTTATATGGCCTCCCGAGGACCCCTCTATCGAGGACTCCCTCAGACAAGGCGAAGATCCGTACCAAGCACGACCTACTGAGGGCAAAGATCGTTGAAATGACGAAGCAGCACGAGGAGACCACTGCCTTGTTGAAGATAACCGACATCATTGCCAAGAAACTGATGGACGAGAATGCCATGCTCCGCATCTAGCACCAAAGGCTGCTGGAGGAATGAGTCGATCTCCTCAAGTAGCGTCTTGAGGACATGAAAGAGCTCATCGCCGCTCGCCATGAGAACTAGTCTCCACGTCCTGCAGCAACGCATCAAGAAAGTAGAAATCAGTGAGCCAGATCGTTGTCTACGTCTTCTTTCTTCTTTTGCCCTTATGTATTTCAGGTGTTGAGGCATGTGGCATTTTTTATTATCTTCCTAAATATGTAAGAAAACTATTATCCATTGTTATCGCCCTTATATTCATCAGTCTTGCTATAAGTAGTTGTCGATGCTACATAGGTCCATCGGATCTTACATCAAGATCCATGCAAAACTTTCTTTTCAAATGTTCTTTGATCTCTCTTAAATCTCAATCGAGTGAGACATAGCCACGCCGTTAAACAGGGGCTCGGGCGCCATTAATGGAGACGTTGGGAGAGAGGTGGGTGGCAGATAGAGTTCAAAGGGCTCTCATCCCGATGAGCACACGCAGGGGTGTCTGGTCGCTTGCCCCGCACGGCACCTCCTAGCCAATAAAAAAAGAGGACGCATGGCGGCACGTAAATGGTAAGTAGAATGCCCACGGTTTCAATAATACTTGCGTTTCCAATTGTAACGTGACATCACTTGTTACAAATTGAATTTGTTGATTATTAATGTGTGCGCCTTCCCAAATCGGACAAAAAAATACCACATCATGTTGGTGCCATGTCATGAATCCATTACAAGTTTCATGATTTTCAATCGAGTTATGGATTTATGGCAATTTTAAAACAAAGTTTCTCGATGTTTTTGGCTGAGCCAAGATGCCCAGATGTTTGAATTCCATTCCCATTTCTTGCATGGGACCTAGAAATTCGCCCAAGAATATATAAATGTTTTTTCAACTAACTTTGGCGCACTAGAGCATGTGCTTGTAGTTCAAATTTGAATAATGTACATTAAATGCCTGGAGATTTAATTAATGTATAAAATAGGCCAAACAAACACGGAATAATTCCAAATATTAGCATGAAACTTCTATTGGTCAAAGTTGTCTATGTAAAAAATCATGGCGAGAGAAGGCAGTGTATGTTGTTTCCCGCAGGGAGGTGACACGTTCCTTCTCGGAACCACGAGCCTTCTTGATAGAAGCTCCGATTTGCAAGAAGCTTAGACCAAATCTTGTCCCAATTTGGCCAATGTTTTTACCACAGCATGTTAGTGCCATGTCATGACACATGCCTAGTTTCATGATTTTCATGTGTGATTTGGATTTACAGTAATTAAAAAACCAAGTTTCTCATTATTTCCGGCTGAGCCATGACGCTCAGATGTTTGAATTTCATTCCCGTTTCTTGCATGGGACCTAGAAATTCAGCCAAGGACACATCTATGATTCTTCAACCAACTTCGGTGCACTAAAGTATATGCTTGTAGTTCAAATTTGAATTATGCACATTAAATGCCCATAAACTCAATTAATGATTAAATAGGCCAAACGAACCCGAAATAATTCCAAATTTTAACACGACACTCATATATTTCTATGTTGCCTCTGTAAAAAATCAAGGGGTAGGTAGGATATATCGTTTTGCATACAAAGTTGACTCGTTCCCTCTCGGAACCACGAGTCTTCTTGAGAGAAGCTCCGGTTTGCAAGAAGTTTATACCAAAACTTGTCCCAGTTCGGCCAAAAAAATTACCACAGCATGTTGGTGCCATGAAATGACACCATGCCAAGTTTCATGATTTTCAAGCGAGTTTTGGATTTACAAGAATTTAAGAAACCAAGTTTCTCAATGTTACTGGCCGATCCATGACACCCAGATGCTTGAATTTCATTCCCATTTCTTGCATGGGACCTAGAAATTCACCCAAGGACGCAGATATGATTTTTCAACCAACCTTGTTGCACTGGAGCATGTTCTTGTAGTTCAAATTTGAATTATTCACATCAAATGCCCAGAAACTCAATTAATGCATAAAAAGGGCCAAACGAACCCGGAATAATTCCTAATTTTTACACAACACTCATATAGTTCTATGTTTGCTATGCAAAAAACCAAGGGGGGCAGTGTATGTCGTTTTGCACAAAAAGGTGATAGTTCCCTCTTAAAACCACATGCCTTCTTGAGAGAAGCTCCAATTTGCAAGAAGCTTATACCAAAAGTTGTCCCAATTCGGCCAATTTTTTTACCACAACATGTTGGTACCATGAAATAACATCATGCCAAGTTTCATGATTTTCACGCAACTTTGGGATTTACAAGAATTTTAAAACCAAGTTTCTCAATGTTTCCGGCCGAGCCACGATGACAATATGTTTTAATTTCATTCTCATTCTTGCATGGGACCTATAAATTCACCCGAAGACACACATGTGATTTATCAATAAACTTTGGTGAACTGAAGCATGTGCTCATAGTTCAAATTTGAATTATGCATGTTAAATGCCTAGAAACTCAATTAATGCATAAAATGTCAAACGAACCCAAAATAATTCCAAAATTTAACACGACACCCATATAGTTGCATGTTCCTTGTAGATAAATGGTCTAGCAATTAAAAAAACCATCCTTTTCCTCCGTAACACCATTGTTTCTTTCAAAACAGAATGAAAAAAATCAGGTATACCACAAACAGTTTACTAGCAAGAATCGTGTGGGATGCGACATAAAAAAATATTGGTGCACCGTCTTGTTTGGCTTACGCAAGAAGCTTCGTCGTCTACAGTCCATCGCCTGCGCTTGAACCACACTTGCGCGCCAGTTTCTCGTGGCACCGAGCGAAATTATTCTGCCATCACCAAAATATCTATCTCCCCGCCCCAACCCCCCCCCCCAGTAAAAGCCACATTTCCACAATTCCTCCTTTCTTTCCAAGTTCGAACCTTCACTCCTTCTTACTGGCAGCGCCGCCTCCTCACCGACGACCCTTCTTCTGGCAGCGCCGCTTCCTTGCCGGCGACCCTTCTTGTTTCAGTGCCGCCTCCTCGCCGGCGACCCTTCTTCTTGCTATGCCGCCTCCTCGCCGGCGACCCTTCTTCTTGCTGCGCAGCCTCGTCGATATGGTCACGTAATCCACACCCCACCCACACCATCCTCGTCCTTCCCCGTCCCACATGCCCCGATCGACGGCGCGATGCCTTTTGCCGAAGTCAGTGGCCCCGTCCCCCAATTAAGCGCCGCCCACAGCCATTTTGCACATAGTATAACATGGAGCTTAATAGCATCTCGCAACGGAGAAGCAAATCATGGCCGCATGCGCGGATGAGGTCGCTATGGCTACCATGTGTGCCGACCGCCAGATCTTGCAGGAGCACCTCGTCTTGGAGGCCACCGTCGACACTGCCACGCGGTTGTCTACTTTAAAATACAGTTCGTGTTGTTTTCTCGAGGCCACCACCAGTTCCTTCTAGTGATTTTTCCTCTGTAATGTTAATATGCAATTTGGTATTCTGAAATGTAATGTTTAGTTAACAGTTTGGACAAACAATTGCTACATTTCGTAGTACTATTCTCAAGCATTCGTGGTTTGGTTAACTGTCTTATCTTCTAGTATATGCTCTATTCTGCAATGTTGTGCTCACTTAGCTATTTTGGTTCATTTGGTCTGCTGTCCAGTTAACTGTTCGGTTCAGTTCTGCAATTTGATTTTTATATGTTGTGGGTACAATTTTGTATTGTTATGCATGTGAGAAATAAATCAAATATGGTTGTACTCAATACATATTCTATTGATAGTATGGCAACTCTGCGTTACCTGATCAATATCTTCCTTATATGTGTCGCAGGGAAACAATGGGGGACATTGCGGTTTACCATCGAGGTTTGCTCATGCATGCTTCTTTCGCTAAGACTAGCCACAATGGAGAGTAACATACACTAGTACACATATCCCTAGACGATGTTACTACCTTCATAGTGGGTAGTAAAATAAGTGTGATGTTACATTAACTAACTAAGTTACTCAAACTACCTCTCTCCTCATTAACTCACTGTCACATAAGCAAATTTGATGAGTTGGACTCGATGTTACTTCTAAAGTTACTCCCACTGAGTCTAGTCTAATAGCACATTATTGTGCAGTTTCAGGAATCATTCTTATATTTAGGTTTTTTACAATTTGGTCTTGCACATGTAGGTCCTGCTGTCAGAGGCTTAGACCCACTGTTCGACCCATTTTGCATATGGGGAAATGAGATGTCCATGAATATCAGTCAAGTCAAGAAACTCAGAAAGATTTTTAGGATAAAGAAACTTGCGACGAATAATAGCAAGATCTTTGTTTGCACAATGAAGAAGACATCAGTCAACTATAGTATGGTACTAACTCTTTTAACTTGTTTTTCCCCATTATGCCATTTCAAAATTTATAAGATGCATGATACACAAGAATAGTAGTTTCATATAAGAACATGGTGTGATAGAAAAATATAGTATGTACTAAAAATAGGAAGGCATGTCATATTCACACATATAATGTGCATGCTAAGCAGATGCAGTTTAAGCTAATTACAAGCAATACAAGCTGGACACAATATGTAACATGCAACCAGATATCACACTACCAAGTTAGAGAAAGCACCTGGGATGGTGGAGTAGGGGAGCGGAGACTTGGAACTTGTGATGCACTAGCAGGATGGGGAGAATCCGCACAGATGCTCCATTTACGTTGCTGCAGAGAACCACCATCATCACCTTCCTTACTCTTTTCCTTCCTCTTTTTTGATTTTTCCTTGTCAAGTAAAACCTGCAAGAAAAATGAATAAAATTTGCTCTTCAGAACTCATTGATGAATGATAATGACGAACACTACTTTGATGTAAGGCAACCAGATGATAGGAGGATGGAATATGTATGAAAAATAGGACATCATGACATATTGACATGTATGATGTGGAAAGTGTAAACTAAGAAGAAGGTGTTTCAACTAAGTAGAAGCAATGCAAGCTAGACGCCATATGAAAGATGAAACCAATATCACCCTGCCAAATTAAAAGGGTGGCCTCATAAGGGTATTTCAACAAATTAGAAGCAATACATGTCAACACCGCAACATGCTAGAACTCATATGCATTATGGAAAAGGTGTCTCATCGTAAGTGATTGATGCAGGATAACTAAGGGCGATAGTTTCACGCAAGAACATGGTTAATGGATAGACATAAGTATGTACCAAAAACAGTAAGACATGTTATATTCACAGGTATAATGTGTAAACTAAGAAGATGCAATTTAGCCTAATTAGAATCAATACAAGCTAGACACCATATGCAACATGCAACCACATATCACACTACAAAGTTAGAGCAAGCACCTGTGATGGTGGTGTAGGGTAAATGGGGTCTTCAACTACAGAGCTACATTGAATATCTTCATTTAGACTTGTTGTTTCTTGCGAATCATGTGGGGAGGATGAAAGTGCACTCTTTATTAGAGTAGCACATCTCATACTAACTCAAGGACGTGACTGTCTCATCATACGTGATAGATGCAGGACACACAAGAACAGTAGTTTGATATAAGAACATGGTGTGATAGGCAGATGTAGTATGTACCAAAAACAGGAAGGTGTGTCATATTCACATAGATAATGTGTAAGCTAAGGATATGCAATTTAACAAATTAGAAGCAATACAAGCTAGGTATCATATGCGACATGCAACCAGAAATCACAGTGCCATGTTAGAGCAAGCACATGGGGTTGTGGAGTAGGGGAGATGAGATTTAGAACTTGCGCTATAGTAGGAGTAGCAGGAGAATCTGCAAAGATCATCTGTTTCGGTTGCTCCATGGGATCACCATCATCACGTGCATTCTTCCTTTTAGATTTTGCCTTGTCAAGTCAAAACCACAAGAAAGAGGAATGAAATTCGCTCTTCCAAACTCGTTGATGCATGATACTGATGATCACAACTTTTATGAAAGGCAACCACACTGTAGGGGGATGGAATATTTACAAAAAACGCTAAGCAGAAGGCATTTCAACAAATTAGAAGCCATGAAAGTTAGATGCCATATGAAAGATCCAACCAAAATCACTGTACCAAGTTAAAAGTGTCTCATCATAAGTGGCATTTCAAGTAATTATAGGCAGTACATGCTGGAAATTGTATGCAATATGTAACCAATATCACACTTAGCATTGCTGCCGCGCTACGACCGGGGTGATTCTCCGCCTGCATACCGCTTTCTAATTTGGTGGATGGCATTTCGGCTCCCACGCTGCATGGCCCGCATATTGGTGAACCAAAGTAAAACGACATTCAGTAGCAAGAGACATTTCGATTACCTCAGAGGAGCCAGAAGCGGTAGTGTATCCACTGTAGTAGTAGTAATTGTTTTTTTAGGTAATTGTAGAGTATATCCACTGTACTATTAAAAATTGTTTATCTGGGTCCAAGGAAAAAGATCCCGTCCACCCTAGCAAATAATAAAATCAATTCAAAGGCCCATATATTTAATTCATGAGAGGTGCTACCCAGCACACCGCCCCCAAAAAAACATTGGTGCTCTTCTTCCTCCTCACTTCCACCCACCTCATGTTAGCTCGCTCCACTCGTACCCCCAAATTCCTCACCTCACTCCTACAGAAAACCCCATCTCCCCTTCTTCCTCACTACTTCTAGAAAACCCCAACTCCCCTTCTTCTTCACTCGCACTACAACTAGGCTCGTCATTCATTACTCTACTCAAATCTGTGAGCTTGACGCGACACCCCTCGGGGATAATGGAGTCAGCTGACCCCAACACCAAGAAGATGAGGCTCCCACTAGCCATGACGCCTGTCGTAGATTTCGCACCCGGCAGCACGGGGA